>OZ020164.1:18785964-18980302 GCA_963971145.1 Sussaba pulchella | reverse complement strand
TGAACGCATCGCAGAGTCGTTGACCGTAAATACGGCGCGAGGGCGTACGATGATGTTGATCCGGCGAAGTCGCTCGAGCTTTCGGGTCACATGAAGAATTCCGTGGATCGGCTGACATGCAGTCACGATGGTGGCCTGTCGAGGACCGATATCTCTATTAATCTGAGTCCCCGAGTCGTCGGATCGGTCAACAAAAGACCTCTCGGCCTGTAAACTCTGTCGTTCTGTTCGCAAACGAATTTTGCAACTTTTCGCAGACACTTTTCGTAATGCGTTTCGGTGCATATATAAATTAAATAACCCGTTAGACAAGCCATACAGCCTTCGCAGTAAGTCGAACAGCTGGCTCTTTCGGCTTCTGCGAAATAGTTGTTCAATTGGTTGACCGTGTACTCGAACGATTCGACGTCCAGCTGTAGAAGACAGAATAATTTTTGTTACGGAAAATTAATTTTTGGCGACTGGGGTTTCGTTCGAATGTGCGATCGGTGGTACGAAAGAGGGGCTGTTCGCTCTGGAAAAATGATGTGCGACAGATTACGTTGGCCTGAGGTGTATATAATATTATGAAATTTACGAATAATTCTGTTACAAAAAACAATAATGCGGTATGACTGTACAATCAACGAGATTAATACCCAAACGACGGTCGTAGTTAGTTCGTGAAAACCTCATCAATTTATAACGGCAGCCCTGACTTTGGACAGCAGCAATTTGTCATGGCGACTTTCCTCGCCTGAAGTTTGATTATTCGAATGATACGTACCCTGTCCGCCAGCTCTGTGGGAAAACGATTTTGAAATTTGACCATGGTTCCCTGGCTATAGTCCCGCTGAATAAAGACCTTCAAACAATTTTGAAGAGTTCCGCCGCCGGCTTGCCCTCGACCGCCGGACATATTTTCCAGCGGCGTGAGAGCTACATGGTTTCCCTGCGAATCAACGGTTTCACAAACTTTTTACTCACGACCAATCGCACATTCCCAAAGCGTCCATCTTCACGACAACCAACCCAAAAAAAATACCAATTCTCCAAAATTCATCAACAAAAAAAAACATTACTACGTTCAACGATTTCATAACCAAAAAAAACACCAATTCTCCAAAATCTGTCAATAAAACAAAGTAACATTATTGCGGTCAACAATTTCATAACCAAAAAAAAAAATCCATCATATTAATCAGTCGAGAATTAGTTCTTATCACAATATCCAGAATTCCACAAATGTAAGATAAACAATGGCAGATCGTTGATAACGAATTAATGACGGGCAAAAAACAAAATTGAACGGAACATTTCTACGCCGATGCGGTATTGTTCGACGAATTCGGAAAGAAATAATTCGTAGATTCGTCGAATCGGATTAAATGACAGCGTGACGTTGATGGAAAGGCGAAACTTACCATTGGCATTTTGAGCTTCGTCGTGGCCGCGTGATGGACAATCGTTTACGATCAGACCCCACGGTCTTTCGACGAAGTGATCGCGTTGTCGCGGTGGCTAACACTTTGAACGAGATATTAAACAACGATAAACTAATTAATCGTCCGATCAAAAGAGACTTTGTCGTCTACCATGGACGCGCGGCGATTTGCTATCAGCGTCAGCAGTGCACGAGCCTGGAAGCCATTTTGTACGTGCGTGCGCACGCTCTCCTTCGTTTCACTTTCTTCCTCTCTCTCTTTTATCACCCAGCTTGAATACGCCATGGAGATGGAGTCACGTCTATTTGTTTATAAGAAAAATTTTCATTTTCTTGCGCGTTGAGTGGGTTTTTACTTGATATATGACTGTCAATGACGTAGAATTACGATCAATACTGGACATAACAATATGCTTAATTACAATCGTCCACTTAGTTCCCAACAGTTGCCATTGCGAGAAAACCACTCACATTAATTTTTAGCAAGAGTGGCAATAATTGAAAATTTTTACCGTTGGTAAGTATTCCAAGGTGAGGGAGGAAGAAATTTACACAGGATTATTTCGATTTTGATCGACATTTATTGAAAGATACCATCATAAACTATTGTCCCCAATTTATTATTTGAATAAGAAAAAATTCGCTTCAAGTACGAATCATCGATAATGATTAACTAATTGTTTTTATTTCTCCATTCCGATCTTCTTAGGAATTTAAGCGATGTCGAACCTTTCGACCCCGCGCATGACGGCATTGATTCTATACACGCTCCATCGATGCATTGCTATAAGGAAAACGGGATCATGAATCATTATCATTCTGGAACAATTCTGGGTTCTTACGTGAGTTTAATGTCTTACTTTTTCTTCGTCACCTATTGTTTTTTCCATGGTTTTCGCATCTACCCGGCTACCTTCTCCATCGACGCAGTAATAGTCCAGACAGGAATATCTATTTTATTTATTTTTTTCTGTACAGTCCGGCAAAGTTAACAATAATTGATTTATAGATACCGGCATGCAGACCTCTGAAATCCGATTGCAACTTCCGCCGATGATTTAAAAAACTGAGTTGCTTACGATCTGAAATATAAACTTATATATTTAATTATCGGATTTCGAAGGTCTGCAGGCCATTTTAAGCGGTTTTTAAAGAGCTTTCAAATGAAGCTTACGGGATTGACATAGCTATAGAACTCTCGGAGCTATGATTTTTTAAATGGAAACTTCGTGTTCTTCCCATGACCATGAAGTTGATGGATTTTCACTTAAAATGAGAGAACTTAAAAAATCGTGGGTGACCCCTAAAAATAGTCCGATCGGGTTTATTTTTCGGCAGAATTCTCCGGATGCAAGATACTTTGTAGCGAATGCTTACCGTTTGAAATCAGAAATTTTTTTTTTTGAGCCACTCTAATGTACATACATGTATGTTTATTCTTCATGGTGTATTCGATCGTTTGTAATTGAAACGGGGCACGAACGCGAAGCTCATCCGAGCGCCCACTCGCCAACCGTACATCGATTCGGCCATTTTGCTTCCCATAATGCAAAAGAACACTATGATGTATTAGTTTGCCATAAAAGTTTTCTCGTCAATTCGCCGACCCTCGTACATCTGTCACTGACTGCCCCATATCCGATTCTCAAGAACCCGGCAATAATCATGCTCGAAACTTTCGAGCACACATCTCGTAAAAATGATCATCCGTCAATGTTCGAAAATACGAGAATCAAGTTTCACATCGGAAAAACTTTGCTCCGTAACTTTTTCCATCATCTTTCGGTCTCTGATGTGTCTGCGGAGTCGTAAACGTGTCCGTTGTTCGAAGTTTTCACAAGCTCCGTCCCCCAAAAGATGGACGTAAAATGTTGTCCATATCATTCTTCAACAGCCACGATCAATATGGGGCCTTTAGGCTCTCCAATATCTTCGTTATTTCAAAATCATTCGAATAATACGCATTAATTTCACACGGTATTAATTCTTTTCAGCAAAATGACTTGCCCTGCCAATATAATTACCGAAAAAAGGCGAAATTGCCAATATCTTAAACGGAAAACTTCACCTTGAACCAGCGCGTGTCAAGAATTCGTCCCGAAAGGTCGAATTGGGTCTAAATTTTTATATTTTTCCCGGAATTCATTGAAACCTGGTTGCAATAAAAATTTTCAAAATAACACAAATAAGAACCACCCTAATTTTGATATTCGTGGTCGAGGACTCGTCAAACGAGGTGCTCGACGGCCCTCTCGGAGTTCAACCGCGCCGTGACGTCTGATCGCACACGGGTCACGACTACTGGCGTCCGGCACGGTGCTCCGAGTATGTACGCCGTGCTCGTTATTTTTCGCGGCACTCTCGGCGTCGAGCGAATGGTACGTGACGCTTGCAATGTGTTTCAGCTGTCCAACACGGAAAACGTCCGGTACACGATTGCGACGGCGTCACGTTTCAGAGGCTTTGAATGCCCGGAATGACGAAATTATATGGAAGCCGCGCTGTGCTTGTCCATGCGACGGCGACGATTCAATTCAAATTCTCCGCGTTGAAATCCACCAAGCGGTCGAGTGGGAGACGAAGATTCAGCAAAAAAATCCGTTCGACGGGTGGAAATCGCAGTTCCGAATATTCAATGTTCCGACAAGTCGAATAATTGAATTGAAATGTTCCAAAATAAACATTCCGAATCGGTATTTACAGTCGGAACCATGCCGATTTGATACATTCATTTTCGGAGCATTTTAATTCGATTTATCGACATGTCGGAACCATTTAATATTCAGAATTTCGATCCGCGACCCAACTAGCGACGATGAAACGAAGACCTCGGCCTCGGACGAGAGTAAAAGTTCGACGGGGAGAAAGAAGAAACAAAAAAAAAAAAGTGAGTACCATAGTTTTGCGTTCTACGCGAGTTAATCCAGCTAACTCGATAAATACTAGAGCTTAACTTTTCTCGTTCAAGCTTTCCAGGCTGTTAATGATTACCGCGTTATGTCTTCCCCACTCGCACTTGCAGTTTTTGTTTGAGAGTAGTTGTGAGCCGCGTGAAAAAAAGAGACAAAAAAAGAAAATAATGAGGAAAAAAGATGAGGGTGAATGGGTTGGTAATGTCGACGGTGTGAGCTTCGATAGTTGTTCGGTCGTTATCGTTCTTGGTAATGTAACGAGGCTGATAATAACGAACCAGCAATTTTGCCACATTATTCGCTCCATAAAATTAGTGTCTGTATTTTTTTCGATTCTGTATTTTTATTGTGGTTGTTAGGAGAGGAATTGTTTAACTTTTCCACTAACAATGGAAATTTATTTTCTCTGAAACAACAAAAATCATTGCACTGCATTCCTCCAGCAAAGTTTTAGATAAGAATAGATTCAGAGAAATGTGTTGTATAATTTTAATTTGAATATAAATTGTGGGGCATTCGGTGAATAGGGGTTGAAAAAAACAGCTTCACAGTTGAAGACCGAAACATCAACGATCAGAATAAAACTCGAGATTTCGTTTAATTACCCTAAATGCAATCCAAAAAAATAATTTTCAATAATTTGAGTCTGCTATGGAATTCCGTGGCATCGCCGTTGGCAATCGACAATCGCGTAACATAATTTCTCTTGTATTTGGATGTAAATTTAGGGGTGGTTAGCGAACGAGGGTTTAAATAAAAATGGTCCGACAGTTGAAGAACGAGAAATCGATGATCGGGATGAGATCTCGGTTGTCCGCGAGGGTATACGAAGGATAGGGGTTGCTAGTTAGTTATATCGCGGAAGAAGAATGATAGGAAAGCGTTGACTCGAGGGCGTCTTGCGTCGACGATGGTCCACGAGAGTCTGCGCAGCCGTGTTCGTCGCCGCGACGGCGGCTCGCGGTGGGGCTCAGGGGTATGGTGGGAGGGATTTCGGTTTTATAATCCTAGGGTGTGGTAGAGTGGGGGGGTGCGGGCAGAGCGTACGCGAGATCCGTGCGCGCAAACTACCCTCGTCTCCGTCGCGTCGCTCCGTGGGTGCTCTTTAGTGTCTTTCCGTTGGGTCCGTGTGACACGTGCGTGAATTCTCTCGCCTCGACGAGCAAACGCGAATCTTACCCTTTTTCTTGTAGCAATGAATTTAATTTAATAGGACGATTAATAATATCATTAATTTAAAAAAAAATCCAACAACCACAACAACAACAACATGAAAATACGAGAGTACGTTACTATAAAAGAACCCTTAGAAATGATACCATTCAAACGTGTTGAAAATCAAAAACACCGAAACTTATGAAAAAAATTATTTGTAAAGAAGTTGAGAAAAAAAAATTGCGTTGAACACGACAATTGACGTATAATCCGCGAGTTTATTACGGAATAAGTGACGTCCACCGACAACTGGCGAACGAAAATAGTTTTGTGAAGATTACTTGTACGTCAGTTGTGAATATTTAAAAATTTATGTTTTATTCGTTATAATTTTATTATTGAATTTTGAATGGGGTGGACGGGTGATTTGGGGATGGAAGGCAGTGGGAAAGTTGTAATTGTTTGTTTCTTTGAAATTCAGACGTCAGGAAGACACGTCGAATAAAACGATATCCGGAATATATGTCGAAACGATACGAACACGAATACAACCTTCAAAGTATATGTCGATTCTTTCGATCTCTCGCTCTCTTTCACTCGCTTCGTTTTCCGTTCTCCCCTTCTTCGCGTCTTCGTTCCTCGTTGGGTGGTGGCCAGTGCGTGAGTCATGCGTGAGAAAAATTTCTTGCATCACGGAAATCGTCGTGGAAAAATACAAACATAATAACGCGTTACCATTTTTTTCCAGCTCTTTGATCGCTTATTTATTTTTATTTTTATTTCGTTTTTCGTCTTCCATTTGAGTGGAAGATTTATCGTCTCGTTTCTTCAGCATCAATTGCTCGAAGTGATGATCGATCCCGAAGACCGAAATGAATTAATCCGGCCGACGTTCGAGGGTTTGATCCTCGAGCGTTATTTTTTTTTTCCTCCGAGAGATTCTCAAGAGAGGATGGAGGTTCGTTGGATGATATGGATTAACTCGATCGACAACGTTATCCGCGAGTTGTTTAGTCGTTGAGCTTAGTCAAAGTTTCGCGGCCTCGGTGATGTGACACCGGAACGAACCGCACGAAGACGACGACGACGACGACGACGACGACGAACGCTTCGAGGGTTGGTGCACAGAGAGCAAATAGTTCGGAGAATTTGCAGAGGCACGAACGAGTTTCTTCGAAGACTCCGGGCCATCGGATAATCGAGTTATTCATCTTGAGAGTTCGATTAAATTGATCGATCGTCGAGCGTGTCTCTTCTTCCCTGGCACGGCATTTCCAAGGTTCTCGGCGATTCTCACGACGTTGCAGTTATTTTATGCTGAAGTTGACGATGTTGCATCGCGATAATGATCCGGATCTCCGGTAAGTCGCCCGAGGGCGACAAGTATCTTCGAGAAATTTTTCATTTTTCTCGCTCAAGTTCTATGCATTTTACGGAATGAAAAAAAGAAGTGGAACGAAAAAAAAAGAAGGTTCCGCGATGTCGGAGATTTCCATTAATTTTTCATGAAGCCGATGGCACAGCGGGCGATGAGATTGTAATTCTTGGATTTTCCGGAGGCAGAACTTCCGGTTGAAAGTCTTAAACTTGAAATTTATGGTAAGATGGGGGTAGTAGGATTTTTTTTTTTTTTAGGTAAGATTGATCTTCCGGCTTCTCGTGTATTTGACTTGGGTTTGGTGAAGCTCGGTTTCTTGAACAGAAAGGAATTATTCTTGGATCATTCGGGTTTGAAAAAGGTCGGAAACGATTTTTCTAGGACGGATGGTTTATCTCCATTCGCGGGATTTACAGTAATCTTTTGAAATGTATTTATGCCTCTCTAATACTGTTTGCTACTAGAATAATTTACGAGAATAGTTTTTTATTTATACTCGTGTAATTTATTTATATAATATACAATTTACTTTCTTGAAAAAAAATCAGTCGCTGGTCATCAATGAGCTCAAATAGTCATCAGTTGGTTGTTTTCACTTATTGTCAGTGATTTTCCGTCATAACTTCCCTAAGTTTCCCGTCTAAGTTTCCGTCAGAAACTTTTATCAAAATCAGGATCGACGAATATATCATTTCGGCAATAATTATTTTATTTTCCTTTCGAAAATGCTACCAATCATTAGAAGCAGGTAGTCGATTATTCCCAATCGTCGATTGCCCATCAGAGATTGCTATTAAAGTCAAGATCGAATGACATAATTTTCTCAATGAACTTCTTCACCGTATGAAGACAAAATTCAACCAAAAACTTTTTTTTTTTCTTAGAAAAACGATCAATCACTGATCATCGACAATCTAGTGAAGTTTGTTGCTTATTTTTCATTATCGACTTCCTATCAGAGACTCGAAGTCAAGATCGAGTCCGTGAGATGTTAATCCAAAAAAAAAAATGGAATAAAAAAAAAAATACCAAGTGCCATCGCAATCCTAAATTTGCCCAGTTTTTCGGAAACCGATCATTAAATCGATTCTTCCGGCGCGGACAGTCGTTTATAATCTTGCGGGAAGCGCGGCGAGTGCGCGGTAGAAGCAATAATCCTATCGTTGAGCGTATTCCGATTCTCATTATCGAGTGCTCTTGATACTTCATCTTCGGTTTTCCATTTCGGTTGAAAGTACCCGATGCGGAGGTCATTCCTTGCCAACCTATGTGTTTATCACACGGTCATCGTAAAATCGTCCACATGTGCCGAAACATCGAGATAACTTTCAACCACGTCCAAAACATTCGTGCAAGAACGTTATTCCATCGAAAAGTTCGTGTGACATGCGTGGTTCAAACATTTTTCTCCGTCGAATTAATAATTTTCGCGCCGATCCAAATCTCGTAGCGAATTTATTGTTCGGTTCGTCGTTGATCGTAACGTTTGCAGGTTTTTTTCGATTTTTCGTCGTATTAAGGATCGAAGATTGCTTTCGACGTTGAAATTATGGAGTCCGCGCGGAGACTTTGATGGGCTCACAGTGGAAGGTCTCGCGAGCACGCTACCAGACTTTGCCAAATTGGCGAAGTTGATGAAGCATATCGATTGACAGTTAACGAGGCCAAGCTGTGCAGTGGGTCGCGGCTCGAGGGTCGTGTGGTCTCTCTCTCCCTCTCTCTCTCTCTCTTCCCCTTGTGTATTGGTGTGTGTCTATCTGTGTATCATCTCTCGCACGGGGGATGAAGTGCAAACCTTTGGAAAATTTACTCCCAGCATATATCTTGGCTCCTTGTATTCAGGCTCTCGGAAGATATCGCTTCTCTCTACTTTGCGATTGTCAACTATCTACACTTTAAAAATATCCCCACATTATTCGAGCAAGCGAACCAACAACCGATTCATCAATTATTGCCGAATCTGAATTTGCACGAAACAATCAACACATCGTCGATGAACGTGTTTGAACGATCAAATGTTATTACTATCAATATGAGTTCAATGGAATGCACACATTAGTACTTTTCATAGAGATATCTAGGCTATTTTAATGCCACGCAAATTCAATCATTATTGCAGAATCAGAATATCGATGAAACAATCAACACATTATCAATGAACGATTCTGAACAATCGAATCTTATCAATATAAAAGTAAGTTAAATATGCGACGTAAAAAATTCGAAAAACCGTTCAGCCCAACGGACGTAACCTGTCAAAAAATTGTACTTCTTGTATATGTCTCAGGATGCACTGATAGTTCGTCCCTTCTATCCTGCTACGTCTTCCCCAGTCATTCTATTTGACGACCGAGTGTCATAAAAAAAAAAGTCCCTTCATGTTCATGAAAACCTGAGCTCTTGACGGTACGATAGATTTTTTACGATCGCGTTATCAGGAAGGACGACAACAAGACCGAGAGTACTCTAATTTCTAAATTCCTCTGGGATATCCATTCCCTTCCGTCTCTCGCTGACTCGTTAGGGGTGGTAAAAACTTCATCTCGCTTCAAAAGCCTCCCTCCATTATTGACCAAGCTCGTTGTCTCCCGAGGCACAATGTACGAATGCGCCTGGAGGCTGATATACAGCAAAGCCCTCCGAAACTTAGTTCGGTCTTCCGGCTCAACCCACCCGAAAAAAAAAAAAGGGTCGAGAATCAGAGACGCAGCGAACTGATGTCCTTCAACTCGAGTCTTTCCCCAGCATCTATTTTCGTCTCCTTCGCTTTTGCTTGCCACAAACATCCCCTTAATGCCGGTCCATGCCCTTATTCGTCTCGGCCAACGGGATATCATCCAAACCCACGCCGTTCAACGATTCTTCGGCGTGTCACGTCATAAATAAATATATTTAATACCGACGTTATCGACCGGTTGTATTTCACGATAGGGCTGTGGTCGAAGGTACACGATGTTGTTCCGTCTTCTTGTCTGTTTCCCGTCGAGGAATGATCGAACGAATATGGTCCAATTTTCATGGTCCGGCAATAACGTTGATGAATGTTTTATCATTAATTTTTTTTTCCGCTCATGCGAATTAATTCCGGCCCGTTCATCCGTCAAAATCGACATTCCAATTCGGAAAATCGTATTTTCAGAATTTTGCAATCCCGGAACTTGAAACAATCGAAACTTCGATCCGCACTCTTATCGTCAAATAATTCAATTGAATTTTCTCAACGTTGAGTTTTTGTTGCGAAACGGAGGTCGCACTCGATGACTCTTTTATTTCATTTTTACCGATGGAGCTGTTACACTTCCGGTCGAACGAGCTGGATGGGGAAGTTGGAGGGGTGGGAAGGGGTGTGGACAGTTTGAAACCCTTTCGAAACGGTGAGACCCGATCGCAATTCCTGCGGAGTTTCTTCGCAAATCTTTTTCCCAATTTTCGATGAACCTTTTACTGGTTTCCGGCCCAAGAAGCTTGCGCGTAGTTTTTCTCCCTCTCGCTCACTCGCTTTCGCTCTCACTACTTCTCGCAAAGCTACGACCGAATATCGGGTCTCGTAAATGTGACTCCACTGGCAAATCTTTCATCAACTCCTCCCAGTCCTACTGGAAACTGTCCTAAAATGGAATTAATAATCGGAGTAGATCTTAAATATTTTTATCGCAAGTCCTCTTTACAAGTTTTTTTATTTTAATTTTGTGTATTCAATTAATACAAGATGCTCGATTCGTTTAATGATGTATCTATGGAATCCTAATGAAGAATTATTTTTCGACAAGCGAGACTCCATAGGGTTTATTCTCCTCTGTTCTCATTCCAACCTCATTGATTTCTCAAACAAAAAAAAATCCGCGGCAAGCTTAACCCCGAAAACGTACACCAGCGGTGGATAATGCATTACCATGAGAATTAAATTTGTATATCGCATGATTTTTCGCATGATTAATTCGGCAATTGAATGAAAATAAATAAATCAACAAACGGATAACCCAAACAAATAAATAAATAAAATTTCAATGTCTCAAAACGTTAAATTTGCGCCGACACGTATCGTCGTAAATTACGACGGTGAATAATTTTTCGAGGCTGAAAAAACGTGCGAGCAGTGCCAGACGCGGTCGAGAGTTTATGATAATATTTAATCCAGTTACAGAAAGACATATAGAACGCGTCGGTCGCGGGGGTGGCAAAGCGCGAGGGAGAGCAGGTTTTGCTAGTCGATGCTGCTGTTGCTGCCGCTGCTGCTGCTTCTGTGCAGCGGGAAGTGTGGAGGGTAGCGAGGGGGCGGAAACGGCAGTAACGCGGAGGGATTCGTCGGGGTAGTGTCGGTGGTTGAAGTTTCCCCGGACCTCGTGGTCGCCAGTCGATGTCTCGATATGTAACCGTCGCCCCGCCGTTGGTCGCGGTAATCTAGTTAAACGCGAACTGTCGGACACTCACGCCGGCAATCGACGACGCTTCAACTCTCGTACGATGGTCTCGTAATACAGTTCTCGGGTTTTTATGTTTTGCCGTTGCCACGTCGAGCATCGAACCTCCGACAAAATGTTTTCACAATTTTCAACGTTGTGCATTTTTTTTCTATTTCATTTTTTT
The DNA here is from genome assembly GCA_963971145.1 of Sussaba pulchella. Classification (NCBI taxonomy): domain Eukaryota; kingdom Metazoa; phylum Arthropoda; class Insecta; order Hymenoptera; family Ichneumonidae; genus Sussaba; species Sussaba pulchella. Next base: position 18,968,847 of record OZ020164.1, on the reverse strand, counting down.
TTTTTTTACAAAATACCGATGATTCATCGCAATTTTGTTTTTCGCGATAAATAACTGCAGTTATTTATGGGTTTATTTTTATTTTTGTTTTCAACCATTTTTGAACTTTTGTCGCACGTGATTTCGCGTTGTTAAGGATTTCTGCTGACCACTGAATTTATGGGCTCCGTTGATTTTACGTGTATCGGATTTAGCAATGAGAATGATGAAAACCATCCTCATTACTTTCTAATATTGTTTGCTTTATTCGTATTGCCATATTTTTATCATTTCTGTGATAAAATTCAGTCAAAAAATTGCTAAGAATAAATAGTAATGGTTATTGTAATTGTTTTCGGAAAAACTAAAACCTATAAAATTGACTTAGTTTAATTTGAAAAATTTTACTTTTTTTAAATTCGTGGTTGCCAATTAAGCTAGATTCCGGGTAGCTTTTCGTGGTGATGAAGCTATGCAAATTGGCATCTCTTTTTAGACGATTTTTCGTACGTGGAACGCGACAGCTCTGAATTACGAGAGTCGAGAGAAGCCTTTTTTCATTTCAAAGGGTGTGAGAATAGACGCCCGCGAACGTAGACGAAGCGAACGTGAAAAGACGTCGATACGTCACGCTTCAACGATATATCTTCATTATCGAAAATTGCATTTTATTCCTTCAAATTCTGTGTACTTGCGGATTTCACAACCCGAACGGTTCGCTCGATCGAGTTTACTTACCGGTATTGCGTACAGAAATAAATATTACGCCATTGAAATAATCCCATTTACGAGTTTCGCACGTCGAAGGTAGAAAAGAATCGAATCAAAATCCGTACACCAAAGTTTGAAGTTGTCAGTTGGTCTTCTGTTTCTTTTTTTTCGTTTTCCCTCTTCATTCTTTTTTATTTTACAAACGCAAGATATTTATTGCAACGATAATCGTTGTTGACTAAAGTACCGGACCGCGAACACAATTGAAAGTGTCGTAAACAAACCATTCTTTTTTTTTCACAGGGTAAATAGTGGCTCAGCGGTGAAACCTACGCGCCATTGAGTGTAAATAATATATCGTTGCGAGTACTGCAAAAAAAAAAAAAGAAGGAAAAAAAGAAAGAAAAAACCCGAAGTATGCGTGGTTCAGTGAGTGCGCTGCGATGCTCAGATCTACGGTGCTGATAAAAGTGTATTCGTGTGAATATTTCAGTCGTCGTCGTGTCGTCCAAGTGTTTTCCCGATCGTTGAACGAATTGCACGATGCGACGATGAAAAAGTGTTATCGAAACGAAGGATGATAAAAATCGACGTGAAAAAAATAAAAACAACAACAAAAAATTTTAATTATTTGTGAAGGGTGTAAAAATTACGAGCAAATTTTTGTTTTCTCTTATCACGAGTGTCAATGGTGATAGCGGTGCGAATGTTCGAAAGATCATCGGTGAAATATTGTAATCGGGAAGCGAGATGGGAAGTCGTTGGATTATTCGGCGTGGTCGTCATCGATGAGAAGTCAAGGTCCGAGCATTGGCCGAGGTGCCATAGGTGAGAGAGAGAGAATCACGACGGACGGTGTCGAACGACGAACGTCGCGTTGGAGAACGAGAGAAAAGAAAAAAAACATCGAACATCAGGTAAAAAATAAAATTAGCGAGCGGAATAAACGAGGTGAATAATATTTCTCTTAATTATCATCGATCTCATTGGGTTGAGTGAAAAAATTGGGAGGACGATATCTAAAAAGTGCGAAAATTTCGAATGAATTCGATGAACAAAATTCATCACAAGGTTATCGATCCATCTTACTGCATGGTACGTTGGATCGTTTGATTAAAAACAAGATTAAAATAAATAAAAAACGGTTTAGCACTTCGAAAAAGTATATTTGATAAAGATTTCATATAATCAGTTGCTTCGTGCTGAAGAAGGACGACGAATATTACTATTGGGGGGTTGCTCGGGTTTCAAAGACGTTTTCATACGAAAGGACGAGAACGAGAAAGCGAAGGAGGTCGAAAAAGTGGATAGAGAGGCTGACAATTGTCGAAAAGTTATCGAAGAAAGGCGCGACAGATAGATTGCGGCAGTTGGAAAAATCGCCTCGGAACACGAGAGAAATTCCAGTGGGTTTTAAAGCCCACGTCGTAAAGCCAACGTCGTCAACGAGTTCGCTGAAAAAAAAAAAAAAAGATCACTCGAATCTGCGGTAAGACCATAGCCACCGCAGTATAGACACGAAAGGGCATTCGTTACGGCTACTTTAATTTTCGAGGGCTGCCACGAGTGGTACGAAAAGAAGAACTTAAAAAAATATATAAAGGAAATCAAAATAGAAAAGAAAAGTAAAGACAAAGAATCTGCACTGCTAAAAGAGCCCGAATAAAAGTGCGGTAGCCGAAAGTTTCGAGAATAAAAATAAAAAGATGAAATGAAAAAAGTAAACGGAAACTGAAAGAAGAAAAATAAGAAATTCCGCGGTCCAGATAGGTGTGCGATTGAACGAGAATAGCGAGTTGAAAGTGTGCGGTATACCGGAAGAGAAGTAAGAAAAAAAAATCCCGACTGGCAGAGAGGGAAGAACTCGGTGGAAACTTTCGTCCCGGTTGAATTTTCTCGATGTCTCTTCTGGCTGCTTCCACATTGCTCGAAAAGACGAGAAACTGGAACTGTCCGACTGTCGGACGTATCGAGAGTGAGGCGTCAGCGTGAGGCGTCAGCGTGAGGTGTCTCACTAACCGTCACTGTTATTCATTCCTAAAAGCACGAACGTCGACGTCTTCGGTCGGAAGACACTCCTTCTTTGGCCAACGCTTCATTTTTAATCGAATTTTTCGTCTTTTTACACATTATTCGACGCTGCCCGAGATTTTCCATTAGCCAACTTTTTCAACTCTCTCCGACGTTTCAATTTTCTTCTGCATCCCGGAGGACGAGATTTCGGCGGGAAAAAATTACTGAGATAATAGAAAATAATTTAAAAAATAAATTATCTCATTTCGAACCTGAAAACCCGATAAATTGTACCGACTGTCGCTGATCGAAGCAAAGTGCAAAGAAGAAAATACACGTGGAACAAAAATAAAAAAATAAAAGAGAAACAAACGGGAAAATAGATAAGGTGGTACGTTCTTATCGCAAAGTCCATTTCCCATGGGAAGTATAAGAGACATCGAGTATAATCACCGTGCAAACGACGTTTCCGCAAGAAAAACAATCGACCGCTACTTTTCACCGTCGATTTCATTGTAAACTCGACGAGACGGTTTTGCCACGGATCAACGTTTTTTCTCCTCCACGATTGGTTATCGCGAACGAAGAGTTCGCGACGAGAAACGCATTGTGTACTCGCGCTTCCGAGGCTGAAACTTTTCGTTGTTAAACAATTCGAAAACCCGATAGGAAAAAACGAAACTCAAGCAAACTCGAGTGAAAGATCGAAAACGTGCGAAAGATACTTTATTATGGTCCATTTGTTTTTTCTTAAAATTAATTATTACGAGAAGAGTAGATGTGTTGATTTCTTTTTCCGTACCGGATTTGTTGTGTACGTTTTTTGTGTAAAAAGTTTTTTGAAAAATATCTTTAACAAGACGTGAAATCAAGAAACCGAAGAGACGCGCAGAAGAAAAAATAAGTTAAAAAATTAAATAAAAATTAAATACTCGAAAAAGTCATCGAAGATTGAAAAAAAGTGAGTGAAGAGTGAGACGGACGCGTGGGGGATAGAAAATATAATTGCACGAGATAGTAATGGGCGGACAAAACGGTTGGGCAGTACGGGTTTAAGGATATCGGAAAAGCAGAAACGAGGATGTTCGTTGCTGGTGTCGGCTGGGACGACAGGGCGTCCTCCGGACCCTTAATCGGGAAAAGAGAGAAATGAAGCTATCAGTGTCGGCTTACAGAGCCCAGGCCAGTGCTCACAAAAAGATTCTTTGCAATTATCAGCATCAGCTGAGCTACGGAGCCACCAACCAGGCGTCCTCGGCCCGGACCCACTCAGATCCCGCGGCAATCCTCTCTGGCCTCAAGGTAAACTCAACAAAATCTTGCATCTATTTATTCAAACTTTCTTTAACGTAAAAAATGATTCGTTTTGCATTTATGTGTATTTCGTGTCTTTCGAACCTTGCGTATGTGGCTAATTACTGGTAATAATGATCGATCACAATTGGATTTCAATTTTTTTGAGGGTGTAATTAGACGAAACGTTTTGACTTTTATTTTCGTTGACAGTTGTCTTTCTTTCGGTTTAGACGACTTACATGCAGCGAAATAAATCAGACATTTGGAATTTCTTTCAATATGCAACGAATCATATGAACCTAAATAATTTTCAAACAAACATTAAGAAACAGGATTTTATTATTTTTATTTGCTCGTTCATACATTAAAAAATATATATTTATGTATTTCCACATATAATCATACATTTTATACGTTCACATATCCAAGTACAACGGGAACATAAAATAAAATAGTAAAAGCCACCTGCGCCAAGTTTGATAAAAATCTTCGTACCACAAAACCAGTCTCGTAGTATCGGTGTACCCACATTAATCTCTATTCCACGTCAAAACCGTGTTTACCGTGACTTTTCAATTGCAAAGTCCGCAACCTCGACCCGTGAAAATGTAAACGTAGCAACCACAATTATTCGACATTAGCCCTCGCGTTGGTAGTCACCCTTATTTCGGTTCTCCATTCGTTTCCTCGTTTCTCTTTTCACCCAATGGCCCCGCGAAAAACTCTTTCGTCTCGACCGTACGTGAGTTTGGAGTGACGAGGGTTTCGGAACCGCATGCCAGACGCAGTTACTCCCTCGCGTTGCCTCTTTGATGTACACGAATCGTTCGCACTTGCTCCACGCGTCTACCGGGTCAACCGTTGTACCTCCGACTCGTGAACAACCGTCTGCCACGACGATCCGTACGTTTTAACTCTACGTGTGTCCCAGTCTACGTTAAATAGACACTGTTTGGAATTCTCGTCGAGCAAAGTTGCGACCTGTTATGTGAGTGACAACGTGTCAGTCGTAAAAACCCGACGGAAATTCGTACACTGCCATTGTCCCATATATATATACTATAGTGTGCAAATTTCTGTCGGCTTTTTACGACTGACACGTTGTCACTCACATAGATATATATAAATATATACATATATGTTTATATGTATTCGGTAGTTCGTATTCTGGCTTTGTTCCAGTTCCTCGGTAGCTTCAATTTCTGCATCGTTCTCATTGTTTCCGGTTGTCTGATTACATACAGATGACACACGATGAATGAATGTCGTTTAGTCCTTAACAATTCCGGTGGGGCAATTAAATTTCTCCGATTGTTATTTGAGCATGAACAAAATCATTTCCCAAGTAGTCCGTATGACAATGGCAGGGTGTGGGATTGAGGGGGATAACATCCGGAAAACGTTGAAGCAATTACTCAAACGTGACGAGAGTATCAGTGATGCATCGATCGTGTCCAAAAGATTGGGAATAGAATGATAAATTTCCAAACGGCTGGATTGATGCGTTCGTTGGTTCGAACAGCGTCGAAATAACGGGTTGATGGATATAACACATTGTGTCGTCGTTTTTTTTTCGAAGGATGACAAACAATTTCGTTTGCGTGTGAGATTATTGAAATAAATTTTTGTTGTTGTTGTTGTTGCTTAGGATGGTGATTTTTTTAAAAACCGTTAGCTAAGGGGGAGCTGGATTGTACAAAAGTACCCGAGCCAGTAGTACGTCCAGAGTCCCGTCAGACCTAGCAGTGAAGACAAATTAAAAAAAATTCTTTAAAAAATTTAAAAAATTGCCAAATGAATGAAAAATTAATTCTTGCAAGGATTTTCGAATGAGGATTTTACTTTGCGATTTGGTACACGATCGATACATTCTGAAGGATTGCATCTCTCTCTCTCTCTTTCTCTCTCGCGCTCCTATTTCATCTCTCGTAGCTCCCTTCCTCTACCGATAAAAGAGACTTGATGGATAACCACGGAGCAAATCGTATTCGCGTCTCTTCGTATATGGGTGAAAGCATCCTCTCACTCGATTATCGATGGCAGGACGAAAAGCGAATGTTGAAATAGCGATAGGCAGAGACGAAGACAGAAGCGCAGTGGCAACGACAGCGACACGGGCATTCAGATTTTGTTCGCTCATCCTGTCAATTTCCAATCTTTTCTCTAGTCCTTCATACACACAGCAGCTCGTATCAGTGTCCGACACTTCGTCGCGAGTTTGTCATGGAAACAAAATCAAAATAAAAACGTACATGATTGCGTTAACTCAACAAAGAAGAATTACTGCTCGCGGATTCATCATTTTTACGACCGTCGACAACGCATTTCACGATTATGTTTAATTTTTTCATGTGTTCGTCAAGCGCCCAACGTTTTCGGGTATCGTTGATTCCTCCCGAGTTTTCCGATAAACTTTACACGTGGAACAGGTAAAACGTCCGCGCATGAAAAACTCGATATTGCTAGGCACAGGAAAATCGTGTTCGGATCGTCGATAAAAAAAAAGAAAAAATCAAAAGAATTTCTAATACAAAAAAAAGTAAAAATATTGTCGACGTCGACACTGATAGGAAGCAGTGTATGTGTGTATCAGGCAGCTGCGTCGGTGCATTCGCGTGTATAATCGGTACGATATTTTCGAAACACTTTGATAGTTGTGTGTAGTGGAAACGCTCAAAGAAAGATTGGGGATCGATGAGGTTACTAAAAAAAAATAGGGATATTGATAAAAATGCTGTGTCGAGAATAGGTGAATAATTTGAAAAAATACGTCTTTATCTTAAAATTAATTTATTCAAATGTAAACGGTATTTTTTAATTGACCAACAACGTTGACCATATTTTTACCTGTCAATGGGTGCAATTATGAAGTTCGAAAAATCGCATAAATTGCTTTGGGAGGCTGGAAGAATGATATAAATACCGAGAAAGATTCATTTTTCCGATATATTAAAAGTTATTACTGCGGAACAATTTTTGAAACTCACTCAAGTGTTCGTGTTATCGATATTAAATTTTCCAAAATTAATTCTTGATGTAATTTGCGTTAAAATTACGTTGAAATCAAGTATCATAAATTTAATTTCCGACTCTCTGATGCTAAATAATTACGATTGAAACAAAATACGACGAGATCAATATTCGGCAATGAAAAATTATATATTCAGGGATGAAAAAATTATGTATTCGGCTTGTAAAATTGCCAACGTTTTACCCAACGATTTTTCTCGAGCGAAACAAAAATAGATATGCTAAAAACGTTCGAGATAAAAGCTACAGAAGAGTGCGGCATGTTGTGCGGTGCTTCCGGAAACGGACGAACGTTCGTTCTCGAAGGCGCCGCAGTCGTAACACATTTGTACATAATGCATACATACTTTACACGGTAAATACAATACAGATATATACGTCGAAATAGATTTTATCAACTAAACTTCCGTGTTTCCGTCCGTCCGTGTAGTTGTGCCAATTTTTCTGTATTTTCTTTTTCACGTTTCCTCCGGTTCATCTTGAATTCCGATTCTTCTGTATCTCGTTGAATTTTTACAACGATAACTGTAGTGGCGCGGGAGTCGAGAGACGCGCACTCTTCGTGAGTAAAGAAATTTACTTTTCGCTCTGCTTCTTCTCATTCTTTGGATTCACAGTTTACACTTCGTTCCGACATCGTCTTTCTTCTATTTCAGTCGTTTTCCTTTTTATTTTTTTTATTTTTTCATGTTGTTACCTCCCAGGTATAACTTGTTTGCAGTTTATTCTGTCCACACTAGGACTCTGCAAAGTGCCTTGTGACAACTCAAACAGTCTTTTCACCGGGAAAAAACTTTTTCAAAGAAGAAGAAGAAGAAACGAAAATTACTGAAACACTGCAGAAGAGTTTTTTTCCAAAGAGTCAGGGTCACGGTTATATGTATATATCTATGTTAGGGTGAGTCTTATTGTTTTCATTTTGAATTCAAAAGTAATTTAAATACGAATCACCTTGATATATTTATGTATGTATAAACATTCCTTACAGCGGAAAGCAACTTTTTTGTTCAATGAAGAAACGAAAATCAGTGAAAAATCTCCGAAGAGTTTTTCGGACAGAGTCAGAGTCCGGGTTATAGACATATATTTATGTATATTTATGTATATACACATATGTAGTTCCTACCCAAACCAATTAAATAATTTATATCTTTATGATATTTATACCTTCAATGCTTGGTACTACACACTCTGTTTGTTTGCCAATGCCCTCCGTAGAAATCAATCGGATCATCATGATAATAAATAGCATAACAACGAATGATTCGTTTCCTTTTCTTTTTTTTCGTGTGTCCTGGGAAGCAGCCGAGAGTCTGGATGACACAACTAACACCGAGAGCACGCAATCGTAGAAAATGCCAAAAGAACGGCCAGTGGTTCGTATCACGTTTTACACAAGCACAGTTACACACATTATGCGAATAAAAATAGCTATTTCCATTTATATCTGCTCTTTAGAATCTATTCTATTTAGATTACGAATCCCTGAATTTCTCACACGCTTTTTGCTTAAATTTCTTCGTTGAACGAAAATTTCGTAGCGCCGAGCAGCAGCCATTATTGTTAGTGCTATGCAATTTATAAAACAATCGCGCGTACAATGTCCAACATTTTTTAAAGAAATATTTATTATACAGATTGATAAACGATTCGATTGTTCCTACATTTGCAGAAGATTCTATCAGGATATATTTGTCTAAATATTAACTTAATTGGACGATATTTAGAGGTTGCGCTTTCACGAATTCTATTCTGCCTTCGATTAACACGTAAAAAAAATCTTTCTTACAGTAGTATTATGGAAAATTCATTGAAATTGAAAAAAAAAAAGTTTTTTTACGTGTTAATCGTAAAAAGAATTAAGAATCGAGGAATTTGCTTTTTTAACACACCCTAAGTACAATATACTATTTAAGCAACGCTTTTTCCGTCGTTCTTCACCTTCAATTACACGATTGCTCTTGCCCTGCAACCGGTAATACACAAATACCACGGGCATTCAATTCTCAGCTCCACCACTGCTCACGGTGTAATGGCTATGGTAGTTTCGTCGTTGTTAAATGCCTACACGGGTTTCGCTTTTACGAGGGTACATACAAAATTGGTTTTACTTGCGGACTCCATTATGGTCTACTGTTCGAATGTACGTTCAGTAAGCCGTCTAGGTGCATCGTAGGAGCACTAGGTTGCTAGGCTGTGATGGAGAAGCAACAATCCCACAATATTTCGGTTCTTTCACCGATGACGAGTTTCTGCGTGGGTGTTGGCAGAATTTTACTCTTTCCACCTGGAACCTTGACACGTTCTATTGATCAAAGTCTCCAACTCGCTCCTACCCCATACATACGCATATAAAAGCGGATTTTCGTGGAGACAAGGCAAGCTCCGGAAAAGAGAAAACGTTCTCGGTTCTACACTTCGATAAGAAAAGTCATTTTAGCTTTGATTTCCTCTTGTTTTCATTTCGTCATTAATCCACACTGCCATGACGAATGAAAAAGATAAGAAAAGACAGCGTTTCTTGTCTCCGAAAGCGTCCGAGGGATTGGGAGAGAATGACAAGCAAGTTTGCATCATTGATCGAACGACTTCCATCAATCAACGCGTTTGAATCGACTTTTACCGTGAATTTCGGTGCGGATCGAACTTTCGAATATTCAATGTTCCGACGAGTCAATGAATCGAATGAAAATTTTCTCCAAACAAATGTTCCGGCATGGCATGGCTCCTACTGTCAATGTCCAGGAAAGATCAAAATGATGAAAGCCCAACCCTTGGTGGGTCGAAACTTTCACAGGTATGCCGGGGAGAAGTAAAACTATTGTCCAAATCTCCTCGCCTCCGAATTGCTGCCATATTCACGCGATTGGACGAACCACGCCACTACATCTATATTTACGTTTTCGGGATTTTGATTTTTTTGGAACATTGACGGTCGGTGCCATGCCAATTCGGTACAATTATTTACTGACCATTTTAATTCGATTTATTGACCCGTCGGAACATGAAATATTCGGAACTTCGATCCGCACCCATGAATTTGAATCTTCGTGCATGGTTTTGACTAATTTTTCGTTGTATTTGCGGTCAACTGCACTAACTGATATTGCGATGACAAGACGATCCGTACAGCAGCGAACAATTGCATCATTTTGGACAATGTAATTCCGCCCTGGTGAACTCTGGTAATTGTTTCACGACGACAATTAGTTCCAACATGATGTCTCGTCGCAATTACATCCTTCGTTGTTCGCCCGTCGGTGTTCTTGGGTCGCTGCAATTCGCCCGGGGCATTTCGGAAAATTCTCTCTGGCGCTCGTGGCCTCCGACATCACGTCGCGAAACCCGTGTAACGCCGCGATACCTGGCGTGCGTGTGTCAATTTTAAAGTGATTTTAGCGCGGGGAATTGTGAATCTCGGGGGTCGAGAGAGAACCCGCGGATAGCACGTGGCACTTTCGTAAATGGAATAATTCACGAGGTCAGGATTCATATGGAAATGGGGGACGAGAGGGGTAACCGTGGTTTCGTTGAGATAGAAACACGAAGCGAGCAGCGCTGATGCGACAGGAAGCGGAAATGGAGACGAGCCACAGCCCAATGGGTAAAAAATAAATAAATAAATGAATGAATGACGAATGAATGAATAGATAAATAAATAAATAAATAAATAAATAAACAAATAAATGAATAAATAAATAAATAAGTAAATAAATAAATAAATAAATAAGTAAATAAATAAATAAAAAATAAATAAAACCAGTGGCGAAATGTTGCATCTTAATTTTCCTGCCAAATAATCGTTTCTCATTTTCAAAAATATGTACGATGACTGTCACGAAGATGAGAAAGAATTTTGACGGAAGTTCTAAGACAACCCCGAAAAATCCGCTAAAACGAGAGAGTGCAGGCTGCCATCGTTGCTCGTTTTTTTGCCTCGAAGAGAAATTTATACAAAAAAATCATTAAATTACTTTTACGTTACATGATTTTAATCTGAGATCAAGATTTTCGCCATAAAAAAATCAGAATGATCGGTAAAAGTGGATCAAAGTATTTAACAAGCTGCCTGTGTCATGTGTTTTTGATTAATTGGCGTCGGGCACATCACGCCTCGTTTAGAAACGAGAGTAGCTCGAATAGTGTCACAGCATTGTTCAGATTTTCTTTCTCGTTCGTCTATCCGTTGCCAGAGCTTTCGCCCTTTATAAAACCAACCCCCTGCGCTCTTCGTACTCTGCATTACCATGTATAGTCACAATTTGAATGCTAATTAGGATGCCGACGGCCCCGATGCGTGTATATATTCCCTACTCTGCATGTTCACGTACTTTAGGGTCGGACAGAAAGTACCTTCGACGAATTTTCTCGTTTTCACGGCCTAACCTTCACGCTTTCACTATACGAGGCGGTGGTTTTGGAAAGCAGATAGTAGCTCGGTGTTCTGATATCAAACTCGTATTAGAATAAAATCTCAATTTTCTCTCGAGATTGCAGGGACGAAGCCATAATTTGAGACGATACATCTGTGCTTTGGAAGCAAAACCGAATAGCTCATTTTTTATTTAAATGAGATTATATTAGACTCTTGTGATTCTTCGGTTGTAACATTTTTTTTTCAGACGCAGAGTTTACGAAAATAGGTCATACAGTGAGTAATGAACAAAATTAACCTAATGAGATACGTTCATTTCGTTCGGAAAAAAAGAGACGAGACATAACATTGTCCGCATGACTTCTTTCACTTACGCTTGTTCTGTCGAATATAAAAGCGCGGAATTATTCCATCTGTCTTTATTCAATCCATTTGTCCTGCATTCATGAGAAATGCATAAAAATTCCCCATACGATTCGAATGACGTTGAAGAAAGTATATATTTAATATACATTGTTATGAGTATCGATGTTGAACATTGTTCGGCAGCGGGAGGGGGGGGGGGGCGGGCAGAGCTTCTGAAAAATGTCCATATTCTTTCGTACGCGCGAGGCTACGTGTGTGTCTGTACGATAGGAGATCCGTGGAATTTCTACATCCGCCTAATACCACTTTCGCTCAGTACCATTGCAAATGCGAAATGGTATATGAAAAATGTATGGTGCATCGGGGAATTCGATATTCGACATTCGAACATGCACTCCGTATACCTATACGAGGAAAAAGCGAGTTGCTGATCGATGAGAGGTTCGCACAGAGAGCACTCTTGTGACGAATGGAATATTCCAGTTTCCACGAGAACACCCATGGCTGCCGGTGGTTATCAAATTTGACGGAGAGGCCCCTCGACTGTGCTATCGACGCAGCATCCAATACGGATGCGGATCGAAGTTCCGAATGTTCAAAATGCAATGTTTCGACGGAGGAAGGTATCCGACGGTTCGTGACACCGACTCGGCAATGTTCCGAAATGGCATTGCATCGACGTGGACAAGTCTACGAACTGTCAAGATCCCGAAAACGTATATATAGGTGCAACCGCGTAGTGCGCTCGAGAGCCCGGTCGGACGATACTTTTATTACCTCTCGGCGACGGGCGGTCTGTATTAATTCCAGACGCTCCATTAGCGCCTGTGAAAGTTTCATCTCGACGGATCAAAAATTCCGAAAACCAAACCAAAAGCGAATCGAAACTTTTACAATCGGGAATCGGGCGTCTGGGATAGTGTAAGCTATCCGTCGACGAGAGTAAGTAAAAGTATTGTCCAACCGGGCTCCCCAGCGAGCTACAGGACCTATACATACGTTTACGGGATTTTGACAGAGAAATAATACAGAATATAATGTCCACACGTAAAATCGGTATTCAGAGCGTAATTTTCGCGTCTGATGAAGTACACGTTCGTTGAAATCGTTAATCGGGCAACATGTATTTCCCGCATAGCCGAGGGAAGCCGGACAACCGTTTTCGATGTGACATTTATCGTTCGGTCGACGAACGCTGTCTCCGCGCTGTTCGCGACTAACGCGACTCGCGATCACGCGCCACGGTTGAATCCGTGACGTTAATATATTGCATTATACAGATGCACAAGAGAGACGGAGCCACTGTTTTACGGTAACCGGTCGACTGAACCATTTGGTACGAGTACCAAACAGCTGTCTCGGTTTCTTCGTGACCGTCGACTGATCCATTCGTTGACAAATTGTTTACGTCGAATATGAACCGTCGGTTCGGTCGACAATGATTTTTTATTTTTTCAAACGGTTTCTTGGATGTCTTTTTAATGTGACAGATGTATTTCTGCATTTGTTTATGATGCCCATTGCGTTCAGTTATGATCTATAAATGTACTGTATTTCATTTTTAGAAATTATCTGTTTATTCTTCGTGTATTGGAGGAAGTATGGATTTATTTTGCTATTAGGATGTGGATTATTATGGATGATTTTTAGTTCTTCAATAAATTTGATTCAAGATGAATAGAGGAATACGTCTGCGTCGGTAATAAGAGGTAGGTACGAGCGAAAAAAATAATAATTGTCGACCAAAGTGGCGGGCCAATCGCTGTGCCAAAAACAGTTAAAGCCAACAGGCTAATTATTTCCCCGAATTGTCCAAGATTTAACAAACGCAAATCGTCGTTTCTCGAAATGCAGTCATTCGTGTGCCAAAAACCGGGTTTAAATTTGGCTGGAAACTAGTTCGTTAAATTTCTATCAGCTTTCAAGCATCTCATCATTAGGTACTATCCTAACAAACGAACAAGGTAGTTACTTGATTGGTAAAAAAAAAGAACAAGTGAAGTATGATGAATTGCATTACTCTCCGACCATCCGCGAGCCAATTATGATCGCGAGAAGCTTTTGATCTCGGGTATTACAGGAACACATTTTTGTTCGACCCTCTAAAATATGTGGTCAAGTAGTTGCTGATCCTGCTACGTCTGACGGCAATGAATTCACTCATTAAGGGGTGAAAGCGTGAATAATATTCGTTGCATCGAAGGGAATGCCTCATCCTCCAGGGCTTCCATTAAATTAGCAGCTTCTGGGATTATTGTAAACTAACGTAAAAGCCGGTGTCAAATGTGGAAGCGGTGTACAGCAAGTTTTAGCAATTTTTAATTCAGAACACGATATTACGATATTTACAATATAAATTACAATAGTCTGATGTAATAAAATTTTTTGCAAAAAGTAACTCCTCCAATTTTGCCTCCAAGCTATAAAATACGCGTACTTTATTTCGCAGCAATCAATGTAAAGTACATAGTCTCTCAGCAATGACACAGACGCCCGGCAATATCACCGATTGCTTCATAAAACAAATCACGTGCAGGCTCCGGTCATAACGCCGCCCCTTAATTGTATAAGAAAAAAATGACGATAGCGTTGCTCGGTGTACTCAAAGTTCTATGATACAAAACTGGTTCGCGTGTTGCACGAAGGAGCGAACGGTGACGAAACTTTAACCAAATTGCTCGATCGGTATTGAACTATCGGAAATCTGTTAAATTGCAATTCCGATTCGGCATATAAGCTAGAAATGATATGCATGTCGCTATATAGTCGTTACCAACACTGCAACGTACGTACGCCGAGCCAACCCTAATTGATTGCAGCAATTGCGGTGAGACGGCATAAACCTTGACATCGGATGTAAGTCTTCCAGTCAACGTGTTTGTGTGCGCGGGTTTTGTACATGAGAGTAGTGCTCTCTTGGCACGGATCACCGAAGATAATTAAGATGGGGTCACGTCACGCGAAGTAACGGTAAATAGTGTGTACCTCGTGAGATGGATACGTATCCCTTGGGAGCCCGCTCGATTGAGCGGGTAGCCCGAGGCTACCCCAAAGAAACGACGTCTCAGGGGGCTTGATCAAACTGCACTTAGGGTTGTTCGGTGTTTATTGATATTTCGATATAAAAGCCAATTTCGCGTGTTGATCAAATAGAAATTGAGTCTGGTACGACCAGCCGTAGGTTCGAAATATATTTATTTATTTCAATGATCGTAATTAATAATGACATGATAATATATAATATATTCATATTATAATGCAATCGATAATAATGCCAATGAGTTGTAATTATATATTGTAATATAAGTTTTCAATATAAGTAATTATAAGTTGTAATAATTATTTGTAATTGAGATAATTAAATAATAAAAAATAATAAAAGAAATCCTGAGAATGGTTGTCGAGTATAGAGGCTGATAGTGCCATCATGATTGGCAAGTGAGAAGAATACCGAAGCTCGGCTGGTAGTTGCGTTTAAAGCATGGCAACTGACATTATTCTAATGAGCAATAACCAAATTATGAATAGTAATCGTGATTCTAATGGAATGTCGATAACTAAAACGTCATATTCACTTTTCGGTGCCAACCCAAGAGCCCCACGATTATATTATGGTCGCAATTTAGGAAAACTTAGTAGGTTAAACTTAGCAAGTACCTGAAATTATACAGTCGACTTTTCCTTGGCTGTTCCAACTTCAATAATTATGAAGTAACTTAATATTCAACGAGCGCAGCAGCAACAGCAGCAATCTCGACTCATTGTCAGATGAGCTTCCGACGCGACGTTCCAGCTGTATAAAAGGGGGTCAGCCGGGAGAGCTCTTGGTATAGTTGAGGATGGGAAAGGTCGTCGGGGGATGGTTATCGGGTTGAAAGTGGTCTTGCTAATCATTATACCACTTAATCTGAATACATTAGTTACCGTGGGTCAGCAGCCGGTTTATCGTTGATATACGTGTTACCACGGTGTGCCGTATTCAATTTTCATGCATTATTTTTCTTTCCATATATTTCCTCGATGTTAATGAAAGGCCGACAGCGAAGCAAAAAAGAAAAACGTATCGATCATTGAATTAATCTCAAAATAGACAAGATTGATTCAATTGATGCTGGAGTAATTTTATTTATTTATCTATGTATTTATTTATTTATTTATTCATTCATCTATCTATTTATTTTTTATTTTATGTTATTATTATTCCAGAGGAAAAAACAAATCCAGAACCCATAAACAAATTTACTTGTCACTGCGTCGCCTAATAATTCACCATCCCAATTTGTTATGTTGATAAATTTGTTATGTAACAATAAATGCAACCGCTTGAGGTTACCAGCACGCCATAAATTACTGAAAAAGCGGTTAAAAAATGAAAAAAGTCTTGCACGATAAGTTCACGTGTTTTATATTACCGAGCATAATTTTTCATGCGCCGTAAAAAAAATTAATAAAAGGAAACCATTATAATAATAATGAAAAAATAAGACAGCCGTAAAGCTACATGAAAAACATTGTGCGAGTTATGCACGATGACTTTCATACCGTTCTATCTCTTTTAACTTTACCTCAACTTGACGATGGTTCGCGTAATACAACGAAAAATAATGCACGTCGGGTTCTGAAGTTTCGAGGCACGTTCAAAAACTCTCATCCGGTTCGGCAAAGAAAAAAACCCGAGAAAAGTTGTTACACGGAAAAATTGAGATATGGAAGAGAAAGTAAAAATATGTTGCCTGTATACCGAGTAACGATGAATTGGCTCATCCCGAGACAGAAAACGAGTTCAGCAACAAAAGCAGGTTTATGCTTCTTCCTACGGTCTGCGGGTTGAATAATAGCGTCGATAACCAACTTGCGAAATTCTCGTGGCTGTCCTAGAATATGCAGAAATGTACATATTGGATGGAAGGGGCGGAATAAAAATTTAGGGATGATCCGAGATTGAATAAAATGTCAACTACAGGCCCACATTTATTATTCACAGATGCAGCACTGCATAATGAACCAATAAACCATAATTTACCATAATAAAAAATCGAATCAATAAATAAACCAGGTCCTAAATTTGGTCAATATTGCCGAAAGTCGATCAGTTACGTTTCCGTAGTCCGCCACTGCAGAGCCCGACTCAATTGCTTTTGAGCCCTCGAGACCGCCAGGCCCATGCACCCAACCCGGAACAAATTATCTTGTAAACTTGTTAAGGGACCCACGCGCGTTTGAGGAAATTTCCTCGCTGCAAAATCGTAGAATCCTCTCGTTCACGTGGTCGTCCGGACGACGCAGCATCCCACGCGTTCACATCACCGTCGTCATCATCGTCATTATCATCGACGTCCCCCGTCATCACAACCTTTCCCGACGTCGATTGGAATTCGATATCCGAATATACGACGTCGGCGCTGACTCCGTCGAGCTACGGTCATTGCTGCGGATATTATCGGTATACCGTAAAGTGGCTCGATGTACTTTCCATCGTTTTCTCAAAAAGGTGACGTGATTAATGGACGACGATGAAACGAAACAGTGGCAGAGCCTTCTTCGGTTATCTTCTCTTATTTCCAACGTTGCGAGAGTATCCAACAAAACGTACGTCAACGCAACGTTTATGTTTACCCTGTCACCGTAGCCACCATGGCAGACCATTTGACAATTATTTTTCACGGTTTCACGACAGAGAAATAATCTATCGCACTATAATTTTTTTAAAAAATATTTTGAGCGCGAAAAAGAATTCACCATTTATCGTCAATTTTGGCACCGAAACAAATTCTTTCATCGTTGCGTTACATGTGGGTCGGTCGAAATCGCATTCAGCGACAGTTTTGCATAGTTTGGTAATACGATATTCCCGACGAAAGCTCGGATTACAAATTTCAATTGGTTCGGGTGACGAACGTGGAACTGCACGATGAGGGTTAAAATTGCGTTACAATCGGTTCTGAAATTGCTCTGTAAAAAACGGGAAAGATAGAAAAATGTAGGACAGTGGGAAATAGTATTCGCCGGTCACAGAGGCTGATTGAAGACTGAAATGAACGTCACTGTAATTAAAAAAAAAGAAATAAATAGCATAGCCTGTGTCAAAGCAACCGACGATAATTATGTTGAATATTGTTGGAAACGAATATCTATTGAAGCGATGATGACTCTGCATTGCTGAATGTTTTAATCGTTTGACGTATCAATCATGGGCCTGCGATAATTCGTTTCCATCGAGATACGATTGAATAATGATACTGCGGGTGCGGATCCAATTTCCGAATGTTCGACGGTCTGACTGTTCGTAATTCGGAAAATGTAATGTTCATTTTTTAATTTTTCGTGAAAGTAGGGTTCATATTCATGTGGTACTGGATTTTTTCAGGAATAATCAGTCCATTCGCCATTCCAAATAACCCTTCTTCAAAAATCTACGTTTCCGAGTTTTCAACATATCAAGACATCGGCTCTTAGGATATTGCTTCCAAGAAACTCCTGCCTATTTGGATAACATCCGTTTGGAGCCTTAACCCACCGGAACATTTACCTTCTGAACATCTTGATTCGATTCACTGACCCGTCAGACATTTGAACATCCACTTTTTTCGTCAATCTCGCTACATTATCCGAAACACAAAAATTCCGCTATTTAGACTTTGAAGGAAACAACAATTCCAATTTAAAAAAAAATCTAACTCGTTACCGATCGCAACATTGTTCCTCCGCAACTCGAAGCCGTGCACCCGAAACCCCAATCTCCAAACGGCCCCTTGACGATGATAACACGCGTGAGCCCGTTCGTTTCATCTCCGCATTATCAGAATCAATTAGTCGCGTCATTGTCGATAATAATCCGTACACACTTGTAGTACACGGACATGGTAGTTACAGGGTATGAGGGCGGCGGGTTGTACTCGCGTGACCGACGTCGGACAAGTGGTAGCTGCTGCCGCTGCTGCCGCTGCCGCTGCTGGCGTTAGCATTGGGCTCCGTGCTGTGTGGTGTGCTCGTAACAACGCGACACGACTGTCGAGAACCCTCGAGCGTCCGATTAGGTAGCCGTGCCAAACACCCACGTTCGTTCGCTTCCCGAATCCGCGTTTTCATTGACCGTACGAAATATAACCCACGGTTCAAACCGAGCGTGGAGACATGGGTGGCTTAATATCGAGGTCCATTGTGCGCTCTTCTTGCGGTCTACTGACTACTCAGCTGCGACGTTGCTGATGCTTCATCGTCGGTTGTACACACGTCGAGTATCACGGGTAATGGGGTCTGGCATAACGCGAACGGCTCGTTGTCGTAAATTGTCCGAACGGATTTTGTCAACGGGACGAGGCCGAACGAGAGCCATCGAGCCATGGCCTCTGTAAGCTTCAACGACCGAAAGTCGTCCGGGCTTTAAGTATCCGGGAAAAGGGTGGAGAACGAAGGTTCGAAATTCCGATGGTGAAAAATTCCGAAAGTGTGAGGGTTTCAACGCTGATGTTTCGCTATTTTGATATTATTTTAATAAATTGGACGGGGTAATCTTAGATGGTATTTAATTTTACCAGAAATAATTAGTCATCCCGCCAATATCATTACCGAATGATAGAAAAATTGCATGTATATTAAACGGGAAACGTGAATTGGCCTGGGAAGGCCAAATTACGCTTAAGATTTTTTTTAATTGATGGAGATCTAGGTGCAATAAAAATGTATTATTCGAGTCATTGGAAAATAACCCAAATAAGGACCACTCCAATATATATATATATGTAGGGAACCTATATATGAAGGGAAAAGGCTACCTTCCGGAGAACCTAATAATCCGCCGGTCAATATTTCCTCTACGTGAGAATATCCACGACCTGCTACTCAATTAACGTGTATCCACGCTCGTTCGGCAAACTACCATTCGTCTTGTCTATACGTTCATCCGCTATTTTCCTTGCTCGCGGCTTTATCTACTGTGGAGCACGCGTGCTACCTACGTGAACGAGTTCGTCGGTGATCCATCTGTCGAATACACGGACGAAATATATACGACTCCGGAAAAGAATTCCTCTGCCATATATTGTACAATTACGGTTGACAAAGACTTCTCATGATTTCGTGCCCTGCATGAAAAAAGTCGTGTAAAAGTGAGCGGATCTTTTTTTCTTTTTTTTTGTTGACACGAGAGACTCACAGTACTGGAAAAGAAAAGCAGAATTGAATGACGGAGCTTCCGCTTGGTTCTTTGGTCCCACAGCGCCGCTATCTCGCTGGCTATCGCTTCAACATCATCGGAATCGAATTGACCCCGCGGTGGCTGCTCTCGCAGAAACGAAATAAAAAGAACACGACACGATGGAATCTTTACCGGGTTTTGCACTTTAAGTCGATACCGTAGGATTAGACAAAGAAAGTGGATAAAGATTTTGAGGTCCAGCTGAGATACAGTCGAGTATCGGGCGAGTGATGCAAGTGAGGATTTGCAGCTTCCCGAAACGAAAAACATTTATCTTTCTTGCCAATGCGACTCGAAGACCAGTCTCACAATTTATACTCATTTGAAAATAACAAATGGAGATACCGCGCGAAGCTTTGTTGTGGGGGAAAAAATGGACAAACTGAAAAAAAAATGTTTCAAGGACATTCGAGTCGAGCGTTTGCCCACCGATGAAAAATTCAATCACCGAGAGTGTACATATTATGTATGTTGGATGGATTCTAAATTCGTCGCAACATGGGTTTGCACAAACGTTTCATCCATCGTGCAATATACATGCAACAAAGTACATTCAACATCGTCCGGGGCTAACAATTCCGTCGAATGGTCGCACAAGAGTTGCGCAATTGATGGACCGACGTTGCGCAATTTCTCGAAACGCAAATCGGGTACTCAACCGTTTATCGGACGAAAAGTAATCGTGCTCTCTCTCTCTCTCTCTCTCTTTCTCCTCCCTGTTTCTCTCTTTCTCTCTCTCCCCCTCAGTTTCTCTATCTGTACATAGCAAAAGGATAAAGAGGCCACGTTAAACCAACCTCGTCCTTTATCGTCCTTTTTCGACACCGACCTTTTCTTTCCCGCAGCTTCCTTGTCACCCCATCGCAAGCGTTCATTCCATCGGTATGCCGTTCATACATCGGCGATAGCCAAGAGCGAAGGTTCGAATGCGGATATGTGCAATCCTGTACTCAGTGCGAGAGCGACGTCGAGACATCTGGCACGGTTGAACTCTTTTTCTCCGCTTCCATTCCCATGACTTCATCCCTCTTCTGTATGCCATTCGCAGCATCCATAATGGATGTCCTTTTATAGTTCCACGTCAGCCAAAGCGATGAATTTTATTCGCTTTTTCGCATCTTCATTGGCTTTTCACACGCCCGGTTAGTTAACGACCGAAGTTTTACTTCCCTCGCCACATTTTTTTATCTTCCATGCTTCGCACATCGTTTTATCGATAAAAACGCCATGGGTCAGGCGGATTATCATCGCCTCCGACCATTCAAACGAAAAGAAGCACCGGGACGTGCTTTCGGTCATGCGAGGATTTTTTTTATTTTCATCATGCGTCGAATATATCGAGCGAGAGTGAAATTTATTGTTCGAGAATCGTTGTTGGGCTTCTTCGTAAAGATTGGGGAAAAATATTATTCTCGAATTGTCCTAATTTGTCAGGGTCTCTTTTATACTCAGTTAGAGCTACTTTATAAGGGTTTTTTGGAAATCTAAGAGTATAGGGCAACATAAAAGATCATAAAAGTCGACCTAAGTGAAAAAAAACAAACTACAGAGTATATAACGAATAATTAACGAATAGTGACGAATAATTTTATGATTTTATTTTATGATACAACACATTTGGCGTTATGAAATATTCGTCGTAGTTTAAGCATATGACAATATCGGAACGCAGTTGTACGCACCATAAGGAAATTGATTATGGATATATGTTTCCATGCATTCATACGAAAGCTCGTATTACCGCACATGCGCATCGCGAACTGATTTCACCGTCACATCCTTTCTGGAATGACATTCGACCGCGCGAACGGGAGCTCCGGAGGGCTGATGCTGACGCGATACCCATCTCAGACTTCTCTCTCCATTGGACACCTACGGTATTTCCATCTTTTCCATGCATCGCACATATGCCCCGGTGCAAAATTGCATTTCTCCCTCTTGCAATCTCACTTGTCATTCTCAGGGTTCACAGAGTCTCGGACTTACGAAAAAATAACATTTGCGATATTTCGATAAAACGCGGTCAGCGCCTTCTCCGTTCTTTTCTCCTGTTCTTCGTTTCTAAAATCCTGAAAACGTCGAACTCTATTAACGTAATTTATTTTATTCATTACTATTTTATTATTCGAAGAACAATTTTCCCCGTTGTTGAAATATGAACGAAAATACGAATAACCATTGCAACAAATTCCGCAGTTCGTTGTTCCTACAGCACTGAAAATATTGTGATAGCAGACGGTGGGAAAATTTCGGGGGTGGCAGTCGCGGTTATCGCGAGGCAAAAGGACCGCAAAAATCTGGGATGATGCTCGTTAGAGGCGCGGGTCCGGGCTCCTATCGAATTGTTCGTGAAACAAAACATCAATCTGCTCTTAACTGATCGACCGTTTTGGCACCGGGGTTTGCTCCAATTACCGTTAGCGTTATGCTTGTGTCGTGAGAAGAATTGTACTATCGCCTCCCACCTCCCCTCCACTTTTTACCGCCATTTCACTCGAGCTCACAAATATACACGGACGTCTTTCTCGTTTTTCTCTCATTACTCGTACTATCTGCATCGATATACGTACTGCTTTTTTTGTCATTGCGATTTATCGCTGCGCAACGAAAAAATAGATTTTTTATAGGGTAGAAACAACGTGATATGATAAATCACGGGCTCTATAGGGGCGATAAGTGTCACAATTCTCATGCTTGACAATTATTAGGGACAACAATTTACGAAATTGCAAAATTGTTTTATTTTTGTTAACCAACACTTTCACGTGAATTTCCGTAAAAGTTTGAAATATTTGGTTTTACGAAAGTAGAAAACGGGTTTTTCAATTATCTTTATTGTTCAGGCTTTTGGATTCATTTAGCTCACTGAGCTCTCTTGGCTGTAATGAAATAAGATCCCCAGTAATACAGCTGCACTGGAATACAGCCGGCGAAAATTCGAAATAAAACGTACGCCGGTAACGTCTGATGAGGGTTCTCCGAAAAAATTAGATGCACTCGTTACCCCGAGATCTTGCGGTGCCAAGCGCTGTGGCCGAAGGTAATTTTAGAACTTGCGCACGGAAGTGGGATGGGAAAATTCACTATGTTATACAAATCATGATAAAAGAAAAAAAAATGTTTGGATGAATTAAAAAATTTTATATTTTTTTTCCTTGAAAAAAAAAAAATAGTTCTCATAAAGATCCCACTTCAAAACATTTGGCAAACTTTATTTTTCAAACTGCTGAAATGACAAGAAAAAAATAAATACTTTGAAAAATGGTGAAGTACGCTTTTTTACTCTTGGTTGGGGGGTGGTTCTTAATTTTTTATATGTGAAAACTTTAAAAAATCGGCCATCGCCTAAAAATTGTCCGATCGAGCTCATATTTCTATACGATTCTACTTTTTTCTTTTTTCTGCGAAAAACCGTAAAATATATACTCGCGACCATTTCCCGTCAGCGGAGTCGAGATTTACCGACGAAGCGGATTAAGGGACTACTCGAGCGAGACCAAGAGACAACGGATTCTTTTCTCCCGTCTCTGCCGTGGTTTTCCGGCTACACGCGGCAATTTACCAAATCAAAGGACCTCGTCCGACGCGTTATACGTGAGCTTTCACGCCAAGGGTGGAAGATAAACTTCGGTCGTCCGTCGGAGGGGGGGGGGGGGGGGGCAAGCCGGATGAAACATTTCGACAGCTACGTATAACGATTTACGGAAATACAGAGAAAGCATCTCTCTAGGCCTTTCAACGTCCCAGCTCTGTCCTTATCCGCGAAACGACGTAAAATAAAAGATGTCAAAGCAGCCCCGCGTGTTTGCTTTACCCGAAGAGTGGACACCGGGCGACTAACGTTACGTGTTATCGGCACGGATTTTTTGTTCGCATTTTTCTTCTTCTCCTTTTTCTTTCTCTCCCGCGTTGTCGTTTTTTTTCGCGATTATTTTTCCACCGCTTTTGCGAAAGAGCCAGCCAGTTTGTTCTCGCAAGGCTCGCTCTTCAGCACGTGCTCTTTTTTTTTTTATAGAATCTTCCGGCTTCTTCCATTTCCGCTTTTAAGCCAGTATGCTTTTTTTCTTCGCTACTCGTTCGTTCGTTCGTTCGTTCTTCATCCACGAACCCACTTTTATTCTTTTTCCTCGTGGAGTTATTTCATCTCGATCTTATCGCCGTTGAGAATATGGAGGAAGACCGAGAAGCGAAATAATAGGGGATCATAACAGAGAAATAATAATAATTCCTGCAATTGAATATTTCGATAACTAATGTAGTGGTTGAATAATATAATTAGTTAATGCAGTCGCTTAATTGATATGATAACCAATATAGTGCCATTAACCAGTAACCAATAACTTTAACCTTCATTCGAATTTTAACCCGTTTGTTTGCAGCATTTTTCACTTTCGCTGTTCATCTCCGTATTTTCTTCGTAACAAATGCCGAGCCCTTCGTCGGGCTGCCAGTCGGGCATTGATTTCCGTGTTTCTGCTTCGTCGACGTGTATGCTCCATTGTGAAGAGAGACGGAAGAATCGTCCTTCGTACTCTCGTACCCTCTGTCACCCTGCACGAGTCGCTTTGCGAAGGGCGCGCAGAAATGCTGAAAACAGCGAAAAGTGTCGGGTTCACGGTTTTGGCGGGGGGGGGGGGGGGGGAGGGTTACTCCTCGAAACAATCGACGGGCGCGAGAAAGCGCGAGGCTTCGTAAATTACCTTTTCCTTTTTCTGTCTTTCTCTTGTTGTCATTTGACACAATCGTGACAAGTATAAAAGGAAAAGGAAAGGGAGAGAGAGAGAAAGAGCGCGATAAGGGCCGATAGAAAAGGGGAGATAAAAAAATGAAAAAAAAATCAGATAGCGGAAGAAAAATTGAGAAACGGAACGTCGAGTCGAGGGAATAAAGACGACGTCGGTTTCACGATTCGCACGTGGTGCGCGAAAAGGATCTGCTCCATTCGATTTTTTTTTCTTCTCTTTGTTCGGGCATCTTGCCAGATGACTTCATTCGAGAAGTCGAACGTCTCCTTCATCCCGAGCACTATTCCAGTTCTCTGAGCTTAACAAAGTATTTCACCAGTCCGTGAAACTCTATGAATTGTATATCGAGCGAGCAGCGAGGGCGTCACCCTCGTCGGGGATCCACGGTTCTTTTGAAATTCTCGGTGCTGCCGCTACCGCGAAGTCCGGAGGTGGATGTCGTATAATTAAGACGGGTTGCAACGAGACGTTATAAACTTGGCTGTGCGGGGGAATTGCCGATCCAGTCGATAATTACAGCCACAAGAGCAGGGTTGGAGTATGAAAAAAGTTCAAGGTTGCCCGCGGTTGCGACTGGATTCGTTCGAATGGACCGAAATCTTAGGAGTCATTTTTAATTGCTGTATTTTTTTAATTTTATGCCCTTCACTTTTTTCCATTCTCTTATTTCTTACTTGTTTAATTTTATTATTATTATTATTTTTTTTTTTTTTAATAGATCTTTCTCCAAACGAATATACACGAATTACGATGACAATCGTACCACATATTTCCGACCCGTTCCGTGACATTGGAGCTGCAAGCTTGCAATCTGATCACTGCACGATATAGCGGTCACTATAGCTTGGTACTGACGGTTACGCCGCGTGGTCCATACCTGCAATATCGCGGAGAGCGAGCGATTGGAAAGTCCCGACTACAATGTAAGCTCGGGAAATCATCCTCGTGGTCGAGCCCTACCGATCTATCGAAAACTTTTCATCGTGAAAGTAATTTCGAAGTTGGCCTGCCTTCGACGTCGGAATCATCGTGCACCCACGGTCCGAGCTTTCAATTGTATTATAATCGCTCGTATACTCTTCCACGGTTCTATTTTCTTCGTTTGACGAAAATTGGAAAAACGAATTCCGTCACAACCATTTTTTGACAGTAATCAAATTAAAATAGCGGGCATCCAGGTATAATTGAGCGTACTGACATCGACGTCAACAAAATCTAAAAATATCTATTCAACCAGGATTTCTCAATCAACTCCCCCGAATTTTAATTATCCGTATTACCTCGCATCAGGGAAAATGAATTTACGACAAGTAATCGAATGCACAGAAATGCGCAGGATTAACTTTGGTCTACCGCCTATCATGGATATCACGTTTAAAAGCTGTCATTCGATAATGTAAAACCCTCTTGAACATTACGTCTCTTCTCTGCGTGGCAGACCACTCTAATCCGGTCTCAGTTTGCAGAACCCTCATCCGCAGCTATATTCAACATGGATTTTCAACCATCTCTCGTGGAAACAATCCTCTCTGACAATGAGTGAGATTAGGTCTTGTCCAACGAAAGACCTCAGAACTAGGGCCAGACCTCAGAAATTCATACTCCCGGTAATTCAGTGTAAAAGCAAAAGCGAAGATACAGGTACTCTAATTCCAAATTCAATTCCTTTGAAACGACTTCAACTCCCAGAACATAGGATCTAGTGGACCCTTTTCTACCTTTTGGCGTAGAATAGGCTCTACTCTACTTCTCGGCATTCATTAATCGATAGATTGTCAACAACTACAACAATTTCACATTTATGCAGTAATTATCGTCATCGTCGACAACTTTTCGTTCAACAATGCCTTCTGATCTTAAATGAGACCTATAATCAACGATCATTCACTGGGAAAAGTATTTTAAATCCATTTTCATTGAATGAATACCCACCCTCGATTTCAACTGCACGTAGACTCTGAAAGTGACTCCCCGCAAGTCGGAAACACGTTCGGAGTGTCCGTGAGTGCTTTGCACCGTGCGATAGGGTTTCTCTTGCGTATTCCAGCAGATGACACGTAATCTTAGTTGCGGTAGAATTCTACCGTGAATCGAGAGCAATTCCGCCAGCGTCTGAACTTACAGCGCAGCTTGACGGTGCGAGTAATTGGAACATCATATTTGGTTGAATCATTCCACATCGTCGAATGTGTACGAAAATTCTCGTACTACGATGATCGATCGAAGAAACGGTGGACCCTTTGGCGAGTCACGAGTGATTGCAAGGGGTTGAAATGAGACGGATCATATACGCCTCGGGCGACTCATCGCTTCTCTCTTTTTCTCCGCTTGATCCGAACAAGGCTGGATCATGACCGACAACACACGTGGAACCTGTGAAAGTACTCCTGAAAGATTCAACCGCGATTGAAAGCCCTTTCGTGTAATCGTGCCTCTGGGCTGTGCTAAATATATTTGATGCCTATCGCGTATGTAGGTACAAGATATATATGTAGCGATAGGTCGCAACACCGAGTAAGATGGCCCATTCACCAAAATGTTTTCGTCCTCGAAGCGTGTGTGGCAATATTAAAGCTTAAACCATTCGAATCAGCATCGAACTGCACTATTTCGATTTTCACTGCCCAATAAAATGTTATACCTCAAGTGTTCGATAATTATTGATTTATCGTAACAACCGGTCAAACACGGAAATATAAATACCATTCCAATTTTGCGTGTTACCCATCGCTATTCACTCGCAAAGTATAAAACTTATCCACCGGATTTTCTCCACCAGATTGTTTCCGAGATTCAAATTTATCGGCTGCGCACAATTCGACGAATGACACACCGTTTTGTTCCGAAAGTTGATTGCGAATGGAAATGTGACCCAAATCCTCGTAGCCCGTTTTGACGCAGTCAACAAATTTTTTGGGAGTCGAAAAAACCGTCGCTCTTCGAAACTGTTACGGGTGCCAAGTTGAATTTGCATCAAAATCGTGGAAACCGGCGATGCCGGAGTGATTTATAATTTTCGCCATTGAATCAAATTTAATCGAGTTATCGAGATTTCGCGGTACAGTCGTTCCTCGTACGGCTGCTTTGCACGTCAGCCGCAGTTGACCATGGATGGAACAGCACGAAACACGCATGGTCGGGTATCCTAGGGCCCGGTGCGGATTTAATAATTAATTCGCCGACCCATCACCCGTTTCGCTTTAATGCGATCGGTATCTCTCGATTTTACGTCCCGAGGGTGAAAAAGAGTTGTCGGTTTGTGCGGTTTGGCTCCGAGCCGGATTCTCGTCGTCGCAAAGTGAGCTACGTATACGCTCGTTGGTCATCCGGCGCATATATAAATGGGGTGGTTCTCATTTGGATAATTTTCCTATGACGATTATCATTCAATTTATTCAAATGATTTTGGAATCAAGATTAATTAAAATCATTTGGAATATTGGATTTTGCCACGAATATTGGTCCCCTCGTGAATATAATTACCGGAAGGTAGAACAATCGCATGTATTTGAACTTCGAATTAGGCTCAACATTTTTTTTATCGATTTAGATCCTGGCGCAATAAAAATTTGAAAATTAATCAAACAAGAACGATTCTAATATACATATTATGGAGGAGCAATAAAAATTCAAGGCTCTCAGGCAATTACATTTTCTAACGTCCCAAGAGGTAATGAGTAGCTCGCATTCAAATATTTGCTAATGCCCTCGTAAACCGTTGACCATCGGTTTTAGTCACTCGAGGGTAAAAAAAAAAAAAGAGAAAAAGAAACAGTAGGTTTTGCTCCACTTCCAAGGCATTATCGATGGAAAATTTTACGTCAGTTGGAAACTTTCCCACTGCATCTCGCGTCATTCGTCGTCGCGATAATTCGTTTGATGGCAAATTTGCTTGGCAATTTGCGCAAATTAGTTTGCCGGTGAGACGATTGCCCGTGAGAACTGTGGGTCGTCGGACGACGTTATCACCGGCACATGAGTGCACTTTGCTCGTACGGTAGACAGAATCGATCTTTGGCTACGTGGCTTCCGCGTACACGACGTTAAACGTTTCAAAGGACATCGTTCGAGTTTTATTCCGCTGTGCCCACAATTTTATACATTATACGAATCGTCGATCGTTATTATTCGTCATTTAGGTCAGACGGATGCGGATCGAAGGAGAACATTGACAGTAGAAGCCGAGCCGATTCGGTACAATTATTTTCGGAGCATTTTAATTCGATTTATTGGCCTGTCGCGAACATTGAATATCCGGAACTTCGATCCGCACCCCGTCGAACTTCGATAGGGTGACTAAAAGCACCTGTGCAACCCTCGCATGCCCGACGATTCTCAAGCCAAACGCCAGACACGAGAGAAAAATGATAAACGATGATAAGAA
Source organism: Sussaba pulchella (assembly GCA_963971145.1). Classification (NCBI taxonomy): domain Eukaryota; kingdom Metazoa; phylum Arthropoda; class Insecta; order Hymenoptera; family Ichneumonidae; genus Sussaba; species Sussaba pulchella. The sequence continues at coordinate 18,939,751 of OZ020164.1, read as the reverse complement.
ACGCATAAAGCCGTAACACGTAACGACGTACGCGCAAGCCCGCAAACCGATCGTTTTCCCGGCTGCCAAGCACTTTCGTCTAGACGCCATCGTACATATAAAGGATCGTAAAGCATCGATTCGAAAACGAATTGCCCCGTGAGAGTGAAGAAGGAAGGAAAACGTTGATTGCCTCGATCTCGGAACCAATCTTCGTCGACATATCCGATCGACGTTGCTGCAAAAACACCTGCAGTTGTTCGATCGAACCCACGTGGCAAAATCTTTGGCTTCGGAACAATGGAGTTACCGTAGTCGTCAAGGGAAGAATAGAATGATGAGGAATTTGTAGAAAATTGAGGTACATTCTCACAAAAGACGACGAGTCTAGTCCGGATCTTTGTGAGAAGTACAATCCGTCGAGTAAGAACGTGGGACGTTTGACAAGCATTGATGTTCGTTTTATTCGCTTAAGTGAGCTCCGTCAAGCGAATGAATTTGTTGTTCGTATATATATTTTTTGTAAATGACACCTGCGGGCTGGGGATCGAAATTGCGACTGATCCAAGTCTTGACAGATCATTCAATCAAATTAAAAGGGTCCGATAATAAATATACAGAATCGACATTGCTTCGAATGTTATGTTATATGTATGTATGTAGTGTTATATTTACCGAGCAACTTTTAGTAGGTTACTCGACGAAGAAACCTCCAATAACCTCACAGGTACGTCGACGGAGTTTACGAACTAAACTCTTGTTCACACTGAATGAGCGAGGTGGGAGAAGCGCGGGCTCTTGGGCACGCGTACGCCACGAGTTAAGTGGATTCTATCTAATTACCGCGGTCGCGGGTTACCGGCGTAAGCAAAAGAGTATATACGCCGCCGCGAGGTGTACGCGATACCGCGGGGTCCGTCTCACATTGGTCCACACACACACCCGAAGTAAGAAGAAAAAAAAACATCGTACGGAGCCCTATTTTCTCTAGCCCAAGCAAATTGCCCCGTGCTTCTGGAAAATCTCGACTTAACATAATAAAGAAAGAGTACGAAAAAGATGGCTCGATAACAAGCCCTATCTGTGTCGTCTGCTTTCATTCTTTCACACCCTTATTCAACATCCGCTTCGAGAGCCGCGCTATCATCACTGGGTCGACGGAAAAACTGGTGGATGGATTGAAGAGGATAGACGTTGTGCGCAATTTAAAGAAAACTGTGCTCCAGTCACGAGTACAGAATTTTTTTACACTATTTTATTTTATTCCATTTTTTTTCAATACCTTTAAATTAAGATGAGCTGGAAGGAGGAGTTAATTGTGAATAATTTCGTAGTCTGAGAACATTCTCGTGGAAATTTGGCATAAAATATGAAAACTTAAAATTTTTTATATCGAAAATATCACTTTATTCGTGCTCTCTCGGCACTTCGGGAACTTTGTTTGAGTCACGAGCGTCTGCGAATATTTCTACATCGAGAAACTGGCGAGACCCAAAGTGTGGGATTCGCTTTCATTGCCTTACTTCCGGCTTTTTCATTTATTTTCCGTCGGGCTTTCGAATTCCTCTCGTTCGCACAACTTCTGGATCGATGATGAGACGATGGAATGACAGGAAAAATTGCGAACACCCGGTGGGGAATATTCCGATGCGACGCAGAGATGTCTTTTCGATATTTTTCTCCCCTGCACTATTCTCGTAAACGGCCAGCAGCTGCTGCAACTGCCGTGAACCATAACTCCAAGCCCTCTTGGCAATATATCACGAGAATGAAAAAGAAAAAGAAGTTTAACGAAAGAGAAACAACAAAAAGGAAAACAGTTTGGATCAATATCATTTGACAGGTTTGGAAATTTCAGGTTCTTTAAATAATAATCGAGCATTTCAGCGAAAAAAAAACGACTCATTGGATCATTGACAATTCTATCACGACTAGCTAGAATCATTCGTCGGAACTTCTATTGTCCTTGAAATGTTCACGATTTCATGCAAAATTTGAAAGAAAGCTATAATATCTAGGAGATAATTTATTTCTCTGTCACATGTTATCACGTTGTTGATTGATCAATGACGAAGTAAGTTTATAAACGTGTCGCTCTGCAATGGTTCGTACTAACGGACCTTGTAGATTACCGACACCTTCGGTGTAAAATCATGAGGGTTATCATGGAATCTCGGAATTCCGGTCGGTCGCTGGTGCGGGTTCAGTTATCCATCGAACTTTGCCAAAGCTCAGAGACTCCAAATTTTAGCCCAGGTCCTTCTCCACTGCGGTTGTTATCAAAGGAGCGATCTTGGGGTTACGGTCTGCCGAACGAAACCAGAATTGATCTATAGCTCTGTCCGTATAGATAGATAACCGCACCCGAGGATTCCGCGTGTATTCGTCAGCTGACCGATTGGAATGCCGAAAATTCTTGTGTAATTTCATGGCGTAATAAAACAACTCTAAGGGGGATTATAGAAAATCGTTTACAATTTTGTAGTCAACATGGCTGGACCATCGTTCAGAGAAATGAAAATTTGCAAACTTTTGCAGTGATAATAAATAATTTAGGTGCATTATTGCTTAACATTAGATTCTAATATTTAATAGCACTTATAATTCAGGATAATTTTGTAATAAAAGTAGTTTGAATACATTTTTATCGAGTAAATACCCATCCCTGGTGGTTAACTTAACGATGAGGTCCTTTCAAACGGTCCTTCAATCCCTCAAATTTTCTTTGTGTACAATTTCCCGCTGGTCGATTATCGTTCACCTACTTCCTAGCTTGGGCTCTTTTTCACGATTTATCGGAAGAAATACTGCTATCGTCCTTTCTCGCGTATCTCGGGACGATTGACGTATCGATTTCGCGATGGCGGCCCAGGCTTTCGTCTGGTAGGTCTTTTCTTCCAGGGACAAATAAAAAAAAGAAAAAAAAAATACGAGTTTCGATCCTTCTTCCTCCACTCACATCGTCTTCCGGCTCGTCCATTCGCTCATCTTGAAACTACTTCAGCGGTCATCGGAGCCGCTGTCCCAAGACCCACGAACGGCTGAAACCCAAGAGACCGAGAAGATTGTCTTTCACTGCTGATTCCAGGATGACCAATGGCCAACGAGTTGCCGGCCACTGCGGATCCTTCGCGAGATGCCGCGGGCGAGTCGTAAAAAGCCGCTTGAACTTCATTTTCGAGTGAAGTAGAATTGTCGGCCGCTGTCGTAATTTTATCTTCTCCACGAGAAAGAACAATCTAAAAACCCGAACGATGACTCAATCTCCGCTCAATCGTTCGAAGGAGATGTGAAATTGTCGAAGCACCCTGTATAAACGCTTTTTCCGAGTGAACGAAACATTAACGGAACACCAGCGCAAAAGTCGATTGGAAATAAATAAAAGCGTAACAGCGTACTTGAAACGATTATTGGAGTAGCTCGGTCGTCGATGTTTCAACGGAATCGAGTGGAAAATCGGGATAGACCTTCCCGCTCTCGTTATCGATCGAACGATCAGTCCTCTCTCCACCCCTCGGTCCCGAGGTCCACGAGATATAGGCAATTAACGGGCTACAACTGTGGGCAAATTAATCATGAGTATCTCCAGCATCCGTGAGAGTTCTGTCAGTCAGATATGGTTAGTACGCTTCCTGGACAGCCTGGACACTCACAGTCCGGTTGGTCGATATACACCCGAGGATCCCAGGATTGGAGTCGACCGGAGAGGAGCTGTCCCTGTGCGGTGGTGCTCGCGAGTACACCACTTGCTCTCCCGGCTCTTGACGTTAACCCGCCACTCGAAACCCCGTTGCTGCCACGGGGATGTATCCCGGTAAGAGCGAAGAGCGCGTCAATCCGGAAGTCGCGTTCACTGTGCAAACCCAAATACCAAAGATCACTTTACCATCTGCACGGTCCCGTCCCTTTCCAATTGTGTCGCCCTCGGACTTCCGTCCCGAGCGATTGTTCTCGTCACTGGCTACGCCATCGACGTGATATCCTTTCTCCTCGTGCGCGTGGACCCAACGTTTCCACCCTCTACCGTGGTCTGTTGCCCTCGAACGAATTGACCCTCCGCGATGTCCGTCACTCGAGGCATCGATTGCGATACACAGAGTGCGAATAATCACGAAGATCCGAGTGAGATAGGTCGAAAAGCCGATTTTGTCGTACAGGGCCGGACTGGAAACTGGTCCTAAACACCCGCGTCCGTCACTGTCAATCGCCGCGATAACGCATCCTCGACCATCAAGATCGTAACCCGAAGAGAGCTTTTGGATGCGTTGCCCGAGGTGCATCGATCATTCATCGCCCACTCGATGACGTTGATCCGAATCGGATTATCGAGTTCGATTGGGTTTAAATGATTTATTAGTCGAACCGGTAATCGCATCATCGTAAACCAATATTTTCTGAGAAAAACAGTGTGCTGGGAAAAGTTGAGACAAATGCGTTAAATGAGCGATTTCCTTGTAGCTCGAAAATTTGTGAGATAAACGGGAACATTCGAAGCACGTGGTTCATTGATTGATCTAGCGACATATTTGATGAATTTGAATTAAAAAAAAAGAATATTGGAACGCCGTACTTGGCGAGTTCGTGAAATGAAGTGAATTGTAGCTTCATTGAATATTCATGTTCCTGTAACAGCCCGCCAGGTGCTGGTCGTTGAATTTTTTTAACTCATGATTCATAAAATATTTCACTGATTTATGATACGTGATGTCACTGTGTGCATCGCTTAAACGAGGTTGAAGTAATAAGTAATGTTTACTGTTTCATTCCCGCAGGCTTATTACTCCTTGGATTGTACGAATAAATGAGAATATAAAATTACGCGTTGTTCCCCCAACGTACAACCGGAAACTCAATTATCCCACATAGTCGTGGCACAGCTGGACACATCTGTTAGATAAGAATCAAGATACCACAGTGGGGGCTTACTCACAGAAGGGATGTACGGAATGTTATACAGGAAACTAAGCCTAGTTTCATTAATCTCAAGCCTCCGCAATCGAAATTTTCTGCAAGTCGCCACTATTTTTCTGACACACGAATTGTGGCCCTCAAGCGGCAAAGTTCTTTAAGCATAGATATCGCTTTATCCATGGTTCATAAAAAATTAATTGAGGATGTAGAAGCGCCAGGCTTTGTATCAAATAAAATCCGATAAAATTGTATATATCGCAGTCAATATATTATAACTTGTTCCTCTCAAATTGACCTTTAATTTTTACCGACCATCCGACTGGGATTGAAAAACCGAACACACACAAACTTCAAGTGGCTTATAAGCATTCTTGATTTTCTGCTATTGCGATTGTTCATCGTCTCCAGTATTTAATATCGCCGATATATAAGTTTCGTTCTCGCTACCTCCTTCGACGACATATATAATATTCCATTACTACGCCACTCTATATTTTTCTCTCTCCCCGTAGCGAACAATTTCTCCGCTCGGCAGAGTTTCGAAACTGCGATAGTTGCCACACAGCTGTCTAGTTTCCTGGGCGTCCACACGTCCTTCTTTCGCTCCGTTCCTATTAAAGGAGCGCATTTCGTCCTTCCTTCCCGCTGGCGCAGAGCCTGTGCTCGCGCCACTCGAAAGGCTACTCGATCATTAATTACCTGCTCGCTTTCTCTTACCTCCCACTCTCTTGCTCCTTCTCTTTTCCTCCCTCTGCCTCTCCTCCTCGTTCTCACCCTCTCGCATGAACAAGGATCACCTATAAATAATAGATCAATTAATTAACCCGTCTATACGTCGCGAGAGTTAATAAGACGATCACCCGATCGTCCCTTTAACACGATGATGTTTCAACTCCCAATATCTTTCTTTCCTGATCTTATCGTTTTCAGTAATCGATCTTCCAATCTCGAAATCTTATTTATTTTCTCGGGCAAGTAGCTCTTACAGTTTCCATCCCGCCCCGAATAGGTCTGTGTATAATATACATATATTTGTATATAACGAATCGATTGACAATGCACCGAGGACTGCAGCTGAGCAAACCCTCGAGATTTCACATCTCGCATCGCAATTCAATCTTGAGAGGTCCGGAACTTTTGAGTGAAGCGCCCGAAGCCCGATTGAAACGAGATCAAAGCTCGAAATTACGCGAGTTGACGCCTCGCTGCAGCTTTGCGCAGACTTCGTGGAGGTCAACACAGCCAAGAGTTATGGAGTTACAACGTGATTGATGGGAATCCGATGCCGAGATTGTAGTTAAGTATTCTATGGTCTACATCGATCGCCATCTCTCTCTCTCGCTCTCTCTCTCTCTCTCTTTCTCTCCCTTTGTCCGAGCAATGCGAAAGACAAGAGGATTCGCGCAATTGTCGGCCGCACCTCATTACTCAATGGAGAAGCTCCGTACCTGATTACTCTTGGGGATAATGAGATGCGGCACGATTTCCATCAACTTGAAGTTAATATACGTATATATATATAGACTAAGGATACTATGTGAGCACTTATATTAAGAGAGGGTTAGTTGAAACTGAGAGTCGAAAACGCATATGCGAAAATAAATACTTTCCGAATAATGTAATCTTACATGTTTAGCCGTAATGACAATAAATCGGGGAATGCATGAGTTCGTGTATACATCGATTTTCGGTCGAATAACCAGGTTTTTAATTCGGAATTAATTTCAGTAGAAATCACGAGATATTTCCATTTGTCGCTATTTTTCTGTTAGCTGCTGCGTTGTAATTTCCACAGCGATATACACGAGAGAAAAATATATTACTGATAAAAATCTCGGTGCGGATGAAAAGCAATTACGTGAATTACGTGGCAGGCTCTGGGACACCCTCCCAGAGAAGTTGCAGTCCGAGTACTGATCGCATTCGGGAATCCGATAGGCAACATGAGAATAATTCCAGCGAAATGGAAGATAGAAACAGATGAACAAAAGAGCTGCAAAAATAGAGAGACAGCGCGTGAACAGAGGAGAGAGAGGGAGAGGGATGCGTAGCAAAGCCCAGCTAAACCAACGTCGGGCAACAAAAGTGCCAAATAAATTGGAACAATCATAAATCTCCTCGAAACTAACTCGGTACACGCCCGTGGAAAATTCCTCGCATTTCTGTATCGTAATCGATTTGTCACACTGGATTTACCGCGGAGTTGAAGACGCCTCGCTCGGTTTACCGAGCTCGCGACGACGACACCTTTGCTATTCTCACGCTCAGACGCTTCGCCAGCATTTGCCTCGGCTCTGCTAACCGCACGAACTCTTTCCAACCCCTTTTTTTTCCAACGAACCTCGCCATATTTTTAACATCTACCCTCTTCCGTCGTTATGAACAATAAGACAAGATTGCATGTTGTTTTCAACTCTTTTTGACAAAATTTCGTTTGGACTTGTTTCCTTTTTTCCTCGTTCTTGTACGCCTGAAATGTTAAATTATCGAACGTAAATCAAACGATTCGCTGGAGAGATTCTTCCACAAGATTCTTGATCGACCTTGACAATAATTATAACAATTTTCTCCTGACTCTCCAGCACTTATTCAGGTCCGCATACATACTCACATTTCGCAGAGACGCCCTGCTATTTTCTTCTGAACCGAGATCATCCACGTGCCGTAAAAATCGAGTACAGGATTTGATAAGCCTCGATCCGTCGCCACGTGATCATGTCACGTTCACGGGTCCTCGATACACACGAGCGATACCTTTTGCCAGTGAAAATATTCTTATCTTCAGCACCAATTTCTGGAAAAGCTGGCTAAAATATTCGGAAAAAAGTAATCGATTCCATCCTCGCCCAGCCTTCACCGTTCCGATAAACAAATTCTATCCAACTACCTGCACTGCCCATTTTTTCTGGGATTCGGTGCAGGGTCGTAACGACGAGATTCATGCGACACGGAAATAATCGCAAATTTCCCGAGCTCATGGGCGTTTAATCAATGATCGGATTAACAATCGTCCTGCTGATTCGAAAATTCGGGAAAGAATAAAATCACCTTCGCTGTTGTACAGAGCAAGTAGATGTTGCAACACCGGTTTGAATTCAAAACTGCTACAGGCTGGCTCTGGCGTCCATGACGGGCGATACTCTCATTACTCGTTATTCTAAGAGAAATATCCTTTCAGAGGATTTACCTCCACCATTAAGAATCACGTAGCTCACGGAACGACTCCTCGAGCTTTCTAGAAGTTCATAATTAACTTTTCACTGTATCGTCGTCCAAAAATCCAATGGCGGCACGCAATTGGCTGTCTCGTGACTGGAGACTCATCATCAAAGCTTCAAGAACTGATTTAGTTGACCCTGACCACCCCCCTCCCCCGTCGTCATCGAAACCTTTGCTGTATCCGAGCGAAATATAAAATTTGCCAGGTCTCTTTAGAGAAATTGTTTCACCGGTGGTGGCCTTGAATCGTCTGTGATATTTCCTCCCACCCTCTTCTTCACTCCTCGTAAAGTCGAGTGACCTTGAAGCGCCTCCGTTACCGGCAATCCCTCCCCCTTCTCCGCCCTTTTCACCGTGACGTCATCGTTGCTTCTAGATCATACGAGCGTGCGCGCCACCAACGCCAGCGCCCCTTGGCGGCGCTTAACGAAACTAGATTTCAATTCGAACCGGGTTTCTATGTCCGCCGTAGCAACTTATTATTATTTTGTTTCGATTTTTTTTAACTCCACTCTCCTACGCTCAAACGATGTGGAGCCCGATGGAAACGAAGAAACGGTTAACCGCAAGAGCCGGTAAACCACCGACCTTTTATCGGATTATGTCGGTAAACCGTATAATTGAATTTTCATACATCAGCATACGACTTCTCTATGCTCGTATCTCACAACTATTCTTCATTGGCGGACCCCTTCGGGTGAATGTAATGTATTCAGGGTTAGACAGAGATCGAGCGTAATAGAAACGTAATTGGTTTAGTCGATTAGACTCTTCGCTTCTGAATCATATTCGAGTGCCACCACGAAAACAGCGCCTGAACTCGCGTTGTTCTTTGCCGATATATGAGCTAGGACCAAAATAATTTGTACCTGAAAATTTGATTAAAGATATACGAACAGTTCTCCGTCCAGCGTTCCAACGCAAGCTAAAAAGAAGAAAGGAAAAGGTATATTGTAGTCTCGACGCTCGTAATCTCGTGTGGGAAATTTCTTCGTTAAATTTTTTTATTCACATGAAAAATAGCCGAGTAAAAAACCCGTGGCTATAACTTCACTGTTGCGACGCAGCTGTGTACATTACGATATATGACACAGGATGAAAAAAGAGACCAAGAACAAAAAAAAAGTGTGAGGTAAACGAGGAACTGGCTCGCTACTCAGAAATTCTAGTGACAGTAAAAAAATATGACGCACTTCAATGCATAGCATTATGCAGTCTGCAATACGTTGTAAATGAAGCTGGATGAGAATTCGCGCGTATGACCATCGTGAGCCATTCACCTTCGACACGTTCGACGATTCTTCATTAACTTCTGGAATGCCTATAAATCGTCGAGTAACTTTGAAACCACCGGTAGAAATACGTCTGGTATATCGAAAATCTACAATTCTCGAGGAAATCTGGAGGAATTTCTGTATTTTTACTGCAGTGGATTCTGGTACAGTACGACTGTGCATAAATTTAACGACGTTTTCAATGTGTTTAGCAATGAGCTGCTATTCTTTGAATGAAGTTCCGAATCGAATAAAATATAGCCTTATTTCGGCTATATTCATTTTGACCCTGGATTGGTCACCATATTAGGATATTCTCGGCGTGCTTTGTTGTCAATTTTTTACTCGCAAACTATTGAGGGCGTTTTTATTAAAAAATTGGAACTCGTCCTTTGAAGCTTTGAGAGGTTAATTATATATTTTTCGAATCAAATGAAACATTCAGAATGGAAGAATAAAAATAATTGAATGTAAGTAACACCGAAATACGGGGATAGAAAACTTTTCATCATAAAGTGTCCAAACCCGCTGGATCGCATATGTTCACCAATCCCGGGTCAACGATACTATCCTACGCTCGCTTTCGTCGCGTACTCTCTCAATAAAACTTAGAGTGATTTTATTTCAACCGCAATTGCGTTTATTAGTAACGACGTCAACCAATTACAAAACACACGACAAACTCCACCTTCGACCGTGATAAATATTATTATTCGGGATAAGGCTGTAGGGGGAAGTCCCGTAACGCCGGACGGCACCTAGTACCGGACACACACAGTGTATCACAAAGTAAACACAGTATCGATAGTTTTCTTGTGTGCGTCGAACATACACAATGAACGTAGTGGTGGGAGTGTACCACAAGCGGCAGTGAGCGTTCGTTTGTTACCGAGAATCAGTTCACGTTTCAACGTGCATAAAATTGTGTCACGCCTAATTTTCACGTGCGTATATTTTGAAGAAACTGGGTGTTCTGCTGTTTTGTTTTTCGTCTGGGATGTTTGTTGGTATGTATTCTGTCAAACAACGTTCAATAAAAGTTGATATATTTGCGAACGAGCACATAGTTCATCATTCAGTCGTGCATTACGGGTCCCTAATACCGGACACTCGATTAGTCCCCCAGTACCGGACACCCGTTTTTTTCTTTTATTTTGATTATTCATACAGAACTTGCTTATAGTTGTTTCAGTGATATTTTACCATGGCTAAACGATCGAAAATACCCAAGAAAGGAAAATGGTCCGAAGAAAACATGAAAAAGGCAGTTCAAAAAGTAATCGGTGGAAATATGAGGGGTAGAGAAGCTGCGTTGAAATATGCAGTACCAAAAAGTACCTTGTTTGATCGCGTGAAAATTATAAAAAGTGAAATTTTGACTTCTTCGCTTCACAAGGCCATGCTCGAAGAAAAAGAAAATATCAAAATGTTAAAGGCAAACAAAAAGACAAACAAAAAAAAGCCTATCGACGATGAACGTGCTGCGAAACCGAAGAAACGTAAGAAAGCTTCAGAGTTTGTTGGCGGTTCTTCAATTGAAACAGGCAAAGCATCACAAAGACGAACGACATGCCTCGTATGCCTTGAAGAAAACGATGAGGATTGGATCCAGTGCTGCAATTGCAAGGAATGGGCGCATGAGGCGTGCGCGGATATTCCTGAGTGCTTTGAACAATACATTTGTGACCATTGCAAGATTTAGTAATTTTTTAATCGTTTCTCTCCATTATACTATAAGCGTCCGGTACTACGTGCCACTTTTCTGAGTCACTCGTTTTTATGTCTGAACACAATAATATTTTTTCCTCAGTTTAACCTTAAATAATAATTTAAAAAGTTAACCTATTATTAAAAACACCCCAAAGATTATCATAAAAATTAAAAAAATTATGTTTTCACTAAGGTTACGATTTTATTAACAAATAACCTTATGTGTCCGGTACTGGGGGACTTCCCCCTACAGCCGCGAGCTGTATGTTCCGCGCGAGAAAGCCCACGGAGCACCGCACCTGGTTCTAATTAAATTACGAAGGTCACGAGACCCATAGAGCCTTGGAAGAACGGCCGAAGCGCGAAAGATGTCTCCGTCATTATCTCAGCAAAGGCGCGCACCCTCCACGACGTTAAAATCTCGACTTTCGTTCTATCAACCGACGCCATTAAGAAATGTCGCGTTTCGTTGTGCGTTTGTAACAATCATCCCCGTCGATGGAACAACGTTAAATCTCATGGACATTTTTTTTTCCAAGCTCGCAACTTTATGCACCCGAGCGAAAGAATACTCGAGAGGCGTGAAACGTCGGGATGAAGAGTATCGGGTTTCTCGTAAACAGGAAACGCCCTTCCATCGTTCAACAGCGAGCTTTTCGCTACTCGTGATGCAACCCGGAATAACGCAGACGCGTTTCAATGATTTTTCCTCACTCGTTCGGACAAAGTTATCGCAGGAGAAAAATAATAAACCAGCCCATGATGTAGGTACCCAGCGATCGATGAAAAATATTCAAGGCTCAACTTGCACCAACCCACGTTCCGTCCCGAGAAAAAGCTTCCATTCGACGAAACGAACGAAACGAAAATCCATCGTCGAGAAGAAATACTACACGCTGCATTCTCCGATCGAAGGAGCTCGTTGAATTCTCGCGGAAAGTATTTTTCAACTGTCCCAAGACGTTGGATGCGGTTCTCACGGTTGTTGGAAAGCGAAACGAAATACGTGGAAGGGCGAGGAGATAAGAAGAGAAAAAATAAATAAATCGGTGACGAGACAAAGTAGATCGAGAAAAGGAAGAGAAATGAAATAGAAAATAAACGGAGATAGGACGTGGAATACGGAAATGAAAAAAGTGTGAGAGAGATCAAGTGCGGTTGCGGGTTACATGTATACATATGTATATATCTAGCGGGTTCTGTGCATAGAAGGTTGCAAATTTAATTTGGCTTTGGCACCCTCGGGCCCAATTAAAGAACAGCCTCTCGCCGACTGACGGTCGAGCTCATGCATAATAAGTGGTACTTCTTGTGCGGTAAACGTATGTATATAGATACGGCACTGGGATCTGTTACGTGGAGAACGGTATAAATTAGGGTTGAAAGGGGTTTCGCTTTTCAAGCGAAAGTCTACCCCTCACTGTGGGATTGCGTTTGCGTATATACGTCAGGCCCGACTGAACGAATTTTGTCCAATGGTCTAAGACTGAAGAGGCTTCTTTATAGAAATGTAGAAATCAAGGGCAGTCATTATTCGCAATTATCTCAGGTGCTGATTGTTCTCCTTACGTACGACTTTCATGCATTTTGGGCTTACAAATGTAAGCAAGTTTACAAAAAAGTACATCTAATACTCGTCGGAGAGTGGCGTTTTTTCGAGCCTTGATCTTTGTAATTATTAGTTAATGATGGCTTCATATTAATGATGTTCCGCTTTTTCCCATTTTCATTGTTTATTTCTCATGCACGATGAGTATGAAGTAATAAAAATAAAAATAAATATTTGCTCTCCTGACCCGCCTCTGGTTTTAGGTTGTTTGGTTTATTCATCGGGCTTATGCAAATTATTTTTCTCCCCGAACTTTTTCTTATTTTATGTTGGTACAATTTCCATATTAAATACTCGCATTTTCATTTTATTTCTTTGCCTCCCGGCTACGAAGTTTTCTTCGAATATTCGCAAACCGAGGAGGAAGGAACGAGAAAATGCTGTTTTCTATGGTTAGGGATTCGCGTTCGGTGTTTCCGCACTCGTTTCTGCATCCTCTTCGCCTTGGTCGCGGTATCCAGAAGGCTTCAAGAAGAGGTTCGAAGCCTCTGGGGATTCTAAAATTGCATATACGAGGCCACGAGACACCGCCACGACGGTGGTAAAACGTATCGCATGCAATATCTGCCTACGGGAGCACGAACTACCACTTCATTCTCGTTACAAGTATTTCCTCCACGTGGATTTGGATTTCGCCTACGGGGTTTCACGCGCTCAGAACGAAATCGTGTAGCAGACACCGGAGAGCTTTTTCACATAGTAATATCGCCTTAAATCGACTTTGGCAATATTTTTCTGCTATCCGCTGGATTGTAGATCGTCGGTCTGTGGCTTTGCGCGAACTGGATGTGAATGGAAGCTTCGAACCTTCAAAGTTCCGACGGTGCAAAATTCCGAAAATGCAAATGTTTTGACCGCCAATATTTCGACAGTCCATGACCCGGACTCGGGAATGGTCCGAAATTGCATTACATCGACGAGACAAAGCTTCGAACTTCAATGTTCCCAACGGTAAAAATCCCGAGTGTGAAGGTTTTGTCTCGACGGATCCAAAATTCCGAACCATAAGCATTTCCGGAATTATGCACAGTCGGAACTTCGAGCTCTGAACCTCGAAGCGAACTTCTTGCCGGACAGTCGTGAATCTCATTCCAAGCAGCACAACCGAGCAAATATTGTTCACCCCCGGTTTCAACTGTTATCAAAGCAAAAAAAAGAAGAAAAAAAAGAAGAATTTCTACAAACTCTATTGCGAACCGAGTCAAACAGCGTCAAGTAGCCGAGCGTCGTTTATTCGCATTTCCCGTAGTCGTCTCTTCTCGTTTCAAACAAACCTGCAGCCGTAATGGAATCCAAAGTCAGACACACGACACTCACTCTTCGTTCCTTGCTTAATATATTTTCTCTTCCCATTCCCACGCGCGCAATGAAACCACGAGCGTTGCTCACGGCAGTGAGTATTAACGCCGTCTGGATTTAAACGAGAGTATAATTCTCGACTCTGAGGGTTTTCCTCGTAAAACGTTATTCGCTTTCTTGCATCGTCCTGCGTTGTTTATTGCTTTTTTTACTGTACAACTTGTATCGGTACTTGAATTCGGTACTGGAGAACTCATGACTGTTAGTACGACCAGATAATCTTTAATCACGATGTAGATTCAAAATTGAAGTCATTGAATTAATTCTCTTTTTTTCTTTTAATTTATCACCGAGTGAAATCATCGTAATATTCGTTGGAATATTTTATAAACAATGTTTAACGATTACTTTTCGCTACAATAATTATCTCACAGGTTTGCGACTGAGTTGTACACCTTTTATGCGACCGACACCACTGAAAAACTCTTGCAGACACTTTTAAGATAAATGTTTTTCTCTATCTAAGAGTCACAATTAAAAAAAAATGATAAAAGTTCCATCTTTTTTAGTGAGTTATTTTCCCTTTGTCGTTCTATTTTAGAATCTTCGCTCCCGTTCGACCTTGTCCCTGAAGGCGTTTTTCCTCTTTTCCACACCGTGTCCATAATTGCGCGGAAGTCAGCCCAGGGCTCTTTCATACTCGTCGACGAGGAAAAAGGGAACGGAGAAAGTGGATAAAGCCAGCCTCTGGACCACAAGCTCAATTTTGTCTCGATCCATTCTCGTCCCTTTTATTGTCATAATAATAATAATGAAGAAATAGTTATTATAGAAATAAAAAAATTATTTCATAAAATACGCTCACTATAATACTGCTGTATGATAATAATGATAATACTAATAATAATGATTAATTAATAATAATATTTAATGTTATTATTATAATTATTAATATTAATAATAGTGATTATTATTATTATTATTATTATTATTATTATTATTATTATTATTATTATTATTGTCACGCCTTTCTCGCACTCCCGTTTTGCTATCGGATCTACATCACACCTCGTCAACCCTCACACTTCAGCTGTTCCGGAGACCAAGCGGTTCTGGGATAAGGCGAGGGCGCGAGAGCCGCAGACCTCGCGTGGTTGAGGCACGTAGGGTGTAGAAAAAGAGAATCCGTGGAGGCTGAAGGTGCTGAGATCGGTCGACTACGCGAGATGCCGCAGGGGCGCGAAGTCTGGATCGTCGCTATAATACCAAACCCAAGAGCGGGTGAGACTATCGGCATAACGTCGAGTCGATAATAACGTTGTGTGTATGTACAGCAAAAACTGTTCCCCGTCATTAATGTCCGATTTTTTTTCTTTCTTCTTTGTTTTTTTCTTCCATTCTCTCACACTCCTTGACTCACAAACCTGTCTCACATATGCAAAAAAAACTCTTCCACCTCGTTCTTCCTCTTTTCCCGAATGAATTACGGGTCATCGGGTTTTCCTAAATATACACCTGCCAGTTATACCGAGCACAGCTTGACTCCGGTACTCGTGGAATACCCGTACCTATGACGTCGAAGAGAGAGAAAGAAAGAGAGAGAGAGAGAGAGAAATCCATTCGATCATAAAATCGTTATCGCAGAATATGCGCGACACTTGCCTCTGATTCCACGGCTAGGAGACATACGCCGGGTTTTGGAATTTATGTACAGTACTGTACAAACCTTACGGAGGGTCTCATCCGTGTTGTTGGTCCATGACAATCTGGTGAAAATGGAAAACGTGCTCAGCGGCGTGGTGTGCAATGGTTTGCGCAGAATGACCCCGTTATGGCCATGACCTGTTGCGCTTTACGGGGATTCGTATTCGAGTGATGGTGCATCGAAACGTTTAGTGATTCGTTAGCTTTTACACCTTTTTGACAGCTTTTACATGTTTTTACATGAAATTAGCGTCGTCCCCAACCTCCTCCAAGTCTCGTGTCTGCGTCTTATCTCCGCGAATTCTCGAATCACGCGCCTATTCTTCAAAATTTATTTAAGTTGACGTAAGATTTGCGTTGCAATGTGCACCGATGATTGGATAAATGTATCATTCACTGTTGCCACAATGTTAGAGGTTACGGTGTGTCCGTACTCTTCGAAAACAACGATTTTATGTATATTTGGTGAAGTTTAACATTACCGTGGCGCTCGAAGCACTTGCACAACATTTCCGGGGCCCTGGTTTACCGAATCGTTGGAAATGCTACCGTATATTAAGGAAGAAAGTCTACAGGTACAATTACACAAATATGTCCGAAACTCTCGTGATTGTTTTGGCATTAATCTCGACCCTGAATGGATATTGATTTGTATTTCCGTCACTCATTTCGAATAATAATAACAATATAGAACACTAGAAACTATGAAAAATTATGTGAAAAACGAAGTGGGATCGAGTTATAAACGTTTGAATTTGTGGGAATTTTTACACATACACACACACACACACACACACAGCTTCGGAGATTTTCCGCAAATGTAATCCCTGGATGTTTTAGGACATTTTGAACATGTCGACATCAAAACCCGAATAAAAATCCTTAGACCGTCACATGGCCTCCTCGATAAGGAAGCAAAAAAGCCCATCAACTAAAGTTACGTCATAACCGGCAGTCTAACTGCCTGAAGACCATCAAATGTGCTAGACTGAGTAATCATAAAGGCGATGTGGTAAAGTTACTTGCCATACGTGCCCTCTCGTACGGCGAAACGCCAATTCCAAAACGAGTCTGATCACCACGTGACATTTATACTTCAACCCACTCGCTTCGCTCGTAATTCACTTCTCATTCGTCGGATGAACAGGGTGGTATCCGCAGTGCTGGTGCTGCTGTACCGAGCCATTTCAGGGTCGTTATTCGGCTTTGTAGTGCCTGCATGTGTGCTGGCAGCCGAGGCTCGAGCTTTTCCCAAGTCGATACGATGTAACATCCATTGTCAGGCCCTCGCAACGTGTTACTCCCACTACCTTCGACCGCAACTATTCAACATCTCTGAACACCCTTGTCGTGTAGATACTTTTCCGAGAGCCGGTAGAACCCCGTTGGCCCACGCTTCCTCGCCCAGATGTCCACACACACTCGCGAGACTTGTTTCTACCCTGTTATTTCAAGGTACCTCGTTTAGATTAATCCTCACGACTGAACTTCAACCTTGGCTCCCTTCAACCGGATCATTCTTATAATCGTTTAATTGCCGGACGAGCAGTTGCTATCACGCTTGTAAATTTTATCCACGACGTTAGATTACAACTGCGACTGGTTGACGCGAATTAATTAGAGTTCAATTGGAAAATTTGGGGTTTACTTGGTTAGGCGATTTAGTTGCAATGGATAAATTGATGTAGCCAAGTTAGAAAGATACAATATCTTGTTTGGCGTCGCGAGGAAAAACATTTCTTTGCAGATACTTTAGCTTTCTTCCATGTCATTTTATTGTATATTTAAGGAAAAAACATTGTTGGCATACGACTGGGTAATGTGGTGCAAATTAAAACCGACCGTGATAATCTTGTCGTTGATCGCAGTATCTTGAAATAATTATCGTAGATGTTTAATTGGGGCTGTTTGATCGACAGGTGGATCGGGCGGAGAACGAGGAGGCCCAGGGGGGAGGTCTGGCGCCGTCGTCCGCCTATAGCGCTGCTTCCGGTTCGAGAATGGGTCCTGGGCCCGATTCCGGTAGCAGCGCTCCATCCTCGGTCCCCCACTCGCTGGTGACCTCCCGAGACGAGGAAGACGACGAGGATGAGGAAAGTAGCGGTAGACGGTCCAACGGTCACCACAGACCCAGGTGAGTAAATAACCCGATGGTTTCCACGATTTTCCCGCGAGATCGATCGAAGCGTTTTATCAATCGTGGATCTCACGATTATTCCCACCTCAACGTAAATCCAATCGCGAGGATCGAACGCCCACGACGATTCGATTTTCCAATTCAAGTTGGTTCATTGAGTTTACCCTGATAAATTCCAATCGAATGCGCGTCACGTATTTTCCTGGAAACTTCACTCGTGTGGGCTGCGCACTTGCCGGCCACGTATAATTCGGTAGATCTCGGAGTTTGAGGTACGTTCCGAAGTAGGTTTCTCACAGAGCGAAGCTGCGGTTGCCTCGGTTCCGTTCTAATCCGAGAACGTATGTATACTACGACAGCGATTTGGCACGCACTGAAATAACACGAACTCGTGTGGGTGTGTTTTCCGTGGGTCAATAGTTTGCCTCCCTCGAGGCGTTCGCCAAACAAACCTCGTACGTTTTAACATTCGGCACTTTCAAGAGTCTGGTGCACTTGGCAATTAGAGTTAGTTTGTTTTTTTTTTGTTTTATTTTACTTTCCGTCCTCTTTGACTAAGAGACGGCAGCAATTAAGCCATTCCGCTGTTCCATCTCAAGCCACACATTCGCTTTGTTCACATTGAGGAGAACTTGGACAACCATCCTTCACTCTCGAAAATGTTCTTGGAACCCGTTAAGGCGAAGATCACAGACGAGCGGTGACAATTTTAATCACCTTCGCAAGATACCGGCCCAGCATCTCGCGATTAATGGTCGAGTTTTATTTGAACAATGGTCTTATCAAGCGAAATAAAATTTACTTTTGAATCGCAATCGTTCCTGAAATTTGTGAATTGATCAAAATTGTAATGGCGATGGGAATTTTAACGTTAATAGATGCATAAAGTTTCCGCATAAAGTTCCATTCAAAGTCACAGCTGCGCATCACGGGATTGATGGAAGAATTTTTAAGGGGTAACTTCTTAAGTCGCAGGTGAGCAAGAGTTTTCGCTGGAGTTCGTCGAGCTAACGTAAATCGTTATGGGCCGTCTGAGTCAACTAGTCTAATCCTTCCGACAGTTCCGTCCGGTCCTATAAGCTCTAAGCCTTCGGGCGTTGCGACAGACACCTTCGCTGCATCAAAGCTCACGACTGGAAAAACTTTGAGAAGCGAAGGTTGACATGTTCAGACGTCCATGCGCCCGAAGATCCCACGCGCGATCTCATTCCTCAACTTTGTTGATCCGAACCAGTGCTACTTCCCGGCACTTCGCTTCCGCTCCACTTCCGCAACGTGTGCTTTTCCTGGGAGCACGTCTAAGCAACGTGTGTGAAAAATAACCTGGTGATAACAACCGGGTGAAAAAGCATGTTTGAAGACAATTCCTGACAATGTAGTTGTTTTTATGAGGAGAGTTTTTATGGGATCATTTTTTAAAAAGATTTTCGGACGTGGACCCGCTTTTTACCCTTCTACCAAAATTCGTGTCAACGGTATTAATTACTCGTGAGAATTATTTGCTAATTGAGAACTAAACGCTTGTCCATGATCCAACGCCACCGAGAACAATGCATTTTGTCACATTCTCGGAAAAACAGGGCGAATGCTGCGAGAAAAATAAATGCAGTCAAATAAAAATGTTCAGCAAAGTTTTTGGCAAGAAATTTGTCATCCAGAATTATTAAAGTGGAAAAGAGAATACGTCATGAATCAGTAATCGCAATTCAGTATCGCTGACAGTCAGCCGGCATTGAATTTCAGTAGTCCAAAAGAATGATTAATAATAAATGACATCGAGTGTTCTCAAAATTTTCTAGACGATTGACTTTCCGATCAAAAGTTATTTTTACGTACGACTGTTTCGATCATTATAAACGAGAGTCGATATTTTTATCGAAATATTGGATTTGTTCTGTCACAGTATCATACACCCCATTGGTTTTGTCCGATGCACAAATGTTTTCACATCCATTCGATGTTTCTTACGGTGTGTAATCATTTCACTGGACCACGTACTTCGCTAGTGAAGTACAAACTTTACAAAGTGGATTTTATACGGAAGCACGGGTCGTCCTCGGAGACCAGGACAGTAAAAAGGTTCTCCTCACTCGCTCGTTGTCGGGTTCACTGGGTGTTACGGGCGATCGTCCGCAGCCCGCGTGAAGTCGGAGTCCTAATGAAATTTACGTTGCAGAGTACAGCGAGAACGAAAGAGTGAAGGCCATGTGTCCCAAGTCCGACGCGCATTCGAAATTACGACGATTGAATTCGAGGTCTCTGCATCTCGTTATTGCGAAATAATTTTTTTTTTAAATACATTGAAAAGAAAGTGAAAAAAAGTTTTCGAATTCATTCACTATATTAATTATTTTATAATAACGATATAAATATATCTTATTCATCATTGTAATGATAAATATATTGAATGAATTCGGGTAATAATTTTTCACTTTCACTTTATGTTTAATATTATTGATATTATTGTCATTCATTCTTTCATTTTCAAAACATTTTATTTTGTTTATTTATTAATTCTTTAAAATATAGTTCGGTCAAATATCAAACCACCGAATTTATTCAATTTGCTCAATCCACGAATTAGCCATCCAAAATAACGAGCGCACGATAATTTCATCGTCAAATGTCGGACCGAATGAAATAAATTGCCGTACAAGTTAAGCGTATTCCATCGACTCATCATCGCTCGTTACAATCGTTCATATTAATTTTCCTCGTCCATTCGTGGAATCGTTGAAACGTTGAAGCTGGAATCGATCCAACCAACGGTAAAGGTCGCAATTGGGTTGGGGGGATAAAAGTTTCACTGACGAAGTAATGAAAACTCGGATTCGGGGTTTCGAGGAAAAGAAGCACGCACGCTGTTCCCATCAGGGTCACCAGCAGTTTCGCCCCGTAGACTTCAGCTTTTCACAGTCATCCCGTGTACGAGCTTTTCGTTAGCTGCTATATGTTTTCACGTACCACACGGAAATTTCCGCATACACGCTTCGCAGCATCCCTCTCTCCACCTTCCTCTACCCCTTTCGCTCTCTCCACGTCGTCCCTCCCCCCGCCCCTGACCCGTGAACTCTCCGCTTTTCGCTCCGCTTCTCGAAAAGTTGCATTTTACTTTGTTCTCTCTCTTTTTTTTTGTTTGTTGGGAACGAGAGCACTTGTCCCACGATCAATTCGGTTACCACCGTCGACTATGTATCTTCATAGTGTATGTCAGCCGGTTTGCCCCAGGTTGAATAGTCGCTGCTACCACGCATTTCCTCCTCCTCTTTCTCCCCCTTCCCCTACCAACACACACGCGCGCACATCCGTGACTCTTTTTCTTTTACATGTATATTCAGATTTTTCTTCTTGAACTCGAGGCAGTTGAACCGAGACTTGGGACCGGATGAATCGGGTATTTCACGTTTATGCCGGGAAACAGGTTTCCCTACGGGAATAAATATTGGGTTTGGTTTTGGTAGACGCGTACGTGTCGGTACGCCGAAAAATTCTATTTCCAGCTCGGGCGGATGGAGGGGGGGATATCGGAAAAAAAAGAATAAATAATTGGCGCATCTCTGTATTACGAGAATTGATTCAGCTTTGATATCGCGCGAAACTATTTTTTTGCACTACGAAACGGGAATTTTGCATAAGCCCGAACGCCCCGATTCAAATTTATACAGATGTAAAAACAAGTAAACAAATAAATGAACGAATACATAAAAAAATAAAAAAATAAATAAAATCACGTAGCATGAAATCTCCGTCATGGTCTCGTTCTGTGTTGAACCATGTGGTGGTTCGTAGTATTCGCGTCTCGTTTATTGCACGTAATAAACCGTCACTCACTTGTCCTTGTTGAAAAAGAAAGAAAGACGAAAAGAACAAAAAAAATCTTCCACCGACTTTCCGCATAAATTCAAGACAATCTCGTCGTCGTCGCGTAACCGCGGCAACGGACCGCACATCCCCCATTCGTCTTCTCGGTCACGCGTCTCTTGTTCTTTCTTGGTTTCTCGTTCAGCAAAATTACTTTCGTCGTCTGGAACGGTTCGCAAACCCATAGTCAGCCATAGTCGGCCACCGTGAATTCGCGTCGTGAAAACTGGCCGCGGCGATCGTTTTGACACGACGTGAACGTTGGTTGTGAAAATATGTTATAGCGAAGATATAGCACGGATTTAGATGGGAACCTCGTAAAGCCGGCTAACCGGCTATCGGAGTTCCGAGGGTTGAAGAGATTGTCGACCGGGTTGTAAACCAGGCGCAGCTACGGTGACCCGTGGAAGCTTGTCTTTCACGTACCCGACACGATGAGCAATATTTTTTGAAAATCGGATGGACCGAGTCGGAGAAATAATTTTCCAGGATTTTTCATTTTGTGTAGTGTCGTCTTTGTTGAGGCATATTTATTTTGTCATAGACGAAAGTATTGAGGATGACTATCGATATTGATACAACAATATAGTATATTAATGAATTTCATATTGATAATGATATTGTATTGATATTGGCAATATAATTATTAATATTAATCAGATAGTGTCAGATTATTCAAAATATTTTCTTATTATTGTCAATAATCATATAAATCAGGATATTGCAATAGAATTAACGATATAATTATTAATATTAATATAGAAAATTATAATATGAATCAATTTATATCATCCAAATCAAAATATCTTCTTAATGTTATCAATAATCATATTTAATATTTAAATCTATAATTCCAATTAGTCAATATCATATGAATCGAGATATTTTAATAATATTGTAAAAAAAAGATTTGATATCGATATTAATAATTCAATCGCCGTCGGAAATATCTGCAAGACTTATTTCCACGAGTGAAATATGATTAAAGTGATTCAATGCGATATATATATCTTCCACTGGGCTGTGCAACCTCGGAAAAATTGTTTTTTTTTTTATTTTTATTTCAATAAATCGATGAAAATTCGATGACGACTGTAAAGATGGAGCCGCCCTTTGCATTAACCTAATTATGATTTATTCCTCGACTCGAGTCGTCGTGCCGTCCGTACACCTTGACGATCCCATCATCCGACACAGCACTCAAGTGCCGAGATAATACGTGTAATTGGATCGATGAATAAAGTGGGATACTTTATTCAGCACGTGCAGTAGTACGACGAGAGGGTTTACCTTGCGGCAGCACTGCTGGTGCTGCCTACTTGTGCTGCCGCTCCCACATCAATGCAAATACCACGTGCACGAAGCAGAGGCTGAGAATTATTTAAAAAAAAGATTAAAAAATAAAAAAAATAAAAAAAAGAAATAATAAAAAGCACAGAGAAAAAGATACAGAGCATCGTGCTCGTCCAATTACATTCATTCGCATTATAAAAATGGTGAAAGCCGAATGAATGCACGAGTTTTTACGAGTTTAATAAAAATAAATATTACAAAAAAATTCATAGTCGTTATTACTTTTTACTTCTCGCAAGAGCAATTAATTTAACTTTGCAATTTTATGAATGCAAATTTTACGCGTTATTTTTTTATATTTTGGCGTGAAAAATTCGTTGAAAGTTCGAGTATAACTCGTCGGTTTTGAATACGCGTTATTTAATTCCAATGGGATTTGGATTATACGAAATTGCCACGATGGTTAATTAATTCACAGCTTAATCAGAAAAATTCAGTGAGTTTCCTGATTTCGTCAGAGTAATTTCATCATATAAACTCAAAGTTACGTCTCGACACGAACCAATCCTTTTGCATCAATAACATTCTATATGGGTTCATAAATCTGAATTCTTTTGCTAATGTATGTACACTTGACACACATTTTCCTGGTTTCTAAACAGTTCTTGATCGATTTTGGTAGCTTGAGATTTCTGCATTAATGACGACGAACCGTTCAATAACTTTTCGCTTTTTTTCCCTTATAATATTCCATCGCAAAGTGGCTGCGTGCGGAATATCGTTCCTGGTCGCAACTCTTCAATGCGCACTCAGCGCGAATATTGCTGAACGAGAAAGACCGTGGAAACCGAAATAAGAGTTTCGAGCATATGCATGAATTTTCGTGTATTTGCTCGGAGAATTTGCTGGCACCGGAAAGCGAAATGGCAACGAAACAGAGCGAGCGATTGAAAACTCGGCAGGTTTTAGCGCGTCCCGCTTCTTTTATTCCGAAATCTTTTCCGATACGACAGCAGCAACTCGGTGGCAATTCGTGCGCGAACATTATTTCGTCGGGCTCGTTTGACTACGAACGGCTTTCCTTTTTATTGTAAACGGCGCTAAATAAAAGAACCAAGTAAACGCAATTGTGCGAATAAACAGAGCATGTACTTTTTTTTGTTCCACTTAGCACAAAGCTTTCGTATTTATCTCGAAATGGGTGTGAAAGTGACAGTGGAACACAAAACTGAAAGAGCCCTCAGTTTATATTGAGATTGAATGAAAATTCCAAGCATATAGATCGATAAAGGCTGTTTGATATAATTATTTTGAGTAGCTATTTTTCTCACATCCATAGGAAATAAATCGTGAATTATAAAAAAAAAAATTCATCCACAATGGTTGTCGAATAATCAACGGAATCATTGATTATCGTTGTTTTTCAATTGCGTTAATTTTCTGTATAATGTGATAATAATATTAATAAATATTAACAAGAATAAATAAAAAATGAAAAAATTTCTTAACTTTAAATAAAATAAAAATATATATCAATAAAAAATATCAATATTGTATCAATATAATATTAATATAACATTAGTATTATATTAACATAATTGAATCGATATTAATCTTTCTATAAATATTTTCGACTCGGCATATTCTCGTTCTCGTCAATACCGCGATATCGGAAACTCACCGTCAATCAATGCAATCACTACGAACCCAAACTCTTCGTACAGAGCCAGTAGAATTAAATTAGTTTTGACAAAATCAATGAGAAGAAACGACGAGAAGATCGAAATCGAGGTGAACGAAATAAATAAAAGTCAATCAGCTGATTCCAATCGAGAATGGATTCGACTGTACCATTCCGGTATTTAACCGGAATTCGTTTGAACCTTTTTTTGCTTCTTTTTCTTTCGTCGTCGGAACAAACGTTTCACACTACCGTTTTATTTGTCAAAGTTCACACTAGGTTTTTTTTTCCTGTCGATCCTTCTCGTTCGAAAAATTGTCGGACGCCGGGGTTGATACCGTTAACCGTGCCGATGAAACTACCTCGAGGATAAACCGGGATTCAGTCTGTAGCAAGATATTGTGAAAGCGTAGGTGCTGGACAGGTCGACGTGAAAATTGAATTAGCCGTTGCCAAATAAACGATTATCCGGGGAGGCGGTCCGATCCGAAATAGCTTCGGGGCGATTGGGTTGACGAGCCAAAGTTCGGTAGTAACAGATCAAATATATATAGACATCTATATATAGACATACATATATATATTTAATCTGCTGCGAATCTATATGTATTATATTAGGGTGTGTTGAAAAAAGGCAAACTATTTCGATTCTTCTGGCAGTTCTTACATTTTGATTAGATACTATTCGAAGGTTATTTCCTAACATTAAGAATATTTAGAGGTTCCGCTTTTGCGAATTTTATTTTACCTTTGGATCAGCACGTAAAAAAATTTTTTTTCACTCGCAAATAATTTTTAGTCAATCCCAATTTTAAGTCGCATTAATGCTATGACTTACGCTTACTTTTAATCTCCGAAATTTCTATTCACCTGGCAAATCAATTGCGACCGCAAAAAATACATTTTTATGTATTAACTAAATGCAAAATCGAATTCGCGAAAGCGGAACCTCTAAATATTGTTCGATTGAGTGCAAATTTGCACAGATATCTTCGGAAAGTATCTAATCTAAATGGAGGAACTACCAGAAGAAACTGAATACTTTGCTTTTTTAACACGCCCTAATATAAATATGTTCGTACTTCTGCATCGACGAGATAGATCTGGAGGGGATGACCCGGCAACGACGATAATAAATTAGGACACGTACGAATCTGCGCGTCCTCTTGCATGGCTACCTGCTTCGCGTCTGCTAAAATTCCGCAGACAATTTTTAACACACGTATAAATATCATCGTTTCTATGGTCCAATAATAAAAATACGTAACCGGCATTCTCGTCACAGATTGAGAATAACACGGTATCACAAATTTACGTCGACGTCATTAACTAATATTTAAATGTTGCGCACAAAGATTTTTTTTGTATTACATATAAATCTACGGCTGTGATGTTTATTAAATTCGTTTTATCGCTGATTCAATTCACTCAATTCTCATGCATCGTTGGACAAAATTATCAAATTATTTTGTAAAAAAAATAATAGCGAAAAATGGTAGCAAATTAAAAGAAAAAAAAAACAATAACGTTATCAAACGATGCACGAGAGTTCAAGAGAGATTATTATAATCATGAATGGTTGTATCGCAGTGTCGCCGGGAAACAATCGCTGCCTGTATTGTTTACATTGTTTAATATTTTTCATAAATATACATATATTTTTTTAATTTTCGTTGTTGTATCAATAATGGGAATGTAAAGCGCCTAAGTACATGATGAACACAGACGGACAGAGAGAAAGAGCGTTAGACAGAGAGAGGAATGAGGGCGTGCGGAGTTCGCAGCAGAGAGCAGCATAGAGACCCGAACGGGCCGTTGGCTATCTTATTCGCAGGTTATCATCATCGGCGACGGCCTTGTCCGAAGGTGGAAGTTCCGCGATCGCGAGGGCCTCACTGGCCGAACGTCGTCTTCGGGGATCGCTCAGGAAGTCATTCAGCGACAACGTGCGGCTACGAACGACGAATACGTCGACGACGTCGGACAACTCGCTGGACAGCAGCGGGGAACCGGTTGATACGGCGATACCGGCTTCCGCTAGGCGGCCCCGTAGCTCGAGAGGTTCCCAAAAGTGGAGTAACGTACGCGCCGTCATGGCCCTCTATTCCTCCCTTCGCAAGATCAAGAGGTACCTTCCCCGAAAATCCGCACCTATAGTTTGACCCAACGACTTTTTCACCCGACCTCTCAATCGCGTATACAGGGTGTCTCACGGAAAAATCGTGACATGCATTCATGACGTTTTCTACTCATCAACTTGCGTTCAAACGAATTGATGATTATTAATTCATTACGTGATTATTCTTTTGATCTAGAAACATTATTGTAAGTTTTTTATACAAAAATTTCATTGTGGAATCCATGTTTCCCCAATTCAAGTGGTGATAATATCATGTATTTTACTCAGCTTCAAACTCCAAATATTTATATTTACTGGAATATCGATTTCAACTGGACGAACAATTTTTTTCACATGTTAATCAAATACAAAATGGACATAATCACTGGGCGACCTCTTTAAATAGTCCAATTGGACTCAGCTTTAACCACATGTTCGCCTTTATTGTATACTTCAAATCTCAAAGCTGTCAAATAAAAAGAAATCTGTGAGACACCCACCTATACATACATCATAATTGCCTATCGTTATTGGTCCATTGAAATTCACACGACAATCAAATTCAAAATAACAATCGTTTTAATCATTGTTTCGATCGGACTTCTTACTTGACTCAACTTTTCTTACGAACTAACTTATCATTTATCCATCATCTGCTGTGTGTATCTTCCTAGTTATAGATCTATGCATGTTACTACACATTGCCCGGTGAAAATGATATATTTAGAGCGTAGCTGATAACAGTTGTGAAAACCTCTCTTTCTCTCTCTCTTTACCTCACACCTTCGCTGAGTTAGTGCAACACATATTCATCCTGGCAACAATTTGTCGTCGCCCTTAAACTTGCACGACCACAGGCCATGTCTCCCCGTCTCCTTATCCGGTCACCAGCCTTTCATCTCCATCCCCATCCGGATCTGACCATTACGAATCAACTTGCAGCCTCCCCGCCTCACGCCCGCCCCGATCTCTCTCGTATTAGGGTTACGCGAAAAAATCTCCCCGTAACGATTTGTACTGCAACGTCATTCCTTCATCCCTCCTGCACACGCCAATATGCTTCACACAGGTTACGGAGGACACGTGTGACAAGGAACGTTGCTATCGTCATATCATCACCAGGGGGCAGTGTACGCGCATTTCTGCATCTTATCGTTGTTTGTCTCTCGATCATTTATTAACTTTTTTTAATATTAATTATCTATTTATTTACTTATTTATTTTCTCTGTGTCGTTATATGGCGTAACATCGTTATTTCTATATGTAAATGAGTGTGCGTGTGTGCGATGTATTCGTGTTTATCGATGTTTCTATACTCTCCGCTTATATGTCTGTCTGTCCGTCTGTCTCTCATCTATCCGACGCCCTGGCTAATCGTAGAAACGTTTATGAACGATAAATATTGCGAGAGTTAATACGGCGAGAAAAAAAAACTGTTTTGAATATCATCCGGTGGTTGGAAAATAAATTGTGATGTTGTTACGTGACACGAGTTTGATCCGAAGTAACGCAGGATCGATGGTAAAGCAATGTGCGAGTTGATCAATGACATAACGAGACGTTAGCCGGACTACGAGGCAATCGACGGGCGAGAAAAATATTAAATATTCGTTACCGGCCCAAAGTTTCATCGAAGATCGATGTACTTCCGGATTATTCTTGTTTTAGGGTTTTCAACAACGATTCATGACGTTAGAACGAATCTTCGGTGTTTGTGAATGTAAATTTTCGTGTAAATTAGTCAACGTGTTAATGCATCGTGCAAGCGATGCCTCGATGACTCCGAATCAGTCTGCAACGATCGGAAAGAGAGGATCGATAGATCATTTTTTTTTTATTTCAAATCTTTTTTCTTCTATCGGCTCTCCGTCACTAATAATATCTTCCTCTATTTTCGCTTCAATCTATTTTCAGAACTATAAATATTTCAATAATTTACGTATATAAATATCTTTCACATGAAAAAAATATACATATCTATACATATATCGTCCTTCGAGATGTTCAAAGTGAAAAAAATAATTGTTTCTTCTTTTTTTCCCGTCACCAAAAGTCCGTCACACTGTTGTAAACAATCGATCATATGTCGTTTCAGAACGAAGAGCAATCAGCGATGGATGAAACTGCGAACGACGGTACAATTGTCATCGGCAATATCGACGATACAGAAAAAGCCGCCGTTGAAGCGCGAGGATTCGTTTCTGAAGAGATTCTCGACGCGTCAGATACCGGAGAGCCAGGAAACGTTGGATACCGGCGAGGGCGAGGGTGACGCTAACGACGACAAGGATTCGGGTCGTCGAAGACGTCGTCCGAGAAAGCCTCAGAGACCACCCAAAACCGTCGTAAATCCGGACGAAAATTTTTATTACTACTGGCTGATGTTGCTATCCTCGTGCGTGCTTTACAATCTTTGGACGTTGATCGTCCGTCAAAGCATGCCGGAGCTTCAAGCGTTGTCACCCGCGGCTTGGTTGGCTTGCGACGGTTTTACCGATCTCGTGTTCTTCGTCGACGTTGGCGTGCAATTTCGCACGGGTTATCTCGAACAAGGATTGATGGTTTACAACAGCAAAAAATTAGCCGGTCATTATTTGAAATCAAGATGTTTCGTTCTCGATCTTTTGGCGCTGTTGCCGTTGGATCTGCTACAGGTAAATCTCGGTAGCAATCCGATGCTGAGGTTTCCGAGATTTCTCAAGGTCTATCGGTTGTACAATTATTACTACATGGTCGAATCGAGAACGGTTTATCCGAATTTTTGGCGAGTTTTGAATCTGATTCACATACTGCTCATACTCGCTCATTGGTTCGGATGTTTTTATTATTTGCTGAGCGAAGCCGAGGGCTTTCAGGGCGACTGGGTGTATCCTTACAGACCCGGGGAGTACGCCACGCTAACGAGAAAGTATCTCGGTTCTCTTTACTGGTCTACGCTTACGTTGACCACCATCGGTGACCTGCCCACTCCGGAAACCAACGCCGAGTGAGTTTACAATACGTATACATACGACTTATACGAACCTTGCTTAAACTATTTCTTCTTTTTCTTCTTCAACTTCTTATCTCGTTTCACCCTCTTTCGTTTCCCCTCCCCCTGTCCCGCATTTTTTTTCACCTTCCGCCCTCCGTATTCAATTACGTAGTTTTAGACTTCTTTTTTTCCATTTTCCATGGTAGATTATATAGCCGATTACTGTGGAAGACTTTCCAAACGGGACTCGAGAAACCATGGAAAGTTCTTCCAAGGAGCCACATTATTGTTATCTCGTCCGGTGAATGCTAATCCCTCGGATTTCGTGAGTCGCAAAAATTTATATGTCAAAGTCGGAAGCTCAAAGTCGTAACGGTCGCGAGACAAGCAATCTTACCGTTGATCCCGGTCCAGCGGCTGCTCGGCACGACCATAATCGCGTCTAGACTCTTCGACGTTCGATCTACGAAAATAATTCGCGGGTCAATGTCGATCGATTACGTATTCGCGCGCGGCGTGTGGGTGAGACAAATCTTTTTGACCCAAGACCAAGACCTATCGACGTTTACGCGTATTTTGTACTGTTCACGTGTGTCACGACGACAATATCGTATCCGGATTTCATCGTATCTCGAGTCCGCGTTGGAAATTATTAGTCGATTAGGAATTAGACTCGTGAGCGGAGTATTGTTGTTGTGTTGGCAGAGTCATTGCGGGCGGCCATCCCCGGAGCCTCGCTCGTCGCGGCCGACTGTCCCGGCTTCTGCAGTTCAAGCATAACGGAGGGTATCAGTATCGTTCCCAAAAGACTAAAGATCAATGAGAAAAAAAAATCCAAACCAAAAAAAAAAAAAATTACAAAAAAAAAACGAGAATAGAAAACCGCAAAAGCCAACCTCCCGGCTATCAAATTCACGGCCCGTCCGCGCGCTCCGTTTCGTGTTTCAATGAGTTAATGACCGATGAAAAAAAAAAAAAAAAATTAAAAGAAGCATAATAATGGAAGTAAAACATGTTTGAGAAACGAAAATATCGGTATTCATGGTTAACCGAGAGGTCGTAGTAATTCCAACGGTAGTTATTGTTGTCAATTATTCGCGCGTTTAATTACGGGAATAATAATAATCGTCGTGTCTGTCGTTGAAGGAAATTTAGATGCAATGGAACGTCGAGCGCTACCCACTCGTATCATATCCCTCTTCATTCGTACGGTACGACACGAGAGCAACCTTGTTCGGATGGGAACACACGGGACAAGCAGAAAAAAAATGTGTGTGTGTGTGTGTGTGTTTGTGGGAGAGTGAGACAGAGGGAGAGGTAAAAAGAGGAGCATACGTATAATTCGCAAAGTAGGTCGAGTGTGCGGTGCGGATGGTCACGCGTGTTGCTAGACGATACCGGACGCTTTCTGGGGTGCACACTTTTCCGTATGTACCTCGTGCTCAAACACACACACACACACCCACACGGGGCGAGAGAAAGAGAGAGAGGGAGGAAAAGAGATACACACGGCTCACCTATTCACGCCCGTCGAGCCGTAATCGTCGATTGTGTACGCGCAAGCTGAGCCTGCGAGTGCGACACCGAGCCAACAACGAAAAACTCATAGTTTTTTTGATTTTTTATTTTCGAACAGACAATGTTTCTCTTTTCGTACAAACGGGTCGAAGAATAGACGCAACGCGGTGTTACAGCTCGTAGTGTTATCTCGGCTTAACGCTCTGTTTAAGGCGATGTGCTACGACGGTTGAGCCACCGGTGAATGAGGAGGGAGATCGCGCCATCGGCGCTTCCGGCGAGGTGATACAGAACGAGGAAAGAATCGTAGCGCATCGTCTTAAGCCGTAACGTCGTGGTGACAAGGGCGTTATCATCACCCACCCCACCCCATTCCTTGACTTAACTTTAGCTCTATATTAAGCTCTACATTTTTTTTCACTCGGGTAGCTTACGATAATCAACCGATAAAAAAACCGCAGTCGTCGCTTCACGAAGAGAGGAATGGGACCACGTGGCGTGAAATCACATCTAACAATGCGCGACATATTGCTGTTCATGGTCTGAAGGACGAGATTTTTACCATTGCGAACAAGGCGACGTCGTGCACGTGTCTGAGGTTACAAACCAATTCGGTATGAGGTGGAACGGCGAGTCGGTATATCGTCGAGTTTGAATTCCCAGTAGGGAAGACTTCGGGGAGCTTACTTGTTCACGAGTCCATCCCTTTGTCAACCCCCCATAGTCTTCTTTGCCTTAGCCACGACTTCTCCGTACGATTTCCTTCCAACGAAATGTGCATGCGAAATTGTTTAAAGCTCGTCGAGTGCAACGTCGGCTGTTGATAATTTGGGCATGAGTATTTTAAAGTTGGCATCGATAAATTTGAGGAATTCGACAGATTAAGAAAAAAAAAATGTTAATTGTGGGCACGACAAACGTCCAAATTTCGGAATATGGGAATATTTAAAAAAATGCACACAAAAAATAACAACTCGTTCATCTTTGCGAGTTCTTTGCACTCGTTCGTCTGATCTAAAAAAGATTTCCAAGCCAATTAAACCCCATCTGATTCTCTCATCTGAACGAACCTGAAATGCACATTAAGTGCATTAAATGCCGTTCCCCGAGGTCTCGTCTTCCGGGCTGGGACGCGTCCTCAAAGCCGGTTGGATGTCACTAAATTTCCGGACACGTGCAACGGCACGTGATGCATTATGCAACGGACACATAGCGCTAGTTCAGAAAGTCTGGCTGAACCGCGTGTTCTCGTGTACACCCGACATACACACGCACACACACATACGAATGGATGTGAGTGTATTCCCTTCATGGATGCACTTTCCATTGTGCTATCAGGCGTGGATATTCGCTCTCACCACTGTTGAAATATCGGTGGTGACGAATTTTGCGATAGCAGCACCGTCGATGCTCCGCGAAATTTTGTCGCATTGAAGAATCCTGATAGTCTATGATATTGATATTCCGGATCGCGTGATACAGCGATCTGATAAATCGACAACGGTAATTCATAAAAACCGGAATAAAGCCTCTGTGGATTCCCGAGGCCGTCAATCCTGGATTGGTCACCATATGGTCGTGGGGGAAAATTCTAGGATGCTTTCCATGTAGCAGCGTTGCCATGTCGCTCGATTCCGATCGAGTACGCATGTAGCGAACCGCTAGAGAGTGGGAGAATTTGGCGCGAGTGCGGCAACGTCGCCAGAGAGGAACCCCTAACGACTCTGGTCTCCTCGCAAAGGAATCCCCGTAATTCGGCGTTCCTTCCGTCCAATTATATTTATTCTTCCATTCCGATCATTCATTTGATTCGAAAAAAATATAATTAACTTCTAAAAGCTTCAAGGGACAAATTGTAATTGTCCGAAAAAAAGGTTCCGTAAATAGTTTGCGAGTAAAAAATAAAAAACTGCGTGCCGGTTATTCCCTCGGATGGTGACCAATCTAGGGTTAAAACTCCACGCGCAATAATCGTTTGGCATTGCCTCGGGTCATTTGCTATACTCTCTTTAAACCCTGTCTCTCTCTCTCCGCCGGTAAGATTCCTTTTACGACTCTCTAACCCTCCCCCCCTCTCGCCGTTATATTTCGCAGTGTCGTTCCATGCGACTTCGAAACCAGAAACTCGTGAACGGTTACGAGATACGAGGGCGCGACTACGCCCGTAAATCCTCGCCCGTTGGTTCCCGCATCCGCGAAAAGGACGAACGATGGTGACGGAACATACGACGTCTCGTCGTTTCTTTTCTCGTTCATGGTACAATACGGAAACGAAACGAGTCTAGACGACGCGTGGCCTTAGTGAGGTAAATTTGAATAATATCAACTCGTTCCTCAGTTTCGTAAAGTGAGATCAAGACTAAAGAAAATATAGAAAACGGGAAAAATACGTCTTTTTTCAAACTTTAGATAATGCACGAACTTATCTATGAAGAACTATGTTTTTATTATATCTGGATTAATCATAGAGAATTTTTTGCATTGCCTTGAATACGGAGGAAGCAATTTGCTTGCTTCAACTTGCAGCTTGGTTCCAACTAAATATTCTGTCCCTTCGACCTAGTTTCACCGAATTTCATACATCATACGGCTGAAAGGCATATTTCCTACCTGTAGTAATTTGAGGTTCAATTGGTCGAAGGTGACGTGATGTAAAGCAATAACGTAAATTTTTCGAAAAATTTAAAGTCTTATAAAATCCTATCCATCCAACCTTTTTAAAAACTTCAAACCAGTTCGAGTAGGTACGTACAAAAAATAAAATAAACTATTTAATTTTCGATCCGTGTAATCCGAAGAATTACAAGTACGCGGAAACGAATTTCCCGGTGCAATGTAATAATTTCAATTGGATTGGTCCAGTAATTCGCGGTCTGCGAAGGATCGGTTCTCGAGTGTCCCGGGACGAACTTCGTTTCACATATCCTCATGGAGTTATCCCCTACGGACTATCGGGTCTTCCTTCAGTCTTTTTGCTTCATCCTCGTGCGGTGCCCTGCGCTCTTCTGGGTTTCCTACTTATATACCCAGCATCCGAGGAATTCGCAATTCCGGCATTCCGTACCTCCAACCGTGACACATCCGAACGGCCTCCCTTGACTCTCGCCCGTCTTCCGGTTTCCATTATATATATATATGTATATCCCTTCACCCCTACATACACACAAGCACATATATGTAGACTGATATTTTACCGTCACGAGGGGCTGAATTCGTTGCGCCGCTTGCACACGGTCACTTTAGTTTCTCTCGCATTTTATTAAATCCCATAAAAGCTGCCTCGGTCTTCTTTTTATCTTTCTCTCTTGCTCTCGCTGTTGAGATACCACTACTATGTTCTTTGACCTCTTCTGCCGTGCTATCCGGACTCAAGGCACTCATAACTTCGCAACCACGCGGCAAATAAGCTTTTTCAAATTATCGTTCGTATTCACAGCAAATGCGCCAATAATATTACTACAGATTTTGGACAATGGTAAAGTCGACTGCACTACGTTTTCGCATTCGTGAGACGCTTTTGCTAAATGTATTTTTTACTCCAGATAAAAATGTATGAACAAAGAAAAAAAATTTCGTGCGAAGTAAAATTGGAAAATTTGATACGAAACTATCCCATTCCCGGATTGATTCAAAATAATTTTTTGTGATTGGGAGAAAATTGTAATATCAAAGGAATTAAACGCTATGCAATATTATAACTAACAATGATTATTACAAGAATTTCGTATTTGCAGTAAAAGCATTTTTTCCAGCAATTGTATCTATAAATACTCGGTCTTAGATGTATTCGTGACAAGTTAGAACCCAATAATATAGGAATTAAAATCCATATTGGGCAAGGAGATGACCCATACACGAATATAGCAGAACCCCAACGATGTGAGCCTCATTCTCGTGAAAATCTTAAATTCAAATTCTTTCTTTTATTTCTCTCTCTCTCTCTCTCTCTTTTTCTTTCTCTCTCTGTCTCCCCTCATCTCCACTTTTTCTCCTTTTTCCCCCGTACCCAGACGTCCCACAGTATCTTATGGTGATCCAGACACGTCTGGTGCCGCACTCGACGTGCTGGAAACGTTTGAATTGCAAATCTTCGTTGACTCGGGGAGCAAGCGATGTGCGAGACCGTATGGAAAGGGAGACAAGCCAGACAGTCCCGGTTTAATTACGATTACGCTTTAACGCCGTGAAATTGACGGATTCACCCCGGATTTCGAATCCCCGCGTGCGTCTCGCAGTGATGCTGCTCAGCGTGCGGGCCGACGATACGAGCTTATATCACTCGCGTCCCGTCGTCATTGCCAGTCACGCGATCGCGTACTTATACGTATCGAGAAGTTCAACCGTTCAACGTTCTCGGCAATATGTGCGTTCTCGCGACATTCGTTTTCGCATTGGCGTTATATTGCATCCTACGGTAGATCCGCGACCTCAAGGATCACGATACGACCCACTGCGGGCCGGAAAGGGTGATGTTATAGCTGTACATTGTACCGTACGTTGTACATCGAGCCCTGGGCTCCGAACAGTTCGAATCACCCGTCGATAGACGCACCACGGAGATGATGATCGGGTGCTCGAGCGTGGGAGCCCGTGTGGCACGCACACCTCGGTCTACGTCGACCGGGGAATCGTAATTAAGCCGTTCCCAACACGGTTGAATCCCGGGTGGCGTTATCTCTCCCAACGCTATACGTAATTAATTTATTCTGCGCGACGAGTTCGCGCCACTACGGTGCGCTTGACTAACGCAAACGGACGCGTATACGTGAGCTTCGCGATGTTATCTCTGTTCGGGATGTATTATCCATACCGATCGCTAATGTGGGTGGACAATAGCCATCGTTTATTCGTTACGGAGATCACCGAGAATGATCGTCGCGAATGATTGGAAAGAAGGAAAAAATTGAGGGGGAAAAAGATAAAGAGGTGGTGGAGATGTGCAATTTGATTGGTTCTTTTTCTCGTACTTTTGGTACTTTCGAGGGAATTACTGTGATCGTTAAATTATAGAGATAATTCGATGCAACGTGAATTTCTGTGGTAATGCGTGACTGAGGATCTCCGTAGCTGATCGTCTCCTTCCCCTCCCCCGGCGCGGTGGTCTCTGAAAATGTTCTCAAAGTGAACGTACATTTTTCTTCAACCCACTAGCCTCAAACAACGAAGATATCTCGAAAATAAAGAGATAAAATTAACCACATCGTCTAGAACGATAAAATTGAGCATTCTCCGAGCTTTCGAGATCGAAAATGGCGTGTATGTATTTCCCAGTCGAAATTTGTTATCGCCACGGTGTTATCCCCACCGCGTTGGGATAACACCGCAGTAGATATCTCGTTGTTCCGAACGTCTCAGCGAGTAGTAGCGGCAATACCTGCCTCTAGAAGATCAGTTCGTTGGTTTATACGAGGGTAATATCATTAATCATACAACCTGTAACGTCGAGAACTCCCATCTGGTGCTTGCCGAGGTGTTATCTCGCCGGGAAAACGTTGTTTGTTTTACAAGCAAAGTCGCCGAGGATATACGAGAGCAGGGAAGCATCTACAAAAACTCTTAATAGCTGTAATTCTATATCTCACGGTGGTCTTCGCTTTATCGCTCCCTCCATCGTGCCCGCTTCAAACCCCATATACCCGGCGGCATATCTCCAAAAAAAAATCCTCGAAAAACGGATAAAAAAGGAAAAAAGTGAAGGACTCCCATCGCAACATATAAGCCGGTAATCTTCATCGTTTTTGAGGGATAGAGGGGGTGAAACGCGAAAAATAATCTTTCAATTTCTCATCTCTCTCGTTGGCTTTCCCAGGGTAAACACACGTGATAAAAAGATGAGTGTTTTCCATGAGGTTTGAAGGACCCCTTTGGGCCGCGTTGTGAGTGAAGAGTCCTTTATCATTTTTATTTGGTACGATGTATGCAAAGACTCTCAAGAAACTGGAGAACGTCGTTCTTTGCATATAATATAACGAGGGTCCGAAAAAAGAGGGCATTGAGAACGCAACGTCCTGCCGGTCTGATGGTCTGACCATAACTTACTGTATCCCCTCGTCATCATGCATAAATTACGTGCATTCGCCACGGCGGCAGCATCATTTCTGATAAATCACTGTCCGGCCCAAAGCATACCTGGATTATATTACATACTCGTTCACTCGACTTCGAAACCGACTCTCGACGGTGTCGAAAAACATTCCGAAGATGCAGACATGCTCACATTTAAGTAACTCAGTTGGGAATGGAACAAAATCTCGATCAACTACGTTGATTTATGTTTTTGCTAAATCGTAAAATTATGTACACTTCATTGGATCAAAGTAACTGCAAAGAAAAGTGGAAACTTCACGAGCGCGTGTACTTTTTCTCGATTAGCTGCAATCATAGAATTACGTGATTTGATAAAAAGGATTCACGAATTGTGCAGAAAATTGACGGTAACGAAAAATCGAAGATCACAACTCCGACTTTTTAATTAATTAAGAATCGATTATATACTCGGCTATTGAATTATTCATGAATCTCTGCCACTGCTACACGAGTTCGATTGTAAAATCCATCTAAATAATTTATTATTATCGCAGTAATGTACAAATTTTGATTGTTCCCCAATAATTCATCATAGTTATTCGTTCCAAAAAGTATTACGAATACATTTTCATCGAATGAACCTCTATTGTGAAGCTTCCTGCGTGGAAGGTTGCGAAAGACGATGCGGACCAGCGGGAATTGCAAATTTTTCGATCCAGAGCTCTATCGCGCTACTGGGATTTTACCGAACGTGAAAACGATACACGGGAAATGTCCGTAGCGCCGGTTTCCATCGACCGCGGTACGAACCGGGACAGATCGGATTCCCCCTGTGCCGTCCAGGGTCCAGAAATACGCTCGGTGGAGCAATAGGACCGAGGCGTCCGATGCCCTGCGGGAAACTCACACATCGTCGTATATGCAACGACCGGAACCCTCAGCTGGCCGTCGACTCGACCCAAGACCCGAACTATCCGTCGTCTCCATTTCCGTTATTACGTCGGGGTTTCGGATCTAATTCATCCTCTTTCTCCCTCACTCGCTCTCTCGTTCTCTCCCTCTCTTTCACCCTCGGCTTACGTTCCGTCGATATACTCCGTAGCATTGTAATCAAGGGTTTGAAAAAACATTGATTCAAAGAAATACGACGCTTCTTTCAGGTTATTTGGATTATTTGATTATTTAGATTGCTATTTTTTAAAATACGACGTTGTTTGAAGTTGTTCGGGTTATTGTGTTGTTTAGATTGTTGTTAGAAAAAGTACGATGCTTTGTCGTATTTTTTGTTATGGTGGTGGAGAAATATAACTCGCTAACATAATTCTCTATAAATCATTGTTCGCTCGAACAATTGATGATTAATAATTTAGCCGAGGTATTAAATTACGCAGAAATACAATTCGACGGATGATTCAGGAATAATGCGCAGCGACTTCGTTAAATCATGAATACCGA
The DNA here is from genome assembly GCA_963971145.1 of Sussaba pulchella. Classification (NCBI taxonomy): domain Eukaryota; kingdom Metazoa; phylum Arthropoda; class Insecta; order Hymenoptera; family Ichneumonidae; genus Sussaba; species Sussaba pulchella. The sequence goes on along the minus strand of OZ020164.1, from coordinate 18,900,980 downwards.
TTACGCGTTAGGTGTAACACGTTTGATAAAATTATTATATCGTATATTTCTACGTCGACGTAGTTCGGCCGGGAGTATATAAATATATTTCTGCTCTATGTACCACGGGCTCGCGATTCAAGGCAAGAGGCGCGGACGAGGGACACCGGACATTGATTCGGCCGAGACAAAATCAAAAATAAAAAACAAACCATGTCAAAGAAATTATTTGAAAAAATATTTTCGCGTTGCAAAAGAATTGAAGAAAAAACTCACAATAAAAAAAATGAATTAATGAGAGGAGGAAGGCTCCGGCGGGGGCCGCTCGTTCAAAATCGGTCGACGAAATCATCACGACTGATCCTTTTTTTCTTTCTCTTTTCTTCGTCGTCCATTCGCAGATACGTTTTCACGATAGTGAGCTATCTCATCGGAGTCTTCATATTCGCGACGATAGTCGGACAGGTGGGAAACGTAATAACCAACAGAAATGCGAATCGTCTCGAGTTCGAGAGGCTTTTGGACGGTGCGAAAACTTACATGAGACATCACAAAGTTCCGGGTGGTATGAAGAGACGGGTTCTCAGATGGTACGATTACAGTTGGTCCAGGGGAAGGATACAGGGCGGGGGTGACATCAATACCGCACTCGGATTGCTGCCGGATAAGCTCAAGACCGAACTTGCCTTGCACGTTAATCTATCGGTCCTCAAGAAGGTCACCATATTCCAGGTCAGTGATTCATCGTTAATTCGCAATAATTAAGTTTCATTGATTTGTATGAAATTCCCTCGTTATTTATAAAAATGGATGAAGTATGATCTTTATTTTCAATTTCTTTATTATTAATAGGAAATAATAATGAAGATTTTTTATTCAAATTTCTTCATTGTTCATAAAAATGAATGATGAAGAATTCTTAGTTTAAATTTTATTTTGTTTCATTGTTTCATTTGATCCAATTTCAATCAGATCCCTCCGCAACAATGAGCAACTCATGAAAATTCTACATGCGACCATTCGACTACTCAATACTATATTTTGTTTTGAAAATGTCGTCACTGAATATTTTGATTGACAGTCAATTCGGCTGATGTATTTGGATTAAAAATATTCCAATTCCGCGTTTCGAAAAAATTCTTCTTCTGCATCTTGCAAGTTTCCGTCCCGCATCATCTCCATGGTCTCCATGGAGCTGGAACGAAAATTTTTTGACGAAAAAAAAACGCCAAATCGTTGGAGTGAATATTCATTGAACGCCCGAACATGAATATGTAACTCGCGAAATTATCGTCGAGCATTCCGGTTAATTTTCCGTGCCACATGCGAGTTCGCGCGTCTCGCTTACACGAGAAACGTTCGAAAAAACGACATTTCGGAGGCAGCCTTGAGCGAGAAATGATTTTGCAAGTCGATGAGTCAATCGCCGAGCACCTACGCGAACGATGTTCGAGATTATTTAATTGCAATATTACTTCGAGTGGAAAAAAACTATGATTATTTATTTGATCACGTCATAATAGGATTAAGACAGAAAAGCATTCGCTTCGAAATTTCCGATTTTTTTTCCTGCAATAAATATTATTTTTTGAATCATATTTTTTAAAAATAAATTACTCCTTTCTCTTTGCAAACGAAATATTTGTTCATTTTCTTGCCACGAACTGCTCAGAGTGTCGAAGAATGTTATAAAAACGGGATAAAATCCAAGAGCACAGGATGATGAACATTTTTTGTTCTTATTTTTAATTGCTGCCAACCCAGCGATGTCGGGACGCTTCGATTAATTAAATGTCAGGCTCACGTGTCTCTAAAGTTTTTTGACGTTGATGTACGTACGTGTCCGCAGCTTCATGTGGCTGCATGGCCGGCTATGTGTGTTCGTGTGTGTGTGTGTTTTCGGCCGTGAGGGATGAGACTGTTCAATGCCAGATCGGTCGAAGAGAATGCACAGCGCGTTACTTTAACGCCCATATTTTTATAGCCCGGCCTGTTGCGAATTCGTCCGTTGCGATGGGAAGCGAGAGCGATCGATGGCGGAAAGACCGGGAATAAAAGCGATCGAGAGCCGATTGTGCATTGGAAGAGATGTGACGGCACGGCGGGTCTCGGGTATCTCTCCCGAACAAGGTCGGCCGGCCGGAAGTGAATCGATACCAGACGTACCTTGCGGACTATGTAGTCACCAGTTATACACGACTCTTCTGCCATTTCTATCGCTCTCTCTCCCTCTTTCACCCTCACTCTCTCTCTCTCTCTCTCTTTCTTCCATTCTATATAAATATTCATATATATTCCATAATATATTCCTCTCCTCTCTTTCGCTATTTTTCTCCCTCGGTCTTGTCACTCTCCAGTCCTGTCTTATCGTTATATATCGATATGTTATCATTCGTTGTGGAGAAAACAAAATAAATAAATGATTGAGAAATCTGCATTCCAGTCGTGACCGTTGAACCGAACAATTATTTCTTTGGAAGATTGAGGATGGAAAGAGATATATAAGCAGTGAGAATCGGAGTTGGCAGGCTCTCGACTCGATGCTAAGTAACGAAACGTTAATGGGCACACATGCTACGCACCACCTCGGTCTCTTAATTGCGGCTCTTGTAATCTGGTTCGACGAAACGGGCACACAAACGTGTAGATAACGATCTTCTATTGACTAGAAACCCGTTGCTTCGTTACATTCGCATGTTCGACGGATACCGATAATCAGGACCCGTGAGTTTAACGAGATTGATCGATAATCCAGCGAAATCAGTTCTTGATTCGATCGAACGGCACTCTCGTTGTTCAATTTTTATCGAATTTGCATCTCTTCGATGATCAAAAGCGTTCCGGGTATTTAGGGTAGCAGTCTAAAAACCCAAAATAGACCTAAAAACATAAATGATAAGAATTTTGAAAAAAAAAGCAATATTTCACCCCCCTTACAGATTGAAATGTTTTCTAGAATTTAATTTTCTCACAGCATCGAGTGGGAGTCCTTTGAATAGGTCTTCTAAACTTTAACGAATAATATCCTGAAAAATTTCCATTTTAACCCTTCATATATAAACGATCAATGCGAAAAATCCGAAAAATGTCCAGACTGTAGTTTTTAACAAGTACATTCAATCAAAATTATACCAAGCACGGTAGCAAGAATAGTTTACGAAAAATGTAAAAATAATTTCGTTTCGGAAGCAAGGTAATTCGTCAAGGTATTATAGTTAGGAAACCCTTTCAAGTGCGTTCCCGACACGCTCTTGGCCGATTTTTAATTTGGGTTATTTGCATGCAAAGAGGTTTTTGAGAATGGAGAAGAAAAATTTTATGGTTCTTTATCGTTTCTCGGACGGGATTATTTCGACACGGAAAAATACGGTGGTGCTTATCGCATTCGTCCGTTTATTTTTTCAGAGCCTCATTAAATTTCATGAGACGCTCGATAAGAACTCGAACTAGTTGACTCATGGTGCGAATGAGAAATAGTAGAATTGCTCGACAAAACGAACGAACGAACGAAAAACCGTAGTTGTTGACAGAGATGGGAATTCATTAAATGAAAATGTATTTAAAACACTTCAATCGCTAAATGATTGTGGATTATTTATAATCAGAATGAAGCATTGGAATCCATTGTCCAACAATAAATCATTCTAATTATCTATAATGATTATTATATGAAGGCACCTGGAAAAACCCTTCGTACTTCCTGCCTCGTTAAGAAAAATGAAAAATATATAAATTTTCAATCAAACGTTGCAGGAATGCCAGCCTGAGTTTCTTCACGATCTCGTTCTGAAAATGAAGGCTTACATCTTCACACCCGGTGATTCGATATGTAGAAAGGGCGAAGTGGCCCGTGAGATGTTCATAATTGCCGATGGAATTTTGGAGGTCATCAGCGAAACCGGTAGGGTCCTGACGACTATGAAGGCCGGTGATTTTTTCGGTGAAATCGGAATCTTGAACCTCGACGGCCTGAACAAGTAATTTTCTCCCAATACTATCCGATACTGAATTGAGAGATTTTGAAAAATGTATTCCTCAATCATAGAATTAAAATTTTTTTTTTTATAAATTGAATTTTTGATTTTTATTTCGATCTATATATAATATTATATCATCATATACATATTAATTAATTAATTATTTTATTAACCTAAAATTATGTATATGATAAAATAAAATAAAAATCTAAAAATCTAAATATCAATCTTTCAACAGAAATCATTAATTCCCGTTTATTTTCTCGTTCTCCAGACGTACAGCGGATGTCCGTTCGGTCGGTTACTCCGAGCTCTTTAGTCTATCCCGGGAGGACGTTCTCGCCGCGATGAAGGATTATCCCGAGGCCCAGGAAATTCTTCAAAATCTCGGTAGAAAGCGTCTGATGGAGGCCCAAAGAGTCGCGAGAGCTTACAGAATACCGGCATCCCCGGGTCACGACTCGTCCGACAACAGTACCGGCAAAAGAATCGTCGACAAGCTCAAAAGTGACGTCAAAGGTTTGAAAAACGTGTTAAGAAAAAGTCGTCGTAACACAAGACCGGAAGAGAGCCTCGAATTGCAACCGTTAACGCCGAAAGGCCCGCCGTTGCGTCGACAAACGAAGGTCGACGATTGTCACGAAACATCGGCCCTCGTGGCTGAACCTCCGGTGTCACCTTTGGGCGCGGGTCTTCCGCTGTTGTCGAGATTGCGATTGCTCAAGGAGAAGCAAGATCGCGAGGAAAAAAGAAATCTCGTCGAAGCGCCGATTCAACCGCCCGAACAATCCGTAACCGCTGTCGAACCGTTGAATCCCACGAATCCGAATCTTCCGCTGCTGCAAAGAATACTTTTGTTAAAAACGAAAACAGAACCCGAAACGATTGTCGACAAAGAAGCCCCGGCCAAAGAACCGTTGCTACCGAAAAAAATAACGATCGGCGAATCCACGGGGGCGTTGAAAAAATTTCATTCAACGATAACGGTCGTGGAAACATTGGCCAAATCACCGTCGTTATCGATGGAAATTGAAAATTCCGGAGTATCGAAAAAACCATGGGCAATGCTCAAAGACGCATCGCTCACCGCCAAAGACATTGTTTCACCCCAAAGAAGTCCACCGGCTCGAAAACCTCAATTGAAACAGAGCCTCGTGCACATACGCGAACAAACGAAAATGTACGCTTCGGTCGACGATTTGTCGCCGGAATATTGCGGTTTGCCGTTCGTTAAGAAATTAAAAATTTTGAACGAAAGACAAAAGCTCGCCGAACTCGAGAGAGCGGTGAGAAGTTCGAGTCTGGATTGCGGTGAGAACGCCGAGGCTGAATTCGATGGGAATTTGACGAGAAGCCATTCGGAAGCTTGCGCCATAGAATACGCGAGGAAACTTGCCAAGTTCAAACAGGTAATGAGTTCAACGAGGTTGAATTCGCTTTTGTGACGTAACTATCGATTCATTGATGAACTCTTTGTGCGTTCATCGATCGAGCTTTTCTCATTCAATCCTGAAACCGATTGTGCTCGTAGGATTGGCGATCGTGATATTACAATGCGTTGCTGAATTTTTAAATCAGTGATGAGGCAGTGGAAATGTATTTTTAATATTTTTTGAAACAAGAGACTATGACTAATCATCGTGGGAGAATATTAATTTTTTCATGTTTGCAATAACAACAAATAATTTGGATAAATTATTAATCAACGATTTATTCTTATATTTAATTGGAACTATAATCCGTGAGAATTCAAGAGAAATATCATCGAGATAAATCAATAATGCAAATCTCAATCCCGTGAATTTAACGAAATATAAAATTGTATATCGATTTATAGGCACGACGGTCATTCCCGTCGTCATCCGATCCTCTGTCACCGGAGAACGAGACGTTGGAGAGGCGAAATCTCAAGAGCATACTGAAAAAATTGTCGGCAGGCAGCAGAACCGGAAGCTCGGAGACGTCAACGACGAGTACGCCCGATCGGGAGAGAGTAACAGCGGAATTTCGTAGACTAATGAGAGCACCGACGATCGAGGGTTACGCGGCGAGACATTCGAAATTGTCGAAAAGCGTAACGTTCAACAAGTACACCCTTCAGAGTCCACCGTCCGAACAAACGTTGAGCAGTACGCCGTCGGATGGTATTCAGAGAAAAGCCGGGAGCCAGGAGCAAACCTCGCTGCCACCGCCCAATAAACTTAGCTTCCGTCCTTTGGACAGCGGAGGAATATTGCAAATGATAACCCGGCCGAGAGACGATGAATATCTCGGTGAACTTGTCACGGGAATTCGTGACGTAATCCAATCGAGATTAGTAAGTATCAATTTTAACGACAAAGTTTGAACCGATGTTCCGATCGAATACTTCAATTTTTCTCAATAATTAAATCTGTAAAATAATAATTCAACGTTGTACGATTTTGTTCGATCAGGAAGACGTTCAAAATAAATTCGAACGTCAGTTCACATCCCTGGAATTGGAGATAAGAAAGCGCGACGAGATAATATCTCAGTTGCAAGCGAGAATTCAAGAATTGGAGCATCGAGAAATTCCCGGTGCGGACGATTCGACGGACGACAGTACCGAACCCGACGTATCGATGGAATCGGACACGATCGAGGGTGCCGAGGATCATCCGTTTATGCGTGACGGTTCCGTCGACACGGTTCTAACCGCTAGACCACGTCACCGACGTTCGTCGCCGATGAGTCACGAATCATCGCGTCATCGAAGATCCTGGGAAGAACATTCCGAAGAAGAAACGTTGGAACTTCAGGATCTTCCGAGATCGATATCACCGCAAAGTTTGTGGAAGGAAGACGTGGCCATTGATCTAGAATCGAACAGCGACGATGGCAAATCCGATGACGAAGCTGCTCGACCGAGATTGCGAAGACGAGGTCCGAGCGAGGACGACGAAGACGACGACGACGATGACGAATTCGACGCCGTTGACGAACCCGGACCGAACAATTGGGAAGTCACGTTGTTGGCGAAAGAATTAGAAGCGAGAAGAAGAAGCAGCGGAGGTTCGAGTCCGGGTTCCTAGCGGATTAATGAAATTCTAGAGATACTGTGTTACTACGAGAATAATACAATAAAAACGAGATATTGGCGTAATTCACGGGAAACAGGTAGCGGAGTGGCTTTCGAAGACGATGATTGTCCGTACTTGGGTTTGTCACGTTTGAACAGTTGCAACGAGACTATGATGTGATCTTTGGATTCGTTCGCAACCGTACGAATATTTGTCGTTAAGCACCTCGTCGAGACGATATTTTTTTTTTTTTTTCGTTTCTTTTCTATCAAATTTTTTTATAGTTTCCACGTATCGATACACGTCCCCGTCAAGTTTGTTCGACGATAATGTTAATCACTTCTTCAACGAGTCCTGATATAATAGATTACCCGATGTATGAGTGAATAGCTGATACATGTTTTCCGACACGTATATCTCTATCCGATATGAACTCTGCCATATTCGTAATCAGCGTGATTATTGTTTATTCATTTATTTATTCATTTGTTTATTCATTTATTTATTTTTCTCATCTCGAATTCGACTATCCGAAATGTATGTGAATGAATATTGTACGTAAAAAGTCGAATATGTGCACAACTGACAGCTTAGATTAACGATTTAATCGATCGTGAAATTATCTCGATGAAAGCGAATTAATTCTTATCACTTTATCGCGTAACATCGTATTGGTAAAAATACGCGCGATCTCTCGCATAGATGCGTAATAAAAAAAAAAAAGAAAAACACGTAATTTCACGGATTTGTTGCGGAAAAACGTTGCAAATACGCGTTTTGCCACGTATCCACATCATGAATAATATCGATGCGGATGATCTGTATCAAACGCCACGAATTGTAGATATTCTTTTCAAAATCATTATTTTGCAATTCAATGCCGAACGAAATATTGTTTGCTTAAGAGCGTGGGTAGGATCGTGTAGAATGATAGAGAGACTCTATCGTATTTCGTACACAATCGTACGACTTTCCTCCGATCTGTATATTTTTCTAAATCATCATTTACGTCCCGATTTTCTAGTGACAAACGTGATCGATCGATTCGATAACGTTTAAGCGACCATTTTTTATCTGTAAATATTCACAGGTGCCTGAGAGAATATAATACTTGGAATATTCAGAATTTTAAAATAAGCGTCTAGTTTAACGTAGTTGTGAAAACAAACGAAAAATTCCAGGGTATTTCGTTCACATATTTTTATTCGGTTCCCCAATAAACTTTTTTTTTAAATTAAATGTTTGTTTTCCTATTTTTCTTTTTTTAACGTTACAATTTGATGAGTATTTATGTTCGATAATAACGAAACTGTACAGATATTTAGAATCCGAATAAGCTATCGGTACTACATTCCTTTGGGCCACTGTGTGTAACGATAACTTCATAGTCAAAACTAGTTTTCGGTCGCTCAATTAAGTTTACACTGATTCATTCCCGTTTCTCTCTATTAGTTATACGATATTCAAGTATGAATCCGGTTTGGGCGACAATTATTACGAATTAATATCAAATTTCCGTGATTCCGGAGAAAGTTGAATAATTCCGAATGACGTAAAAAAAAAAATAAAAAAAAAATGAATCGAGAGAGAGGATGAGAGATCGTCGTGTGACCAAAATTTCATTAGGCAGAGTTTGATAACGGCAATTAGTCACGAGACTGGTGTACTTCGCCAGATTACGATTATTCGAGAATTATACGAAGAAAAAAATTAATTCATTTACCAAATTAACGAAAGAGATCTGCACCACGCGCGATAAGTATTAAAAGTACTGAAAAACTAATAAAATCATTTTTAAAGAGCAAGAATGATTTAATTTGAAGGAAAAAAAAGTAAAACGAAACTTAATGAATATATATTATGTATACTGACCAGACCAAGCTCAATATTTCTAGAGTCTTTACAAAATACACATACTAAGCGCATGAATGTGTGAGTGAATTACGACAGAAACAAAAACTACCAACAACTTGTACATATTAGCCTACGATTTATTAATTTACGAGTGAGCGAGTGTGAGAGAAAATAGGAGTTCAAAAATATTGAATGAAAAAAAAACACACAGACACGCGCAGAAAAAAAATGCAAAAGCAAAAAAAAGAGAGACCGCGTGAGAATGTGCACTTTGGATGGGAATGTGTCACATAAGAGTGAATATAATGTATCTATTATAAGGGCGAGAAGAATATATACAATAAAGCGAACACTGTTTTCAAATATCACGAGTTATTCGCCGTCAAAACCTATTCCTGACCATCTATTACGTCATTGAAATCGGCGTCAGCACAGAACCGCATCAACTTCGAACTTGGAATGTAATTAAAGGCTTATTGAAAGCTAATTAAATTCCCTATCGTTGAATTCTATGCTTATATTTGTCGATATCGAAGAAATCCTGTCAATTCTTTCTTCCTACACCTTGAAATACCTCCTCGCGACTCAGATATCAACTAATCAAAATTCAGACCCTCAGTAAAAATAAACATCAGGGGTTCTTGTACAATAGAAACCAATCAGAGCTAAAAGTGTCGAATCGTGATTTTACACATCAACATGATAAATATGTAAATTGCTTCAATGATAATCGAGCGATCCGGCTGCGCCTACATCTTCGAAATTTCGATCTTTCGAGCCATTGTCATTTGCAACCATGCCAATACGTTAAATTCATTTTTCAAGCATACTAATTCTACATATCGACCTGTCGGAACAATGAATATTCGAGACTTCGATCCGCAACCCTTTCACAGAATCTATCATGATTCAAATCGCCCAGTCCTTGGCGCGGTCACGTGGATTCGTCCGTTCGATGGTCGAACGTCTCAAGACACGTCGATTGATCGTCGCTCGGACCTCGAGAGGTCGTTCTCGGCAATCGTTCTCACCACGCTCGCTATTAGCGCGGCGGGGGGAACTTTGCGGTTTACACCTAACCTCAATATCTTACAATCATAATAATAACAAAGCGACGCGGCAGATTTTTGTTATCAAACACGACGTAACGAAGCATTTACAATTCGCATGAAAATTCGTGCAATGTTGTTGCGCGACGACATAATAATCGACGGGTGAGACGTTTCAAGTAAAATGGGAGACATACGAGCTGGTCTCGACGAACTGAAGCTCGACGTTGCATTGTTTGCCGACGTGGAATACTACGTCAGTGGTGAAGGCGATCCTAAGGTGAAGTATTTTTTTTTTCGTCTTCGTTCGTGGCTGGATTTGCTGGGCAATGGATACGAATTGAAAGTCGATGCATAAAAATCTTAAATAATCGTGAAATCGTGAAAACGCAAATGTATCATTTGTTCATGCATTATCTGTTTTACCGACAATGGCAAATTATTTTTTTGTCAAACATGCATGAAAACAACATTTTTTTTTACGTTGGGGGGAATCGTAATGCTTTCTGGTGGATGATAAACTTTGTTTCTGGGAGCTGCGTAGAATTCCTGCTGCGGAAAATGCAAAGCGAACGATTGCCTCGAGGGTTCGATGGACATTGGCAAATGAATCGAACAATGACGAGCAACTTTGTTTGGATTTGAGTAGAAGAAGATTAATTAATCGTGACTGTTCTCGGAATTCTATTGCGTCTTAAAAGCTGTTGGGCACAGATGGATGATCGCAAAAAATTATTCAAATGCAAATGATTTTTGCGATTTATTACAAAAAAAGCGCTCTACGTTTTAAACTTTCTATCCATTGATACATCATTGTAAAACAAAAGAATGACGGAGAAGTAACGCGTGAATAAAAATTCCAGTTATTTCCCACAGAAGTCGTTCACACAAAAACGCAAAACTATTTGAAAACTAGTTCGAATTAATACATTTAATGTTTAAGAAATTCGAAAGTTTTATTGTACCTTTTCAGCAATTTTGCAGTTGTATGACGCATGTCATATCGAGCTATCAGGAACGACTAATATGTAAAATAATTATCATCGGCGTTTCAGATTTTGGCCTTGTTACAAAAGGGGGGTGGAGTCAGGTCCAACTATTACAGCGATCGTGTAACCCACTTGATAGCCGGATATGAAGCTCTGGAAAGCGACATATCAGCTGCCAAGGATCTCTACGAGATACCGGCGATCACGCAGGACTGGATTCTGTATTCCGCAAAATGCAAAAAACTTCTTCCGTATCCTTGAAATCATTACAATTGAAACAAATAAACAACAATCTCGCTATAACTTTATCGCATCGACTCAAATCCATTGAATTTCTCAGCTAGTCATTAATTGAAATTGGAGAAGGCTTTGCGGTAATGTTTCTACAATATACGCCTGTACGATCCTACAAACTCATCGAACGTCTTTACGACGATAATTCGATGCATTACAAAAAGAAAACCAACTTCAAAACTTTCCCTATACGTACAAACTCAAGCTCAAAAGTTGATAAATAATCTAATCATTTAATTTTCCCATCGTCGCTTAAAAATCGAATATCTTTTCCTCAACAAACATTGTCAGACCCAAATATTTCTCCCCCGAGCCGGAACAACTGTTCTCCAACGTACAAGCATGCATATCCCAAGTGAGCAGAGCGGACAGCAAAGCCATCTGGGCCATGATAACTCTGCAAGGCGGAAAATGTCAACTGCATCTCGATCGTTACTGCACTCACTTGATAATCGGCAAAGCCATAGGCGCAAAATACGACGCCGCGATGAGATTCGATTCGCACCAGATACAAATCGTAACGCCCGATTGGGTGTCCGAAAGTTGTCGCAAAGGCACGCTCATCAGCGAAGTGGAATACCACCCGCGTTTGTTGATGTATCCGTCGCCGAACAGCTCGACGGCCCTGATAACGGGTTTCATGGACGAGGACGGGGAGAATAATCCAAGCCAGGAGGAACAAGATCGCACGAAAGCGATGCTGGAACAGTTGAAACAACGAATGCCTTGGAATCAACCGAACACGTCGGCGGCTTCTGCGAACAGCACCGTAATCTCGCAAACCTCGACTTCGAACGTAAACGCGATTGTTCAACCGTCAACGGTATCAAATCCGGGTAATACGCAGATACAACAATCGCCGCAACATTATTCAAGGCCAACGCCTCCGACGAATTTACCGGGTTACTTGTCGCCGGCCGCAACCTCGGGATCGAACGCGAATCCGCAGAATCAAAACAATTGGCATTCACAGACGAAGCAGCAACAAATTCAACAGCAAGAGATGTCCCAGCAGCAGATGAACATGCAGCAGCAGCAGCAGCAGCAGCAGCAACAACAACAAATGATTCATCATCAACAGCAACAGCAGCAGCAGCTGGGTCAGCCTCAACAGCAGCATCAGCAATTGGCTCATCATCAACAACAACAACAACAACAACAACAACAACAACAACAACAACAACAACAACAACAACAACAACAACAACAACAACAACAACAACAACAACAAATGACACAACAACAATTGGCTCAACAGCAGCAACAAATCAATCAACAGCATCAACAGCAACTGCAACAACTTCTAAACCCCCAGGTTTCGCCTCAATTGACGTCTCAACCTCAGATAGTCTCGCCGCAACAACAGGCGTTGGGTCAACAATCCCTGATGTCGCCGCAACAGCAACAACAGATGACCATGCAAATACCCCAGCACCAACTAGCCGCCCAGCAACAATTGTTGTCGCCCCAGCAGAAACAACAACAGCATCAACTATTGTCACAGCAACAGCAGATGAATCAACAACAGCAGATTTCTCCTCAACAAGCGCAGCTCATGGCCGTTGAACAACGTCAACAACAAATGACGCCTCAACAGCAAACCGTGCAACTGCCGCAGATGAATCCTCAGCAGCAACAAATGACGATGCAACAACAGCAACAACAATTGGCACCGCAACAGCAAATAGTTTCGCAGCAACATCAAATGGCTCAACAGCAGCAACAGCAGCAACAACAACAACAACAACAACAACAACAATCATTGACACCCGAACAACGTCAACAGCTGCACCTTCTGCAACAACAGCAACAGCAACAACAAAAGATACAACAAATATCGCAACAGTTGCAACAATCGGCACCGCAGAGTTCTCAACAATTCGTCATTCGGGACGGTCAATTACAGCAACAATCGCCCAATCAACAATTGATCAATCCTAATCAACCGAGTTTTCTCGTGCAACGAGATCCTCAGTGGCAACAGCAACAGTATCATTTGCAGCTTCAGAGACAGCAACAACAGCAACAACTCGGTCAACAAAGACCGGGAGGACCGTGGGCTCAACAACCGTCGCAGACGCCTCGGCAATTGATACAATTGGACGCACAGACGCATCAACAGTTGCAACAGATGGATCCCCAACAGAGAGCGCAATTTATTCAGAAGATAACGAAACAACGGAATTTAATGATACAAAGACAGATGCAAAATCGTCAGGCTCAACAGGGACCTCACATAGCGGTTATAAGAAGTCCCGGTAAACCCGGACAACCGGGTTTGCAATGGGTTCAACAGCCACGGGCGCAAATGATGGGACCGCAAGTGGCTTCGGCGCCGGGACAAAAACCCATGCATCCGGGTGTGCAACCGCCGGCTCTTACACCGATAAATTCGCCGAATCAAGTGATCGTGCAGTCGGGACAACCCGGACAGGGACCACAACCCGGTCAACCCGGTCAAACGTTTCAACAGGGACAACCTCTGACGCCTCAACAAATTGCCCAATTGCACATGCAAAAACAGCAACAAATGGCGCGATTGCAGTTGCAACATTTGCAACAACATCAACAGCAACAACAACAACAACAACAGGCTCAACAGCAACAAGTTCAACAACAACAACAACAGCAACAACAGCAACAGCAACAACAATCGGGCTCGCAACAGGAACCCACGCTCACGCCTTTGTCCGGTAATCCGCAAATGCCACCTGATCAACAGTTGGTCGTTAATGCGAAAACAAAGACGGCTCTGGCGAATATGTTGACGAACCGATTGCAAGGCGGTGCGACGGAAGGTAGCGCGGCTGGACAATTGCGTCTTATGACCGCTCAACACAGACCGCCTCCGCCTCCTTCGCAGGATCCTCAACTTCTCGCGGCTTATCAACGTAGAACGTTGGGTAATATAACGAATGGCGGACCAACCGGGAGTCCAATGAAGATGCAGTACGCTCCTGCGATGCAACAACCGAAGGCACAATTTTACGGTCACAATCCAAATCTTAAACGTACGTACGAGAGAATCGTGGTTTTAGAGGGTTATTTTTCGAACCTGATATATCTGAATTTTTTTATTTATCATCACGTTGTTCGTTGCAGTGCCACCCGATTTGTTTCTACTCGGTTGTATATTCGTTATCGTCGAGTACGAGGGTCATCTTTCGGCGAGCGAGGTCACCCATTGGAAACAAATAATCGAAAGACACGGGGGTGAGGTCGAACCGCAGTATTGCGCCCGTGCGACTCACGTTCTCGCTGTTACGCAAAAACATCCGATCGTCGTTCAAGCGCTACGCGAAGGAAAACGTTGCGTCAGCGCTCATTGGCTTTCCGACGTTGTGAACAAGCAACAAGTTTTGCCACCGTGGCACGCTCTTCATTTTCCAATACCTTTCAGCACGAACGAATTGCCGTGTTCCAAACAAATCATATCACTTACCGGTTTTGAATTGGACGAACGAACGAAAATCAAGGACATGCTGGATGTGCTTGGTGCCAAATGTACCACGTATTTTTCCAGAGAAAACAATTTGCTGATTTGCAGAAGGTGAAGTTTTATTTAAGAGATTTTTTTTTGGGATTTCGTACTGTGAAAATGAAACGTCGCAGGTGCATGATTTTTTCGGGGATTAACGAAAGGATTTGACGTTTCAGACCCGAAGGACGAAAGTATAAAAAGGCGAGAGAGTGGCAAACGGGAGTGGTGAACGCTCAGTGGTTGACGGATTTGATGTGCGGCCAGAGGGCTCTTCATCAGGTAGATTCGCCGAAGTATCAACAGTTCAGTCAAGGAAATCCGTTCAGGCTCGATTATTCTCTCGTTCCTCATCTCATGGGTAAGTCGGGCTCGACGATAATTCGCTTGCGAAATAATACTCGATAGGGGAAAAAGCCTGAAGATTTCGTTGTTTCTGCCGACAGCCGCTTGGAAAATGCCGATAAACATAACTCAGGAATCTTACGACAAAGTTAAACAAGTCGGTCAGGGAGCTAACGCTATGAGAAAATACAAAAAACCGCGATTGGAGGATTCATTGATGAACAAAGAACCGCATTTGTTGGGTCTCGACGAACCGATCGTCGTCACCAATCCTAATCCACCGCCACCGGAAACACAACCGAAGATACTGTTTTCTGGTATCAATCCGAAGAGACACGCGAAGGTGAGCTAAGTTTCGACGCTTCTAATATCGAATAATTCAATCATATTCACAATGTAACGATCGAAGGCGTGAAAAAATTAATAAAATAGAATGACGATGGTTATTATTTTCATGATTATTATTATTATTATTATTATTATTATTATTATTATTATTATTATTATTATTATTATTATCATTATTATTATTATTATTAATATTATTATTGATATTATTATTATTATTATTATTATTATTATTATTATTATTATCATTATTATTATTATTATTGTTGTTATTATTATTATTATTATTATTATTATTATTATTATTATTATTATTATTATTATTATTATTATTATTATTATTATTATTATTATTATTTCCGTGTAATAATAATAAATAATAGATCATTATTATTATTGGAATAATAATAATAATGTAATATTATAATATTTGAATAATAATAATTATTATTATTATTATCATATCAATAAAATAATGGAATATTAATAGAATAATAATAATAATAATTATTATTATTATCATTATTATATCAATAAAATAATGGAATATTAATAGAATAATAATAATTATTATTATTATTATTATTAGTATAACAACTTAAAATGAATTTCAGAGAATCCGAGAGCTGGGCGGTGCTCTGGCCTCGAGTTGGCGAGATGCGACGCATCTGGTCATGATGGCACCTATTCGAACGGTCAAATTGCTTTGCTGTCTATCACGTTGCAAATACATCGTCAACGTTCAATGGTTGCACGATTGTTCGACGAAAAATACTTTCGTCGACGAGAGTTCTTACGTTCTCGCGGGTGCCGAATTTGAAAAAACGTTCAATTGCAATATCGAGAAAGCTTTGGCCAGTCCGAACCGAGGATCCGTACTTAAGGTAATCAATCGTGTTTTCTTTGCTCTCGAATGATCCGTTAAAAAATGACGAAACGATTGTGATTCGAAAATTGTGCAGGGTAAAACTTTCTACGTGACTCCGAGCGTCGTGCCATCGCCCTCGTCTTTCGCGGAAATAATCGAGAGCGCCGGTGGAACGTTGGAAAAAACACGTAGATCCGTGGTGCAGATACAGGAAATGAATGCGACGAAATTGAATTACATCATCGTAACGCACGACGATGATCTTCACTTGTTGTCCGACGTTTTGCGGGCTAATATCAGTGAGTTCAATCATAATTCCATTCAATCGCTTCAACAATTTTTCTTCACGTGAGTTTTGATGTACGAATTTCGATCTTACAGACGTGTTCCACGCGGAAATCGCATTGGGAGCAATAGCTCGGCAACAATTCCAGCTGGAAACATGAAACCGCGGATTTCTATGAAATCTTCATGTAATATTACCTCGGCGTAAATTTGGCCTCGGATCTGCTGGTTAGTTTTTTTTCGTGGTGTCATTTTTTAAAATTTAAAATTATTATTTTTTTTTTTTAAGTCTGTCGAGTGTCTGGTTAAAAAAAATTTTTTTTCGGCGATCGCTTCGTCGCTCCGTTGGTCAACGTCTTCGTTGAAACGAGAATTACCCTTCGATACTCCTGATCGAAGAATTAACGAACATCGATTGATCGAACATTTCGTTTATCCTTTCTTCCTTCTCGACGACGATGTTTCAATTTGCAAAAGAAAAAAGATTTTAGAAACTTCCAAAAAGTCAGCGTCGTCGATAAATTTATTTTCCGAAATATTTTAATCGGTTTGCGCATCGAATAAACGATTTTTTCTGTCTCGAGGGTTGATTTTTTTTTTTTTTTGTGTATCCGCGATTTCGCTTCACTCGCATTGATCATGCATGCGTGCATAAAAATTTATTTGGGAACAAATAGCCGTGGGAAAAAAAAGTTCGACGGCTGAAAGGCCGATGGGAGAAAAAAAAAGGTGGAACGTTAGTTCCAAGTTATAAAAACGTCTGCGTCAAAGTTTTCAAAATTTGTAAAAAAGGAATAAAAAAATAAATAAAATTTAAAAAACAGGGTGCTGCGGGGCGTAAGACAACATCATCTGTAATCCTTTGTGCGGTAAATTATTCCGAATTATTTTGATTTCGGAAGCGAGTCAAACTCGCATCGAGACATTGTAACGTTGCAAAATTCTGTGTTTCGAAAACGCGTGAGTTTTTTTTCGTTCGACGTTTAATATTCGTTCGTGAATAATTTTCGATTTTTTTCTTTTTCGTCCGTAATTTTTCGTCAACGATCGACAATTGTCGATCGACAATTATCGATCTTCTTCGCTTCTACGTAATCGACAACACGCAACGCTTTTTATTTTCGTAACAATTTGTTTTCATTGTTGTTAATTGAATTAATCCGCGAAACGTTTGTCGGTAACGATCGATTTTCCGTCACCCCGCGGTACCCGAAACATCGACGAGCAACTTCAACGTTATACGGCTGCTCGATTTGTCTCCGGTGAATACGATAACGAAAGACGACAACAAAACAAAATAAAAAATGGGTGTAATATTACGACGACTATATCATATACGATCATATGTAACTTCCAAAATGAAAACAAAAAACAAAACAAACGAACGAAAAACAAAACAAAAAATTTGGTGAGTTATTTTTTCAAAATGTAAATTTTTTATCTTACCTTTCTTCGACGGGACAATAAATAAACATACTTTTATGGTAATCGACGAATTTTCAACAACCTCGTTTTTTTCAATACGGTCGAATTATCTTTTTTTTTAATACAATTTTTATGTACTTATTTGTGAACTATTTCCCTGAATTTCCAATTCCAAAATTTTCAAAATTTTCAGGCGTTGCACAATCCATTCTCAAAAAAGGGGAAAAAATCCGATATTTCATTTATATAATTTTTTCGTCTGTAATATTTGTTGAATTTTAATATCTCAAAAATATCTCCGACTCAAGAATGCAATCCCAGAGTCCTTATATCATTAGCTAAGTATTCCAACGACCTATTCGCAAGAAGTGGAATGTCAGACAGTGTTTAAAGAATTATTCCATCGCAGGGAAATTCAAACGTATCGAACTGTTTATTCGAATGAAATATTTTCGCAATTGAGACATGTTTGACGAATAACAAAATCACTATCGATTTTCAATCCACCATCTCGTAAATCGTAGAATTCGTTACCGACGACGACGTTGCATTTACGTCCGTAACAAAATTTCCGGAAGTCGTTTCCGGTATCGCTTCGTGCAAAAATCTTTCCTCAATTTCCGGTCCCTCAGTTTCTTGAGCCTGAGATGGTCCGTCGGTCGTCGTCGTCGAATTATCTTCGTGATCAAATTTGTCACTTCGATCCGATGTGATTTCGACCGAATAAATCTTTCTGTTCAATTCTTCCTCTTCCGCTTCTTCGGATTTATCTCCCTCCTTCTTTCGATCTTTGTCATCCACGAGATCCTTATCGTCTTCTTTCCATTGGTCCATCCGTGTTTCAACATCCGCCACTATCAATGGATTATTTTCTTCCTTATCCTCCGGATTGTTTTCTTCTTTATCCACCCGATTATTTTCTTCTTTATTCTCCGGATTCTTTTCTTCCCCATCCTCCGGATTATTTTCTTCCTTATCCTCTGGATTGACCGTCAAGGACGTTCCTTCTCTCAAAGCTCTTGATCCGTAAGACATTTTCGGATTACCCGATCCAACGATTTCAACCTGCTGCTCACCCTCGTTTATCACAGACACCTTCAAAGGTTCCTGCACGTTTCCATTGATCACAATCTGCAATTTTATCGGCCTGTCGCAAGGTCTTGGACAAGGTACAGAATCACCCTGAAACCGATAATCCCTCAATAATGGACAAACCATCGAATTGCCGCGCGTTGCTACTTTTCGGGCTGAAGAATCCATAACACGAGGATTATTTCCGGTCATGGCAAGAAGATACTTCCAGGGAACACGACAAGGTCGGGATAAAAACGATGACCCAATTTTTCCTCGAATCGATTTATCAGACTGTACGACATTTTTCATCATTGGATAATTAGGATTAAAATTTGCATCAAGATTTTTATCGAGTCGCTTCATTTGTAATTTTTTTCTCAAAATATCGACCAACTGTTGTTTGTTTCGATTGATACCGCGGAATTTCAATGGCGACCGTTGTTCCGAAATTTTTCGATCCGTTGGGAAAGAGGATTGTGGGGAAGTCGCGAGATTTACGAAAGACGGAAGATGTTGGACGTTGATCGGCAGTTTTAGAGATTTCTGCTCGATATTTTGGAGTTTGGATCCAAGTACGGTCGCACGAACCGGCACTCGAGGATTTCTGCTTTGCAAGAATTCTCTTCCCGCCTGAGTTGATTGCGTTTGAACATTTCGTTCCACTGCGTTAGCTCCTACGGGAATTATTTGTCGCAAGAATGAATCATTTCTCACTGGAACATTCCACGATGCGTTTGAATTGATTGGTCTCCTAGTGAACGGATTAAAATTGCTCGAACTCGACAGTCTTTCGATTCTCTTCGGCACGTAATTCGGAAAAGGATACCTCGAGTCCTTGATGAAGCCAGGTTTTCGTTGATACGATGCGGACCCTCGAGATTCATCAAAATCATTAAGCCGAGGACTCAAAGGGTTCCGAATCCCCTTCAAAATCGGTTTCGTCATACTCATCACAATTGGCTGTCGAATTGGTTTTACCGTTGATTTCGTGAAATATTTCATAAGTTTAGGTCGTATCGCGTCCTTTGAACTCTTGTGAACGATATTCATGTTCTGGGGTAAAATCGGTTGACGACCTGGTTTGTGGAATGACGATTGAAGATTTACCAAAGGTTTGCCGAGATTATTCGGCCTCGTGAATCGTGGAAGATTATTCGAGACGATTGGAAGATTCGACGAAGGTCTGCGTACGTCGAAAAATTGCACAGGACGCTGTAAAATTGTCGACGATAATCCTGGAGTCCTTGGGGTTTTGAATCGAGGCCCAGGTGGTGTTGAAAAACGCGGTAGCTTGACCAATCCTACATATCGTTGAATAGGATTTCGCGATAAAGGTCCTGCCC
The DNA here is from genome assembly GCA_963971145.1 of Sussaba pulchella. Lineage (NCBI taxonomy): Eukaryota > Metazoa > Arthropoda > Insecta > Hymenoptera > Ichneumonidae > Sussaba > Sussaba pulchella. The sequence continues at coordinate 18,880,631 of OZ020164.1, read as the reverse complement.
GATAAACCGACGGAATTTCTCCATCCCTTACCATCAATACGATCGGTCTATTACACTCGGAATCCTTGGAAGACATCGAGCCAAGCCCGTTGGAAATCCTTACAGGAAAATTGATCAATGGCCGACCTTTTTGTCCCAAATAAATTTGTCTTTGATTCATGTACGAAGGATCCGGCCTATCCCAGCTTTGTCCAGGTTTCATTGAGTAATCCTCAAATTTTCCACTCAAATTGTCCTCAATTTCTTCATCCGACACCTCATCATTGATGTACTTCGTTTTGGCGTAATTTTCATCCTCGTTCTCCGTATCATTATCGTTATTATAATTTTCTTCTTCATCCTCATCCGTTACACGCAAATGATCGTCGTCACAATTATCGTCACCGTAATCCGATTTATCCTCCAATTCATCATTGTTTCGATAATAATTGGAATTACCATTGCTGGTAGTTTCAAAAACCTCCGAAGCCAAAGTCGTTTTCAATTTTTCTTCAGGCGTCGTTGAAACCGCGATTTCCGTTGTGGCGATCGAAGGATCAACGGAAACAGCTACGAACGGCGGATTTTCTTGGGTAGTTAAAACTTCTTCGGTCGTGGTTTCCGGTACATCGATTTTTTTCAAACAAATAACATATTTTCGACCGGTGTCGATGGCAAGATGAACGGTATAACCCGGTGAAACGGTTCGCAAAAATCTTTTCCAATCGTCAGCTTTCTTCGACGTTTCTTCGCTATTTTTTCGATAAAGACATATTATATCGTCCTGATCCTCGATATGAGCTATGACGTCTTTCCAATTCTCCGCTTGTCCCAGTATGGACCCGCTCGTCGTTCCCTTCAGGGCTTGATCCTGGAGAGATTCGTTGAGGATCGATGCAGCCTTCCAGATTCTTCCTTCCGGTCGTGTGTCTCCGAGAATCTCGTTCATGAGATCCTGGGTCGTCAAGGGCGCGGATCTCGTCTTGGCGAGTCCGGAAAGCCACGTCGTACCCGCTTCGGTACGTAAAAAATTACCGACAATTTTTTCGGCTTCGTTGATGTCACTGGAAGCAAAATCGAAGATGCATTCGAAGACGATGATTCCGCGAATCGATTAAATCCGTAATACACGCGACTCATTCGGAATATTGAAAAAATCAAAATCACGATTAGTTTTAGAAAAAATGCATTCTAAAGATATAAACGAATAAAGCGCCAAATAGTTCGGCAACAAAAATGCACAAACATCGTTAATTCAGTAACCCGATTGTAACAATTAAAATCCCCGAAGCACGGGACTCATTCCAAAATTTAAACAAAATTTAAAATAATTTTCTTAATCAAGATCCATTATAAAAATCACCAACGAATAATGCGGCATAATATTTCGACGTTACATGATTAAAAACGAAGAAAATGTTATGTTTCACGCGTCACATCACATCACATGAGTTGCGTCGTTGCGTTAATTACCTCCGTGACGGTGGGCTCCCCTCAACCGTCAATAACAATGTCGTCGATACGACACAAATGATCAAAGGGTATAAAACAAAAACGATCGCGCGCCCGTTAACCAGCTTACCCGCGCGATACATGACTGACGACTGCAATCCTTCTACCAACGACATACCCTTATTATTCCATTCGTAATAACATGTCGGACGCGCAACAAAGAAATGTATAAAAAGTTGGGGCACAGCGATTGATTCAAAAGCTCCGGTTGTGAAGGCTGTATCGTCGACGATGGCGCGGGGAGTTTCGAGATCGCGAGTTCGGCGAGGCGCGAAGAAAATGGCGGATCGAGAGGTCTCGAAGAGGACGAAGGAGGACGGCTGTCGTGGGCGTCGTAACGTGAAACGCGAACGTTGACGCAAACGAGAGACGGAGAGAATGGACTTTATCGACGAATACGATTTTACACCTTCGTAATTATATTTTGATACGAAAAAAAAAAAAAAAAACGAAGTTTTTAATTAAACGTTCGTCAAGTGTGAATTGCGAGTTAGACTTTTATGGAGCGAACGAGGTGTGGGGCGATAAGACGAATACGATTCGGGTTGGCTTCTGGTGTGCCTGATGTCGAATACGTCATTGGTACGATATATAGATATATTGATAATCCGTAACATTGATAATCCGTAACATAATCGAGTATAAATATACTGAGCTGATCACGCGTCCGTGGTACTTTTCTCGAGTGTCAATGATTTTCAGGGTTTCGTGGCTAGCGAGAAACCATTAGCGTTTTGATCGAATGTCCGTCTGTACGTCGCAACCCTTCCATTCTCTTATTTATGTACCTATTGAGATGAAACTTGGTACACGGGCGCAGATTGATGACCCGAAATAAGAGAAAATTTTACGTTTCATTGGTGAACCGTTTTTTTCAGTGCTGCCATCGCAAAGTCCTCAATAAATACATCAAATGTCGAGTCAATGAAAAAATAAATATAGTTTCTTTATTGAGTTTATACTCGGAACGATAAGACGTCCAAGGAGATCGCGTCATCGATCAACGCACGATTTTAGAATTCATGTTTGAATTAAAAAATTTTGATGTTGCACTCGAAATATTCGAATCTTTTCGTTGTGAATAATTATTTTTTAATTTGCGTTTTTATCCAATCCAAATATTTTGCAATATCGACGTAAACGAGATATTGCGACAGATCGCAAGACATGGTATTTTTGTCCAAGAGAGATAACGATACGACGCCACGTAAATTGTATCTTCCGGAAGCTGAGTCGAGAATGACGAAACCGCTTCCGCTGTCACCGTTGCAAGGTCCGCTACCGTCTCTGCGGCCAGCGCAGAACGTTCGATTCGAGGTGGAGGGCACGAAAGCTATGTTGCTTCGAAGACAATCCTCCTGCAATTAAAAAGATAAAAGAAATCTAAATTACAGCATAATATATTAATCAATTCCTTATTTTTTCATCAATCAACTCATAATTATTAATTAACTTATTTATTTGTTAATAGTGATAAATTAATTATGAATTATTATCATTATTATCAATCAATCAAGCAATCAATCATTATGATTTCACGAGTATATGAGTTAATCAATAGAATAATTATTTATCATTTTACAAATATATCAATAATTTTTAAATTCCATTTTTTCATTCATTATCTCATTAATCGTCCGATTTATGGATATCAACTAATCAATTGATTAATTATTATGAGTCAAATGAGAAAATGCAGTTTAAAAATCGTAGCAAAAATGGAATTGAAATAATTTGCCTGTGAAACTATTGGCGCCGTGGCCAACCGAGGCTGCTTCAAGTGTTGATTGCCATGCTCGTCTCTTCCCCAACCAACGACGTGACCGTTGAGACTCACGACGCCTTCCAGACTGCTCGGTCCGCTCCACAGGCAGATGGGTTGAATCCTTGGGGTGAATTGTGCCTTATCACGAAGTACGATAATCGCAAGATCAGCGTCCGCACTGGCCCGACTGCGATATTCCGGATGTGTTTGGAATTCCAATACCTCGAACGTCTTCGAACCTTCTTCTCGCCAATCGTCCAATTGATAACGACCGAGTGCCACGAGAAACGCACTTGCCGGGACGTCAACGTCGTTACTGATTTTACAATGAGCGGCTGAAGGTGAAAGAAGAAAATGGAATTTATTCGACCTAGGGGTCAAACTACGGTAGACATTTTTTTTTTTTTTAAGTCTCGTAATTTCGGATTTTGAGTAATCAATCTGCGTCCGTGTACCAAATCTCATCTCAATTGCTATATAAATAAGAAAATGGGAGGGCTTTGACGTACAGGAAGATCAAAAGGACGAACGGACGAACAGACCGAAGTCATAAGGGTTCTTAGTAGACTACGAATCCCTAAAAACGAGAACGAATGACTGCGTCTCGACATTACACAGCCAACCGTTCTCGTATTTCACCAGAGAGATCGCCAGTTGAGCAGAAAACCGCTTTGGGAAAATTCTGATATCCCCCTCGCGCACTTGTAAAATTACCTGTAATCACGTGTTTCTCAGTTACGAGACTTCCACCGCATTGAAACTCGTACTCCAGTTTAGCAACGAAAATCGCAGCGATCCAAGGCCACTGACCAGGCGTGGTTCTCTCGCCGTGAGCGATGAGATAATTCACACCCCCGTAATTAGCACGACCGCAGTTTTCCCGATCATCGTTCAACGACGGCTCGAGATGTGGATTTACGACATTTTTATTCGGCACGATCGGATTAAACTTCGGTGGTGGTCGTTCGGTCGGTGGTTCGATTTTTATGTAAGTCGGAATTTTGGTCCCGGGAGTTAAAATGGGGATGAGATTCGAATCTATGGTGGGATTGCCGGATTGTTGCGAATTGAAACCATTGACGTCGAATTGCGCGGGAGGAATGTTTGGCATGGCATCGTTGTTCGTGGGAGTGGGAGGACTATTGTCCGACAGATGTATAACGCCGGGAGGGTACAGAGTGTGTTCGAGAAAAATTGACGTCACTATCGGTCCAGCGGCTGAAATTATTCAAAGGATTTTAATAATATTTCGAAGATATTTCGTGATTAATTGATGATAGATGTTCGGAATGAATAAATTTTAGAATGAAGGTTCAGTGATGGTAATTAATAGCAATGGACCGTTTATTTATTAATATTTTTGATGACGTTTGGAATTTTCTGTAGAAGATAATGTGAAGATCGTGGAAATAATATTCTTGAAGATGTTAAGATTTCTAAGGAAACTTCGTAAAATGAGTATTGATTGTGAGTATAGAGCAGCTGATACTAATAATTCAAAGATAAGTAATGTAATTTACCTCGACTTCCGACGCAGTACCGCTGACCATTGAACGTTATTTCGGTCAGCAATGGAATTGGATGGCGAAGTGGAAAATATACACGATAAGCAAGAGGTTTTCCCTGGTGCACGGCTCTCACAGCATCGGCCCTGGACGATGCCAGTTCTAATCTTCCTACGTATTTCTACAGATTCAATCAATTAAAAAATTAAAAAATAAAAAAATCAATCCATAAAAATGGTTCGGAGTAAATTTATTCGACGTTCCGATAATGTTAAAATGAAATTATTCACCGTAGGCAATGCTGTGGCAACGCTCAGAGTGATGCGAAGATGCAGCGCGACGTTTTTAGGCGCTCCCGGAATTTCTATCCTTCCCATTATTTCGCCCGTCATTTCGTCCCTCTGATAACGAAAAATTTGCGGACAGGGCGATTGGCCTCGTGCCGGAATAATCCAACCGAACACCACCAAAATGACCACGAAGACTCCGCAAGACGATCCGAACATTTTTTATTTCTGATGCAACATGAAAGATTCAACAATGAATTTAGTCACCAATCGTAGATATTCAGAGCCGAATCAATTGATGAATAAATTGTTATATCAATCAATTAATTAATTTATACTGAATAAATAATAATAAATTAATAATGTACAAATTATTGAATTAATGTGTCAATGAATAAATAAATAAATAATCTAAATAATTAATGTATTTATAAATAAATATACTGATCTATCATTGATCGATCAATCTATACAGTGATAAATCAATTAATTCATCGATGTTGTTAATTCTCCAAAATCACATAACACAAAAATCCGATATTGTAAACACGAAAAATATCGTCACGGGAAAAAATATTCCAAAAAAATGTTACACGATCGAATTTTCAATGATCTCAATGCGATCAACGATCGCGACGTCCTGCTCGTGCGTCGATCACGACAATTGCCGGAGGTTCACTGAATCACTGAAGAACAAATGAATGACCAACGTCGATGAACACTGGGAAATAAAAATTCTACGGGGAATACCGCTACGTCACGACTGCGCCCATCAGCGATGCAACGCGTTGGTCAAATATTTTTTTTGTAATTTCCTTTAATCGTTTTTTCGTTTATTATTAGATTATGAATACACGTTTTCCGCATTGACAGAGACGTCTCATTTTCTCTGTATCGACGCTTCGTAGTCATAGCCGAGACTCGCACGCCGAGTTACAATGCAACGATGATTGAACCATCGTCTATAGTTCACTTGTCAGAGCGAGCTAATGACGATGGGATGCTGAATTATAGCTTTGTGAATATGCACCGTCGGCTCCGTCTGATAAAGTGCAATTTTTTATTATTTTTTTGCAAGAAAATTATCGATTCTCGTCAGGAATTGAGGGATGCGTTGAAGAATTTAAGAATATTATACAAATATTATCAAAGAATGGAAATAAGGACCAATATATGTCTGCGAAGGAACTCTCGAAATTTTTTATAAATAAAAATGGATTATTATTATTTGGGAATAAAAATTGAATTGATTGCATGTTAATTTGATCGAATCAACTACGAGTCGATAAAGGTAATTATATCATGACCATGATGGCCACAATGATTATATGACGTTGATGATGATGATGATGATGATTTTATAATTTTTATTATAATTTAGTGTCACTGACCGGAAAAAATTCTGGCGCGAAATTAACCGACGATCCGTTGATTAAACGCGATTATTCCGATACCGTCCATAGATGCTGATAAAAGAAGGATGAATGAATAGAATCGGGATAACAATGAAAAGCTATGAAGACGCGTCGACGTGTCGTATCTACAAACGTTTCGATCTTTCCAGCCTCGCCTTTTGCGAGCCGATCTCGGTGGTGGGGTTCAAATGATTCTGACCGAGGAATCTTCTCGCTTCGGTCTCTTCGCATTTGCATCTTCGAGGCTTGCGGCTGCGAGGAGGCATTTTTGCTGCTGCGAGGCCAAAAAAAAATATATAAAAACAGCAGAGACACGAGTCTTTTGTTCGAGGATTCGAGCTACCTACGCAATAGTAAATTTGAAGCTGTTTTTGTTTATTCATTTATCGAATCATTCATTTATTCATTTTTTTAGCTATTTCCCGAATCGGATATGAATTTGAGTTCGTTCGTTATTCAGTGAAGACTTATTTTTACGATTAAATCATCTGCCGGTAATAATTCATCGAACGAAATGAAATTGTTAATGTTTCGACGTGTTCGACGATATATCTTCGGATCTGTCTGGCAGTCGATTCGAGTACGGAAAAAGTTCTCTCACCGACAGAATATACAATCCACGATGATGCTCGTGCTCGTAAATCTCGTTACATCGATGAAAATCCAGACAATCAGGATACGTGGCAGGATGCTTTGATTGATAATTAATCGCTCGATGTTCGTCGAATCGTTTTTGCAAGAAGCTAACACGATTAATTAAATTAATCGAAGCAAATGTAATCGATGGAATTTTGTGTCGGGTTATTTAGAATTTTTAACCATTTAATTTAGTTTGCTTACCTAAGCATGACAGAACGAACCGTAGCGCTTTTTATTTCACCGCACAGTATGGCGTCGAGGGCTCCGATAAAATGTTCGAGCACATACAAAAAAATTCCATGATAATATTAACGGTCTTGACACTTCGCTTCGAACGATGACTTCACTTCCACTGTTGACGTACACACGTACTTACATTTTATAACGCATTTCGCTTCTCTATCGCATGTTCCATAGTCACGATACGCGCATACACGGCTTTTCAAACACTATTTAATTTATAATCAAATTGAATCAATCAAAAATTATACGTGGTGAATTTTTTGCCATCGAGCGAAAATCTATCTCTCGAATGGAATAAAACGTTTTCCAATTTGCGGATTACGCGGGAACGATATCTGTGAACTGTAAAAATTCAGACGTAATCGTGTCGTTCAGTCACGTACGTTGACGTCGTGAATGAATGGGGGCTTATGTAAATATATATATATATGCATAAAGCAATCACTCATCGGCTGAGTTGGCATCTCTTCGGTAACAATTTGCTGACTGGAATACCATAAATGCTATTAAGCGCTACGAAGCAGTACTCTGTGAAGGTGGATTTTAATTGTCGTGGGCACCAATCTTTTTTTTAAACATTTTTTTATCTTCAATTGATGTTCGCTTTTCCTCAGGTGTTCAGCCAGCGAAGAGCAGTCGAATGTAAAAATAAATATGCGATGGAATCACGATAAACGCCTAAGAGTACGCTACTACGATATATTGTATTGGTTGCCTTATTGAAATAGTAAAATTTAACAACGATTGTTAGCTACGGTGAGAGTCCAAAATTTTTTCAAATATTTATCAAGTCAACATAATTCTATTGTGGAATTCTATTGTGGAATCTATCTGTTATATTAATATTTATAATTATTGTAATTATTATTTTATTTGATACTATATAATATAATCACACAATGATAATTCCAAATTTATAATAATAATCATAATAATAGTAATAATAATAATAATGAAGTAATGTAATTTTACCATCAGATTAAGAACAAAGGCAGCATTTGACTGCATATTTTCAAAGACGAATAAAACATATTACCCCTTAACAGCGGTCGCTACTTCGCGGTTTTTCATACAATCTACGTTTTTACTCACTACTTTTTTGCAAGCACTGAATTCGTAACTCAATTTCCATAATCACTTTTCTATTACGATTTTAAACTTCACCACGCATTGAATTCTGGGTAAGCACGAAATTCTCGGCGGCTGCGCGGTAAACCTGCCGGCCAGCTATCGGTCGACGTGCGACATTCTAGCTGATTATAGAACCATATAGAACCCCACAAGATTTTCCTTCATACGCAATTCAATACATAACGGAGAAACGTTCGAAAACGAAAACAACGACTGGCATAACCTCAATTCGGCATTCCGGTAATCTCGCGCGCATCTAATCGCGTATTTCACGTCTCGTTACGTCGATCGAACAATCGAGTCGTATTTTTGCGATCCCGAAACGAAGAATCCGCGAAACAATGGAGGACATGGAAACGGGAACTCCCGGAGAGGACGGCGATGACGTTCCGAAGGATGTCGGGGTCGATGCGGCTTCGTCGGACAGCGAGGATGATAACGAAATGATCGAGGGCGAGAACGAAACCGGCGACGGAGACGTTCGGTCGCCGCACGCCGAAAACAACAGCGACGACGATGACGACGACGACGACGAGGACGAAGAGGACGCGGACGAGGCAGAGGTCAAGCTACTGCAAGCTTCTCTGGACCAAAATCCGTACGATTACTCTTGTCACATAGCTCTCATCACGAAATTACGAGCAATGGGCGAATTGGATCATCTGAGAACGGCCAGGGAGAACATGAGTTCAAAATATCCTTTGAGCTCCGATATTTGGTTGTCTTGGTTGCGCGACGAAATGAAATTGGCCACGACGAATGAACAGCGACAGGCCGTCGTCGAGCTATGCGAAAGAGCGGTCAAGGATTATATGTGTAAGATTTTTCATCTGTCGATGGGCGATAGGATAATTGATATTGATTATTATTTATTTCTTTATTATTTATGTATAAGCATTGATATGTGCGATGTGTCAGTATCACACCTCTTCAACGATTTTCTTGCAGCCGTGGAAATATGGCTAGAATATTTGCAATTCAGCATCGGATCAATGGGAGCCGATCCAAGTGCAAAAAAGAACATAAGACAGTTATTCGAGCGAGCCCTGACCTCCGTTGGACTGCACGTTACGAAAGGAGCAATCATATGGGAAGCTTTCAGGGAATTCGAATCGGTACTCGTTGCAATGGTAAAATAAAATAATAAATTCTAATCATATGCAATAACATACATTTATTATATTATTATCATTATCGACAAAGCTAATAACGAAATTTTGACTCATAAAAAAAAATTTACATCACAAACAATGGCAGATCGACGCGGACGATCAAGCGAAGAGAAAAGAACAGCTCGACCACGTTGGCGCCCTTTTTCGCCGTCAGTTGTCCTGTCCGCTGCTGGATATGGAAAAAACTCTGGAAGAATTCGAGACCTGGCGAGCCGGCGAAGGTGCGACGGTGACGATAGACGAGAACATGGTGAGCAATAAATACAAGCGAGCTTTCGAAAAATTGACCCAATGTCTGCCCTTCGAAGAAAAACTCGTGTCTACGCAGGGCGAAAACGAGTTGCTCGACGCTTATCGAGGATATTTGTTGTACGAGAAACAAAATGGCGATCCCGGACGTGTAACGGTGCTCTACGAGCGCACCGTGGCCGATCTCAGTCTCGAACCTTGCGTATGGCTCGATTATCTGTCCTATCTCGAAACCAACATAAAGATCGAATCCATAATCGAACAAATTTACGTCAGAGCCACCCGAAACGTTCCTTGGTGCTCGAAAATTTGGCAAAAATGGATGAGATCCATGGAAAAATGGGAAAAACCTTTGTTGGACGTTCAACGTTTGTTGGAAAACGCTTTGACCGCTGGATTTTCGACCGCCGAAGAGTACAGAAACCTTTGGCTCGCTTACATGGAATATCTTCGACGCAGAATCGATCACGAAAAATCCGCAGCCGACGAGGAAAAAAACATCGATGTCATTCGCAAAACGTTCAATCGTGCTTGCGAACATCTCGCCAAACTTTTCGGTCTCGAAGGTGATCCCAATTGCGTAATATTGCAGTATTGGGCTCGAACCGAAGCTATTCACGCCAATGACATGGAAAAAGCGCGATCTTTGTGGTCGGACATATTGTCGCAGGGTCATTCGACCGCTTCGGCAAGTTGGATGGAATACATCTCGCTCGAACGTTGTTACGGTGACACGAAACATTTGCGTAAATTATATCAAAAAGCTTTGACAGCGGTCAAAGATTGGCCCGAGACCATTGCGAATTCGTGGATCGATTTCGAACGCGACGAAGGCAATCTCGAACAAATGGAATTTTGTGAGATTAAAACGACGGAAAAATTGGAAAAAATTATGGAAGAGAGACAAAAAACGCAACAGCGTTTGATGCCGAGCTCGGAAAATCCGATGACGGTTGGAAGAAGAGCGAACAAACGAAAACCGGACGAGGGAGGACGATGGAAAAATCTCGGTGGTGCACCGCACAAACAATCGAGGCTCGAAAAACCATCGCAATCGAAATCGCGCGATGGTTTCGTGAATTACGACGACAAACGAGCATCGTCGAGCACATCCTCGAAGGAACAAACTTCGACGAGCTTCGTCGAAGCCGCAAAACCGAAAATAGCACCACCGCCGGGTTTTAAACCACCGATTGACGAAAAAATGGAATCCGATCATGATCACGATGTCGATGATAAAATCACGGTTTTCGTGAGCAATTTGGATTACACGGCGACCGAGGAGGAAGTGAGAGAAGCGCTCAGCCCGGCTGGACCGATTACGCTCGTGAAAATGATTCGTGATTACAAAGGACGAAGCAAGGGTTTTGGATACGTTCAACTTAGCAGCTACGTTCGTATTTCATGTTGTTTTAAATTTTTTTGGTCGCCACCAGGAACTTCTAGTCTTGGTCCTCTGGTCCTTGGTGACCCTAGGGAATTGAAAAAGTGGCGTTCTCCAGTTGTGCAGATTTTCTTTTGAAAAAATACATTTTTTTTTCATTAATAGAAAGAGAAATATAATATTCTGTCACGAATTATCTCATTCCTCGCTTTTTAATGAAGAAAATTAAATTATTCATTTAATTTTCAAGAAACAAATTAGAACATATTTTGTAAAAGATTGAAATACGAGACCCCCAGGTGTTACCAACGAGAAGCCTGCTGATGACCAGAAGATTAATCTTCTTATAAACTTCCAACTTCCCGAAATTTCCATCACCCCACTTCACGTTCCAGAACGCTGTCGAAGATGCTCTAAAACTGGACAGAACCCCGATAAAAGGTCGACCGATGTTCGTTTCTCGTTGCGATCCGGACAAAACCACGCGAGGACCAGGTTTCAAATACGCTTGTGCCCTCGAGAAAAACAAGCTCTTCGTTAAAGGTAAATTAAACATAAATTATTTCCCAATTCACGATCAATTCCTCGAACTTTGCGATATAAATGTTCAACAACCTTCGCAGGACTTCCGGTTTCAACGACGAAAGAAGAACTCGAAACGTTGTTCGAAACGTACGGACCACTGAAAGACGTCAGGCTCGTGACATATCGCAACGGTCATTCCAAAGGTTTGGCTTACGTGGAATTCACGACCGAATCCAACGCTGGTAAAGCTTTGCTCGCCACCGATGGTATGACCGTACAGGACAAAGTAATAAGCGTTGCCATGAGCAAACCTCCCGAACGTAAAAAAGGTTTGGGCGACGAAACGTCTCTCGTTAAATCTCTCGGTGGTACAACCGTCAGCAGACACACTTTTGGCTTGCCAAAAACTCTTTTGTCGATGATTCCTCGTAACGTTAAAACCGCAACGGGCAACGGTAGCTCCGTTGTTCCGGGAAACGGCGTCAAACAACCGTTGAACAATCAAGACTTCAGAAACATGCTACTCAATAAAAATTGATTCATTGGATTATTTCGATCCTCGTTTCGTTTGAATCCTGGTAATAAATATTTTCGTACTTTCGTTCGATCGGAAAAAAAAATATCTGAAGGAAAACGCTGCTTTTGGAGAAAATCGCGACGATTGAAAATTTATCGAAAACTAGTCGATTGCCGCGAAGGGCTGGGAAATGTCTTGTCTATCGGCGTTACGACGGTATAGCGATAGATCCATTTTTTTACACTAGGATATTTTTTTAGGCACAAAGAGTCGTTATTGGAGATAATTCGAGATTGCTTTTTAGCATCGATTTTCGAAGGAAGGGAGTCAATGTCAGAAAAAAGTACTTAAAAGTGACCAAAATTATCAACTTTAAACACCATAGATATTGTCATCACTCTTTTTCTCTCTGAAACTCCCATAGTCGTAACTATTCAACGATTCGATCATTTCATTCCCTGGAAAATACTAATTTTGCAGTTGTAACGTTCTTCTCTAGAAGCAGCAATATTTACCGATTGAAAGGTATATTTAAAAAAAAATACTTTTAATCTAAAGTAGATATATTTATAGATATATACATATACGTTGTACGGTAGTGAGATTCATTCGCAATCTTACGTGCATCGATGAGGAAAAACAAAATATATATATATATATATATACGTAAAAACAACACCATTCGGACGATTTTAGTTTCACTAGCCATTCGCGCGAGGATTGAATTCACCAGCCATGAAGGATAGACATAAGGAGACTAAACTGTTGTGGTCCAAAAACGATGGCCGAATTGGCGCAAACTTCAGCCATTAGAGCTTGAGGGAATAACCGAAACATTGACGAAGTTTAGTCATCGACAACTTGATAATTCGATGAATCAACATTCGTTGACGATTCCTCATTCGTTTTTCACACGAACGTTTTACTCGGGAAAGCACGTGTACTACTGTGCATCCAACAAAAAAGTGCCCAAATTCAATAAACCTCGGTTCGGTCTCCTTCATGTCCATTAGGATGGTTCGAAAAAAAACTTTTTCTCCGATTTCAATAAAAATACCTTCAATTTCTTACGAAAAAACAATATTATCGACGGCAATTGCGATCGAATTTCAAAGTTCCGCACGCCATTTTAAGCGGTTTTTAAAGAGCTTTCAAATGAAACTTACGGCATCAACGTAGCTATAAAATTAGCGGAGCTACGATTTTTTGAATGGAAACTTTACGTTCTTCCCATGTTAATCAAATGGAAAAACTTGAAAAATCTCTCGCGACCCCTAAAAATGGTCCGATCGGGTTCATCTTAGGGGTGAATTCTCCGGATGCAAGATACTTTGCAGTGAATGTATTTCTATTGAAATCAGAAATTTTTTTTTTTTTTTTCAAACCACCCTAATGTCTCCATCCTCCATTTAACCAGCATTTATTCGAATCGCGGCAGTATTTTTCGTAGCCCGTCAATGCAGTCATTCTTTTTTTTTTTTTTAATTAAGGGCTCGAAACGCTAAAAGTCTTAGATCTGTAGTTGAACGTTGCTCATCGAAGGTCTTTTGTGTCTCGGCGGTGCAACGGGTGGATTTTCGGAAAACGGCAACCTTCGGGATTTTAACCATTTTTTGGCTCTACTCGCGTGATAGTAATAAGCGTATATGAGGGCCATAGCAGCGATTACGACGAGAAGACACGTTCCGGCGATGATGAAACCGAGATAACGAGAAGATTTCGTGGATTCTGGAACGTAAGTGGGTTCGGTCGCGTCGGTTGGTAATTCCGTTGATATTTTGGTACCAGGTCGAATCTTCGGAAGCTTTGGCAATGCGGGAACGTTGTCGCCGATTGTTATGTCCGCGCAACCGCGGAATTCTTCTTGAGGACCGCAACCAACGGCTCCTGGAAATGTGAGATTATTTTACATTTATTTATCTTTGATTAAAATATTTTGCTTCGTGATGGAGGAAGGTTTTTTTTTTGTCTAATTTTCTTACAATTTGGGCGGGATATCGTGAAATAGTTTTGTTTGCAGAATGTTTTTTTGATCTATTTATCTTATCTTTAAATTAAATCCGAAGAAGGTCGGAGAATTTAATGAAAAAATAGAAGTGAAATAGGAATCGATGGAAATATTTCAAAAAAATTCGACGAGCCAAAGTGTTTTTTTTTATCCATTACGTTTTCAATATCCGTTGGAATTTTGTGTTTGGGGTCAAACGAGTAATTCTTGGCACCGCGAACGGTGTCAGCGGCGATGTAAACGCCTCACCCCGATCACGACAACAAAAGCTTTCCAGTCGATGAATTTTAATGAAGAAATTCCACGATTATTCCGTTGTCGTGTCAATATTTTTCCGCGAAAGAACGGTTTGAAAAATCCATCGACATTTTTCGAGACGAAAAATCGCATGTGTTATTTCATTTCATTCATAAATAAACAATTGAGCGAAGTCGGTTGGTCTTTCGATGACAGTGAGGTTTATAAAATTATGAAACAAATCCGGAGGAATGACAGACTCTGGCTCCTCTATAATTTGATAAGGCAAAATTATGTCATTCGATGATTGCAATAATGATTGAGTAACTTCCGCCCCGAGGATACGTGCGATAGTCAACCAAACGCTTTCCAATCGATACATCGACCGAATATTAAAACAAATCCATCATTGCAATAACGGATGGTCGTAATAATTGTACACAATTATTCCCGCAAAAAAAAATTACGATAATTTAAATAGTCAATAAATATAATGAATAATGAAATATTAATTATTATTTTTTAATAAAAAAAATAATAATAATAATATTAAAATAATAATATAATAAAATTAAAATAATAATAATATAATAAATAAAATAATATTATCTAATATAATATAATAAATAAAATAATATTATAATATAAATATTATAAAAAAAATATTATCACATTAACATTATATGAAATATTAATTATTATTTTATTATTATTCAATCATTATTGACTACAATAAATATTTATTTTTATTTAAATAATATTCTATTTATTTTTCGATATTTTAATATTTCTCACCGGTTCCATTGCCGCATTCGCCCCAATTGTTACCGGCTATGTATCGCCACTGAAACACGCACTGGGCGCACGTCAGATCGTCCGGTAATTTGTAATAAGCCTCGAAAACTTTGCTGCCGGGTCCTGGATAATAACGTTGGGTACCATTTTCTCCTTTGAGCAGATATTTGTCGAGACAATCGTCCGTCACTTCCCGTCCTCGCACGGTCATTGCGCAAGTACGAAATTCGAAATAACCGTGATGATTCGCTGTCAACTCGACTCTTACCGGAATAACGGAACCGGTTCGATACTTTCGTACGATTACACTGTTACCGTATTTTCCACCGGTCTCGTGGGCTCTCGGCTGTCAACGGGAAAACAAGTACAATTACGTACGGTCTAAGTGCGTTTGGAACACGTTAAATTCACTGGAGTATGACGCTGTGTTCCAGTTTGAATAAAAAAGAATTCTCATACGATTTTATAAAAAGAATCTTGCACATATATAATTTGCTTGCAGCACGACAGAATGAAGTATCGCAATTTCCATTGTACTTAGAGATTC
The DNA here is from genome assembly GCA_963971145.1 of Sussaba pulchella. NCBI lineage: Eukaryota > Metazoa > Arthropoda > Insecta > Hymenoptera > Ichneumonidae > Sussaba > Sussaba pulchella. The sequence continues at coordinate 18,864,721 of OZ020164.1, read as the reverse complement.
TCACGATTCCCAAGTTAGCTTAAAAAAATATTGATTTGATTGAAAAATATTGATTTACATATTTTTTACGTATTATTATTATTATTACTATTATTATTTATCAATCTTTTTTTCAACAAAATAAAATCTCAACAAAATTTCCACTAGACGATTTTCAAGACACCAAATTAGTTTGAAAAAATAAAATATTGACTCACATATTTTTCACGCATTATTATTATCATTATTTCATCATTATTAATTTATATCTTTTCCTTTCCATTTGCAGAGATTAAAAATAAAATCTCTCCCAACGCAAAAAAAAAAAAACGTGAATTATCGTACGATCGCAAATACGATTTTTATAATCCGCTTACGATCGTACCCGAATTATTTAATCAGCGCGACGATGGTTAAGCCGATTAAAAACGTTATCAAACAAACTTTTTTACCTGCGGCGCGTCCCAAGCGTCCCCGCAAATTCCACATTTTCCCTTGTTTCTCTGCCACTGTCGGCTAAAACCGCCGCAGTAACATTCGTGATCGTTATAATCGTGCGGGGTGTCGAATCCATAACGCCACATGGACGCTCTCGACGGTGGTTCGATGAGTCTTCCGTGGGAGTGAACGCCGATCACGGCAAACGCCGCCAGAATCATCGAACCCAAAATCGTTGCCCGCATCTTGTCGAGTTGTTTTAACCAGTGAAATCACTGTAAGAATTTTAAAAATAATAATAATGATAATAATTGAATTAACGGTAGTTCGACGCGAGGCGTAGTTCGTAACAGGTTTGTTCGATGTTCTGGAAAATTTTGCAAATCTGAATAAAGTTGGCGTGTCCTCGCGGTTGAAGCGAAGCTAACCGATTAGAAAGCCGAATGAAATCGAATGAAAGCAGTCCGGACAATAAATTGCCATCGTAAAGCTCTACTTTTTCCTTCGGTGCGAATATATACCACGAAAGAAGAGAAAACGTTGGTTTACCGAAAAGTTATTCTACGATAAATAATAAATTCGTGAGACTTGTGCGTCGTGTCGCTTTAATGATGATTCTTCTCGATGATTAATTAACGACCAGCACTGATGAGGAAATAACGAGGCCGGAGATTATTCAACTTTCGGTCAGAGTAAAGCGACGTATACGTAAAAATTTTATGAATTATAACGCCGATTTTATTTTCTTCTTTTTAATTTTATTCTGGAAACTTTAGATTCCGGGTCGTTAATTGGATAGACGAGTATGAAACAGCGGTGATGGGGTATAATTTTTGTTCCAGTTCCCATCACGCGACCCAGGAGAGACAATGTATCTGTGGTTTTGGAAGCAAAACCGAGTAAGTCCGTAAAACGAGTTTTTCGAGATAAACTGTAAAATGTAAATAGTCCATAGCTTATGGATTAAAAAAAAACACTGTTCGACTCGTTCGGTTTTGCCTAGAAATCATAGACTCATATTTTTTTCCCTACCGATGCGAGACAATTAATAATCGATATACGTCGTCAAATATCGAAGTTTTATTTTACCGATAGAAAAATAATTATAACGATTGCTGCATTTTTTCTAGAATAGAACTCTCGCACTCAAAGATTTCTTTTTTCACACATTCGCGAATAAAACTATCTTTCCGTTGAAAATTTTCAAGATCTTAAGAGATACGTTTAACGCGATCCGTGGTTTCGTTTCGGTCTTTGACGCGGGATGTTGCGCGAGTATCAATTAGGAAGGTTAATGCGATAAGCTTTATCGCTTCTCGTTGATCGGGGAAATCAACAATCCATTAAAATCCTCGCAGCTTCCGTTCGTCGCTTCCTTCCTAGAATGTATGAATATTCAATGGCGTAGTCAAACCCCATTGTTCCCCATACCAAGTCACGGGGGGGAGGAGAGGGAGGGCGACAGGGGCGAACCGTTCGAACGAATTTTTTTTAATTCGAACATTCGTGCTAATCATTCATGCTAATCACGCGGATTGAATAATTGCAATGAGTATCAAGGACTCGAGAGTTGCGAGGTTTCGATGGATATAAAGAATTTCTAAGTTTACGACGCGATGGACGTTCTTGAAGAAACGTTGAAGCTAAAACGAGGCGACTGTAACCAGCTGACAAAGTCGACTGAGGAAGTAAACGTGCGTGCCGAATTCTTAAAGTCACGAATTTCCATCATATGCGGGTCAACCGGCATAAATTCCTTTTGGCAGTACAAGCAAATGAAATAAGAATGAAAATGAAATAAAATCAAATTAAAAGGCAGAGCGACTACTGTTAGAACGATTGTACATTATTAATAAATAATTGTGCAATCGTTTGAAATGAAAAATTCCATAACCAAATATAGAGTCGATAATCCAACGAATTAAAAATCGCTAACCCATTGAAGAACATCGAATCTTTGGAGGCAAATTATTTTCAAGAATAATTAATCGGATGAGACATATTAATTCTCGGATTTCTTCGCCATAAAAATTCCTCGACAAAGTCATCAGCATCCACCCTCATCCCAAATATATAATTCTCCCGATCCAAACAAACTTCTCGAACGCTTATTTATCTCCGCACTCACACATGCTTCCTAAATCTATTACTTGCATATTAAATTTATTAAAATCCTCGGCAATACATTTATCATTAAATCCTCGAATCCTGCACTGATGACAATCCCACAATGCGATCGATGACGATTGCACTCCGATAACACGAAAATCTAATTTACGACCTCTCCTATCTCCCTCCCTCCCCCCACAAAACGATTAACAATGAGTATACGTATATACTCACGTTTTCCAATCGAATATCAACACGACACAAAACGGTCCACCAATTTTTCGTTTTATCCTCGTCGTCGATAAAACCACCGACGAGAAAAAGCAGCGTAAAAAAAACCGAAATTAAAAAAAAAAAATGCGAAAGACTCGCACAACCCGTGCGGTTGTATGCCGACCGGTTAACCGATCGATGCGGACTGAAACGCGGGTTCGAGCCTCCTCGAGTCACCCGAAGAAAAGGTTCGTCTGGCGAGTCCAAGAACCGCCTCGGTGTAGGAGTAGGTCATTAGAACGAGGCGGAGACGCCGTTTTACCGGCATTCGTGATGGAACACGACGCTCGTAGATCGTTCAAATACACACACGCGCTCACACTCGCGATGCATCAACGTGAAGAGCATCGACGAGAGGCTCGAAAGCCCCGGAAAAGTTGAAGAGCACGGATTGTTCGAATTTACGGCGTCGCGCCAGTGAAATCGAGAGAAAACACGAATATCATTATCACACGTCGCGAGGGTCAAGTGGGGTTGCGCTGCGACGTGATTTAGAACGAAAAGAAATTAAAAAACCGATCAAAAGCGCGTTGGACACGCGCATGATGGGGTTTCGCGGGTTATTGACCTTGATTAATTTGCTTGGTGCCGAAAAAGTTGTTTCTTAATTTTTTAGATACTAGTTTTGCTGCAGTGTTCGTTATGGTTTTTATGGGAAGGTTAATTACTATTAGAAGCTACGTTTTGGAATTTTTTTTCAGATTTTTGGCATTGACAGTTGAGACTTAAGGGAGGGGGAAGGCCTGATAACGAGTTTGAAAGGAGATATCTCGTGACTGAAGGGGTAACATCAAAAGGGTCTGAAGGATTTTTTATTGTATTGTAGGAGATCTATTTGAAGACTTACCATTCAATGGAGTGAGTGAAAAAAAATGTGGGTACACTTTTCGGTCTATGGGAGGGGATAAAAAAAAATATTTTTTCAAAAAATTTATTATTTACGTTTTTAGGTCATCAATCTGCGTCTGTAAACCAAATTTTTGTCTTGATGAATATATAAATTAGAGAATGGAAGGGCGGTGGCATATAGACAAACAGAGACGGACAGAGGCCGAAACCATAAGGGTCCTAGTTGCCCATAGAACCATAAAAGAGAAGAATCCGAATTGAATGAATGAAGAACAATTATGCAAACGAGCGTTTCACACTGAATAAAAGAAAATCGGAGAAAGATGGAACGTGGAACGGAAGTCTCGACGTAGGAATTATACATTTTTTTCCGGTCTAGCGATTATGGAATAACTAGAAGAAAATTACTGTTACAGCAGTCGTGCAAGTACTGTTACAAGTATGAATAAGCATTACGTTTGAGTAGATTCCTCGGCTCGAAAGAAAACCCTCAATTTTTTTATTGCAACTATCAATTTGTAATGACCATAAAAAATAGACAAAAATAGTAATTCCAGTGTAAATTATGAAATTGCGAGATTCGAATGAACCACAAGAATTTTTGTTCCGCTAACTGGATCCTTCCTTACAGTAATGCAAACACACAAATATAATGTCTAATTAATTGATTCATAAATTGATAAATTCATTTATTCACTAGTTCATTAATTTATTAATTTGGTCATTTATTAACTTATAGAATTCGAAGAATAATATAAAGTACAAAAACCGAAGCTTAGGTCGTTTGTTGGGCATCTTGGCTACGTTTGCGCCCAGCGAACTGATTTCTTGATCTGCAGGAAGGGCGCCGAACGCTCGCACACACCTTTCACAACGTTATCGCTCTCCTCCCCCCCCCCCCGCCTCTCCCTCATTTCTCGGTGTACGAACGCTATGCACACACATTCGACATCGCTCCTTCGTGCAGCACAATCCATGCGTAATTTCTGTCCGCACACGAACGTGTGGGGAGCACACGTACGCGAAGGACCGGTCGGAAACACGGTCGCGTTGATTCGGCTAGCTGTACTTTCTCGGGGACGTCGGTGAGCTCGTTCAACGAGGAAAAAGGAACGCTCAAACGTAAATCCTCGTCGTTCATTTGAATCACTCAATTTCACTATTGACGACTGACGTACGATTTTTTTTTCTTCAATTAGAAAAAAATCGAAAAAAAACTACGACTCAAAAAAAAAAAAGACCAAGTCTGATATCACAAAATAAGCCAGAGCCACTACTGAATTTTTTTAACCCGAGCAATTTTTTTTGCTCTGTTTGATTAGCTGCTGTTTTTTAAATTTAATTTATAATCGCCAATACTAATGAATTAAATAATAGAAAAAAAAATCAAACGATTTCGACGACTGTTGAACGCGCATTTTCTACTCGTCACGACAATGCAAAAATATCCAGTCCTTAGAAATTCGCGCGAAAAAAAAAAAAATGATTCACCTGAAGCGTCAACGGAAACAGAAGCTGCACTTCGTCGGCTTTCGCCCCCGACCGCGGATGTTTCCGCCTGGTTCGTTTGCTCGGACCGCGAGAGCTCGTCGTCGGGTGCTGGCCGCGAGAGAGTAACCGACAATGACAGAAGCTATTCCACGTCCTGGACTCGACTCCGCGGCAAGCGCCTTGCGGGCCGTTGTGCTCGTCGGCGTCGGAGAGCGAAGCCAGGAGTACGCCGAGTGCAAAAAAGGTGAATCTCGCGGCGTCGAGGGGAAAACCTCTTCTTGTCGTCCCGGCTCGTCGGTTCGGCCGTTACTACTTGTGCAAGGTGGCGAAGGAGTTGGCCGTGAGAATTGTACTTTCGCAGGTCAAAGAAGACCTCCGGATCGGGTTTACCGGATGAAGTAGCGTACTACGAACAGTACAGAGAGGTTTAATACCTCGTAACGACTCGGCTGAACACTTTTGTCAACCACCCGTAAAATTGCATCGCTTTATTATTATTATTATTATTATTATTATTATTATTATTATTATTATTATTATTATTATTATTATTATTATTATTATTATTATTATTATTATTATTATTATTATTATTATTATTATTATTATTATTATTATTATTATTATTATTATTATTATTATTATTATTATTATTATTATTATTATTATTATTATTATTATTATTATTATTATTATTATTATTATTATTATTATTATTATTATTATTATTATTATTATTATTATTATTATTATTATTATTATTATTATTATTATTATTATTATTATTATTATTATTATTATTATTATTATTATTATTATTATTATTATTATTATTATTATTATTATTAAAAAATATTTGTCCCTTAGTCTTATTTAGGGCCTTCTATTATTTTCTATATTATTTCATGATGATCTCATTATATTTTTATTGATATTATTATCATTGCAATAAGTCATAAAAATTAATTTCATATAATTGTATATTGAATATATAATAATACTATCCGTATTTTTATTTAGAGGCTTCCCTTATTTTTGTTATAATTTTATAAATAAATTTATTTTTATTTTTATTTTTATTCAAATATTATTATTTTTATTATTTACTTCGTAGTAACCGAAAAAGTTGGCGTTGCTACTATTTGCCGGAATCTTGCGCCTCAGTAGAAAAAAGCGGAATAGGAAAAAAAAACCTTTAACTATACGATAATTTAGTACAGTCACGAACGAACGGATTTACCTACAGTAAGAACCGTGGTCGGGACCGATCAATACTTTCCCAATTTAACTTTGAAATTTAATGGATTGCGCTCTGAGAGGCTTTCGATGGACGAACTTACTCGGATTCGGTTTCGTGCGGCATTGTCCTATACCGCTGTAAAGTCCAGCTGCAAAATTTTCCACAATCCCTGGATTGGTGTTTCCAATATTGCCGATTCAATTTTTTTTCTGATGAACAGAGATTACGTCCTTGAAATTTTGATGGACGGTGCGGAGGGTGACCAGGATTGATGTGGGAGGCTTAAAGCTGGTGGTGGGTGGGCGAGGGTCGAAAACCTCGAAGATTGAATCCCCGGTGATTCAGGTACATAAATATACATATACATATGTACATCAGGTACATAAAAATATATACGACACCAAGCTTCATCCACGACATAGCCTTGACTCACGTTTGCGGCATCTGGACGGCATAACCGGTCCTCAACGTTCACCAAGAACGCAACCAACCCGGTGTTGCACGTTTAACGCTATTGTGCCCGAGAATACGAAGCTCGATTACTCGAGTTCTGCTCGAGTGTAAAACTGCAGCATAATCCGGACTGAATTAATAAGCGCTCTTTGCCCACGAACAATTCGTTCGCACGCACACTTGTATGTACAACACGTCTAACGGTGTTACGATAATCTCGTTTCTTATACAAACCATTGTTCCGAGGATTCGTACGTCAATCAACGACGATAATAATCTCGAAATTCAATGCTCACAAATGTAAATTGAGAACGAAAAAAAAAAATCTGAAGACAAACGATTTTTTTTTTACTCGCAAAAAGGAAGGATTCGATTATCGAAGCTGGCTCAATGGTCAGCCGGGGGTCCAGCGGACCCCACGAAATTTCCGCGTTCGAATTTGTGGATGGATTCGCAGGAATGAACAATGAGAGCAAATATTCGTCAAAAAATGATCGACTATTCGTCGCGTTATTCGGGAAAACAAAATGAACGACGAATTTCGCATCGAATATAAAAAATAAAAAAATTTGCAGACCATTGAAATTTCGCGGTTGAACGATTCTTGAAGCTACTCGACCGTGATGAGAAATGAGTAATCGATTTCGTTATTTAGTTGTCCGTTTGAGCGTCCTCGAGTGTGACACGCCTCCTACCAACGATTAAACATGTATAATTGTGAATGAATATCGATTCGAACAACTACGACGATGATTCGACAATCGATTCTGGCGAACCTTACAAAAACAAAATGGCCTCGTCAGCGAAGTCGAGAAATGCGACAGCCAACGAGAATACCACTTTATTATCCTTGTTTTCATTGTTTTCTAATTAATTTCACAGTCCCGTCACACCCTAACGATGTTACGACTCGCGTTTAACTGCTAATGAGCCGTGCGACGATTCGTCAGGAATTATCGTTCACTAATTAATCGTTTACGAATTGAAACAATACGTTCATGGATATCGATTTTAAATTTCATTCAAGAATAATTTTTATAGGATTAATATGAATGTTTTCTGTATTTTTTTCTCGTCAAATTAAAATTACGTAAAGTCGACGAGTTCCATTAATTTAGGTCTTACCGATCGATTTCGTCGATGGGTTATCCTCGTTTCGAAATTTTTGAACAACAAAAAAATTCGTAATCACGAGACGAGACGATAATTGATACGCTATTACTTATAAATTATATTGAGACACATCATCACAATTATCTTTCCATATATTTCCCCGATTATCCCTCAATTAGTCACTAACTTGAGGCTTAATCACACTCGACTTACTAACAGCTTAGAAATTCAACCAACCATCGACGGTGCAGGTTCACTTAAAAATAAAAAATAAATAAATGAAATACCGCGTAAAATCGTGAGTCCGGAACGAGTGAGAATACTTATCTTCAACGTGGGAAATGATGAATCATTTCTGGAGCTGATGCATGAGAAGGTACCGCATAACTTGGACGATCCGTGTTTTTCCACGAAAACATCATCTCTTGATGTCAAAGGTCATATATATAATTATACGATTTAGCTTAGAGAAAAAACCGATGAAGAGGAATGATAATTACTCAATCACGTGAATAATCAACGTCGAACGAATTTATTTTTCTCATCACTACGTAGATAACAGTTTACTTCGCAATAGTACGATAAATATCTAAAAAGATACAGTTTTTGTTTTGCGTAAGTGTGCACGGTGCAAGTTTTCTTATTATTTTTATTTTTCAAATACTCATCGTAATAATTTGAGCAATCGTGTGTGTGTATAATTCAACGATAAGAGTGATAGAAAAAATGTAGGTGACAAAAATGCGTAACGAGAGAAGAGAAGGGGGGGGGGGAGGGGAGAGTATTTGTAAATTTGAGGACGAGCGATTCCAGAATTCTGTCGATCGAACAGGAAAACGCTCTGTTTATAATTACATCGAGACTTCAAAACACGTTTTAAAATCGAACACCGAAGAGAATTTTTCTATGATTTCAGGAAGTTACGATTTAATTTCTTTGCTGACATTTATCGACATTTTGTGATTTTTTATCTTGTTTGAATTTCAATTTTGCTCGTATGACAACAATTTTTTATCAGTTAAAAATGATTGAAAGTGCGAATAAATTTTGCGGCAGCGTGACTCAAGATTACGTCAGAAGTCTCACATGCAAATATGTCATGTGAAAAATAACTAAATGGTTTCATGATTCAGACGTCAGTGAGAAGGAATTGGAAATAACGTGATTATGAACGAAAACGTTGTATTTTTGGCACATGAGAATGTGTTCCAGACCATTCTTCTCTTTGCTTAGACACTAGGGAATTTTACTATCTACATTCTAACTACAGTATATGGATTGGAGTAAATGGATACAACTATTGTGTTCGGGAGCAGTGATGGGCATTACAGGAATGAAAAAAAAACATATCAAATACGTTTTTGATTGAATCTCTGCTAATTGCGATGAAAAAATTAAGAAAAATTTGGGATTCCTGCAACGATAATGAACAATTCAGAAAAATAATTACTTATATATTTGTATCAATATCCAAGTACCCAGGTACCCACTTGAGCTTTCTTTACTGAATTTTTATACGTTTCCTGTCGAATGCTGTCGAAAAATGCGTTACAGAATTTCTGTCTCTGTCTTTCAATGTCTCTTATCAATTATGTAAAATGTCTAAGTGCCGGGCAAAAGGACTTCTGGCCCTTCCTCAAGATCTTGGCTAATTATTGAATTCGCAAAAGACCAAATCCCGTCCAATTCAAAGCCATTTGTTCAAGAAATTCATCAAGAGTAAGTATTTGGGTCACCTGGATATTGAACAACGTCGACAAAATCCGCGTATCGACATAAATATCGTCGTGGTCGTAATAATACATAATCATCAAACTGTAATGCAAAATTTTGCAAAACCCATCCCTGCTCGTTATTTCGATTTAAATCCTATTCGATAAAATTAAATTCCGGCTTTCGCGGTCATCATCAAATGTCGACCGTCCACCTTAAATACGGGAAAATTGACTTGGTTTACTTCTATCCAGGCATCGTTTCTTCATAAAGTGAGAAATTACGATTTTCAAGGGTGCTACACGAATCGAGATTTTCCGATAATTCTCGTGTCGCACGTGGTCACATAGCGGTGATCAAAAAATGCAGAAGTCGTTTGTTGATAAATTCAAAAATTTTCTTTATTGTCCATTCGAGGAACTTTGCCCTATCGCGTCGATAATTCATTGTTCAATGAGGTCCATTTTTCGAGCATTCTGCATTTTTCGATAAAATACATATAATTACAAACCGTCGTTAAATACGACGACGGTAGTTTCGTTTCGTACAACAATGCTACGAGTGTACGTGATTTTACACGGAGTAAATAACAGGGTTTTGTTAGTCACGTGACACATTAGGGTGTCTTATGGAAAAAATATTTTTTTGCAGCTCTAAGATTTGGAGTACATAATTCCAGAAAAGATCTGGCTAAATCAAAGCCCAATTGGGTTCTCTATTTCAATCAAGCGTAATATCATGTACTGCACTCACTCTCAATCCCCGAATATTTATATTCACTCGAAAAATCGATTTAAACCGGTCAAAGATTTTTTTTTGAACGTTTTAATCGAATGCAAAAATCGATCTAATGACTTCACAACCTCTTAAAATAAATCGATCGGGCTTAAACTTAACCAGATATTATCTGATTTTATATTCTTCGAGTCCAAGAGCTGCAGAAAAAAATCCCACGAGACGCTCTAGTATACATAGGCTAGATACAATAAATTTGTTGAGTTACAACCATATTTTTTTCCTTCAATTTCGTACACATAGCCCATCAAATGCGCGCATTCGTGTATTAAGGCAATTAACACGTTACACCCATAACCCACCAGCCTATGGCTTCCGTCTAGATTCACCGTCCTAAAAATCATACGCGTTTTCGGGTGCGAATCGAAATTTCGATCGATGAAACTTTCGACAGGTCGATAAAACGAATTTAAAATGCTCCGAAAATAAATATCCGGTGGGAGTCGCAACATCGATCCCCATCCGTGTTTTTTGAAGCGTTTGGCACGATTAAAAAATATTTAAAAGCCTGGGGAAAAAAAACTCCACAACGTTCAACGATCGAACAAAGCTTTTGATTCTATTCGCGTACGATATCTTCGTCATTAACTATCGATAATTTTCCAGCTAACGTAAACGACTATCACGAACGCGGTGCGAGACATTGAACAGTTTTTGTTAGACATAAGCTGAAGTGCTGAGCGAATAGTTCGTATTTTTTTTTTTTTTTTTACTAGGCGAAATGTTGAATCAACTTTTTTGGTGTTTTTTTTTGTCATGTGTAGCGAAGCAAAATATACGTAATTCGAGGGTTTCCGTCAAATCTTACTGGTTCGTTTCATTTAAGCCGCTCATTCGCACACACCAATTGGCCCCAGTATTGTGTATCGTAAGCACAATTCGTACAATTTATCGTTCGATCAATCGCGTTGATATAATTCGTCAAACGATCCAGGAAGACTCGAATCAAGCGTAAATCTGTCGACTATCTTTCTTCGTTATCACCGTCAACTTATTCGTTTTGTCAATCTTACTGTTCGGGAATAGCTCACGTTCCTATTTTTTTTTTTTTTTTCATTTATCTTTTTATTATATCAAACACTTATATCTATGAAACATTTTTAATCGAAAGTTCAATTGTAAAATTTGATCGTAAACGATAATTGAGCGTAAGTTTTTTTTTTTTCGTTCGAAATTTGTCAAAGGTAAGAACACGAAGAAGGGACACGGTATAAAAAGAGTCATGATGTAGAAAAAAAATTGTTAATCTTTGCGCGATCGGCTTTGGCGCGGAATATGAAAATTTCGTCTAGAGCCTTGCGGAATCGTCGAGTGATTTTATTTGAGTTGAGGTATTTTCTTCTGTCCTAATATTTTAGTTCGCAATACGTTGAAGTGGCCGTGTACCTGGTCGATTTGAGCCTTCAGAGAATCGGAGAGCTGTTTTTGAAGCTGCTGCACCTCCAAAATATCTTGTCGCAGAGTCTGATACTCCTCCTTGACCTGCGTCACGGTGCGCAGCAGTCGGAGCACCGAAACCTGCGTAGAACGAAATGAAAAGCATTACCGAGACGTTAATTTCATTGTTTTATTATTGAAACGGCTTGAGATTTCGGATCGAATTTTTGTGTGGCTAGAGTGAAACGGGTTTTCATTTTTTTTGTTCAATTAATGGGTTATGTCTGGTTGTTTGCGGGGAAAGTTGAGGGACTTTCATGATTTTTTTAGCCATCTTAACATTATATTAATACACATTATTTATTTAAATTTAGAATTATTAAACTTGAGCTACAAAGAAGTTGAACAATTATCAATTCGTAATATGCGATTTAAATTAAGAACCTCATTATCCGGATCTTGAAACTCCTTCTCGAAAGCATCGATCCTCCACGTAATCATGCCAAGCTTCCCATCGGCGTCTTTAACCTGAAACAAAAAATAGTGCAATCAACAAAAACCGAAAAAAACAAATAATCTCCCCAAAACGATAAACAATGTCATTTAAATAAGTCTGCGTCGAACAGGTTCACCATGGAGGACAGACGTAAGGACACCAAACTGCTACGGACGTACTTCACCAAGAGTAGATAAATTTTAGCCGGAAACATACGAAAAGCAAAAGCCTGTTGGACTGGAGACAGTAGATCAGCTTATTCGGTCTCCTGTTCTCCAGTCATTCATTTCGCAAAGATTGTCACGATCAAATCTCACTTCATGCCAGATGGACCGACGGAAACAACGTCATTGTGTCGAGCTTACAATTTTTCCAAAGAAAAAAAGATGGGCAAATTCGCGGAAATTTCAGCCATTAGATCTTGAGGAAATAACGAAAACATTGACAAAGTTTAGTCTTCGACAACTCAATAATTCGATAAATTAGCATTCGTTGACAACTCCTCATTCGTTTTTCACACAAACGCTTTACTCGGCGAAAAACGTATCCTAATGTACATCCAACAAAAAAGTGCCCAAATTCAATAAACCTCAAGTTCTCTCTCCCTTACGTCAATCCTCCAAGAGGTTAAACAAAACCCATAAACACTCACGCTCTGCTCCAGATGCACGATAGCCGATTCCATTGCGATACGATCAACCCCGATCAACACAGATTAACGCGTCTCAACCACAAAGACAACAAACGGTTTAAAAAACCAAACGAAAAAAAAAACAAACCGCAACAAGCAACGTAATCGTAAACAGACGAACGTTTCAAAAATGATTATTTAAATATGCGCGTTCGCGTAGCATTGATTCTGACCCCCGGGGTCGTTGTTTCGAGAGACGTGTGTTTGCACGTCAGTCCACAGCATCCAACCGCAACGACTATCGCGCTACCGGGTAATTCAAAATAACGTTTTTATTTCTTTTTCGCGTCGAATTCGGTTCTACGCGGTGGCAGCACCGTCGCTCGCGGCTGTCATTGACGTCAGCGCCGCGCTACCGATGACGTAATTGCTGGAAGCGACGACTGCCCGCGGTTATGCGGAGAATTAAAAAAAAAAAAGCAAAAACGTTCTCCGATGCGTCCCGTCGGTTGATATTTATATTTATAATTAATATGCATGCATGAAATGCAATCCGGAGCTACATGCACGGATAATAGCGAACCAAGCGAACAACCGTAGCGTCACTAGGTTGGATCGATGCTCCGGCAACGAGGTTGAACATACTCGGCTGGTAAAAAAAAATTGTAATCCCCTTTTAACTTTTTTTTTTCTTCTTCAAGGATGCTGGAACGATGCTGGATGAGAGGAAAATTGTACGGCATTCGTCTCGTAATTGTTGACGATGGAAAACTTTCCTTTTGTGAAGAAATGTTTTATGACTTTGAAAATAATTGCTCATTTTTGTTTGCTAGGGACGTGGCATCGTTTTGAAACCCTTGTTCTTGTCCTTGAGTTTTTTTCTCAAAGTTTTTTCGTAGAAAACGATGCGATTTTCGTGTGAATATAAGATATATTGATATAGCGATAGATTGGAGTAACGAGAAGCTTCATTTACGAGTCATTTGTCCGGGTTAATGAAAATATAAATAATTTAAAAGGATACGAAAATAGATTCTAATTGGGGCGCGATCAAAGGAATTCATCGTCAAAGCATTCTCAGTGCTCTTGAGAAAACCTTATGCTCGAAGGAAATAAAGAAAAAAAAAAAGGAAAATCAATGAACGGTGAAAGAAACGGAAGCTACAGAAAGTACGTGCTACATAGTGTGCGTATTACATGTACGTGTACAGACCAAGATGTTTCAGGCTGATTACATAGATCGAGCAGCTAACGGGTCGAAATAAATTTGACAAGGCTATTCTAGATTATTTATTTATTATTATTGTTATTTTTATTATTATTATTATTATTATTATTATTATTATTATTATTATTATTATTATTATTATTATTATTATTATTATTATTATTATTATTATTATTATTATTATTATTATTATTATTTATTATTATTGTTATTTTTATTATTATTATTATTATTATTATTATTATTATTATTATTATTATTATTATTATTAGTATAATGATTAAGGGAAAGCGTATAGCGATAGTAACTAAATTAAATTAAATGTAATTCATGGAGCATGGTGAAATAGTTTATGGGCTCCCACACGAGTAATTATCGCGCGCTTGAAAAGTTGTTAAGAAGTATCTACGCAAATTTGTTTTCTAGGAAAGGCCCGGAAGCTCATACCGTGACCAAACGAATAATTTCGGACTTGTTTAAGGCGATAGTATTTACAATCGCCCTCGCCTATTCGCGGGAATAATTGAACGGGACTCGTTGCGACACTGTCTCAAAAGTTCCCTAACATTATTTTATTTTCTTTTCTTTTTTCTTTCTTCATTTCAACGCTGATATCGCGCGTCTGTTAGCAGAAAGGGGTCAGATCTGCAAGGTGGTTCAGATAAGAAAATCTTTTCATTGGGCAATGCCGATTCGTGTCGCGCCCCGTTTCTTGCCTCCCCCGTCTCCTCCGCCTCTTCAATGCTACGTCGTAATTGGATTTAATTCGTCATCCCTACGGAAAGCAGAACATTGAAATCAACAATATTTTTGAGATTATATAATCATAGTCTGCGATTTTTTGTTACGATTACCATAAACGAGTTGAACGAATTTTTCTTGTCTCAGTGGAATTTCGAGTGCAAATATTTATATAAATATATATAAAAACATGTAATTGCACATGGCTCCGCACATGTGTATTGTATATCCATTCGGGTATCTGTTTTTTTATCTCTTGGGTCGATGCACGAGACAATGTCAACGGTACTGGAATTTTTTCTTCTTTTTTCGGTCGATGCTCGACGAAGTTCCTCGAGATAATGAATAAATCTGACCCTGAAGGAGATTCCGAATTGACTCTTCGCTTCGAAACGAAAATTTCCGGCTGCCGTAAAACTTCGAACTTATTGTCGAGGTTCCGCTGAATTGCGACGTGATCTTGAATCGATTTTTTCGCGGTGCAATCGGCGATTAATAATTTCATTGCCAGACAGTCGCTCGCGAGGACTGGAAAGACAGAGCAAAGCGTTTTTTTTTCCCCATCTCTCGGTCTTTCTCTTTATTATTCGATCGGCCATCGACGTGGATTACTTTCGGAAAGCCGCGTGCTATCGAAAAAAAAAATGGCAAAACCATTTACCTTCCGCACATGCGTCACCGCGACGTAGGGTCGTCAATCGTTCGGGACCTTGAAGACTCGCGATTGCCTCGATGGATTTTTTTTTATGGTACTCTTTTTTATTAATTTTTTTATTCGAGTAAGAAGTTGATCCAGAGTGGAGAAAAAATCAGTGTGGAGTTTGCACAAGGCTCACACGCGGGTATGTCGATAAAACGTGCCAAATATCACGTGCAATGTTTATTCTCGGATTATATTAGCATGTGAATAAGTTCTTCGGCTCGGCGGGTGTCTCGCTGTTTCGCGTCGAGGAAAAATGAAATAAAATCAAAATTCGTGGCTCACTCTGTCGAAATTTTAACGTGTGGAGGAGACGCTTTTTACGCTAGATATAATTTTGCATTTCATTTTGTTCTAACGTGACGCGTGAAGGTGGTTGTGGTTAAAATTATCCTCGTACTCTCGGAGCCGGAAGGAAAATTAACGAGGAAGTGAAATTCGAAAAAACCCGGCCAAGAGCGTATTGGACACACACATGATGGGGTTCCGTAGCCATTCTCACTAACATTCTCTTTAACCTTTTCGTAATACGTATCGAGAGCTATTTTACCTTCACAAATTTGCTTGCGAGAAAGAGAATTGCAAAGAGAGAGTTATTTTTAATTTTTGATTCAACTATTTTTGATGCAGTGTACGTTATAGTTTTAATTTAAAGTACAAGTTAAGAGCTACATTCAGTCTATGGGAAGGGGGTAAAAAAAATTATTCTTTCATAAATCTCCCAATTTTCTTTTTTGGGTAATCAATCTACGTCCGTGTACTAAATTTCATCTCAATCGGTATACAAATGAAACAACGAGAGGGCTGTGACCTACAGACGGGCCGACCGCCAGACCAAACCCCATAAGGGTTCCCCAATCAACCACGCAACGCTAAAAACGAGTTCTCACGGGGGTCGAGCGCCCAGTGGGCGCGCCGAGGCGAAGAGAAGAGATAAAAAAAAAATAAACATAAAAAATAAATTAAGAAAACACGAAGAAAACGATAAATAATCGTCGTTGCCCGTCTCCTCGGCCGTTCGTTCAACAACCACCTCGGATATTTGCACCTCGGCGTCGCGGTATAATAAATGTGAACTTCCGGTACCCAAAGTCCACGGTTATCATCCGTGGCCCCGATACTTCCGTATATGCGGCTTTTTAGATTGTCGCGAATTCGAAGGAAGGGGAATCCCGGCTGACTCGGGAACTTCGTATAAAGACACCCATCGTCCATCGAAAATTCGTCAGTTTTCTTCTTCTCGAATCCGAAAAGTTTCTCCAACTCTTCGGATTCGTTTCACCGAGACAATTCTCGTCATACGCGAAATAAAAAACGAAAAAAGAAAAAAAACAAACGTCCATTAAAAATTTTTGTAACAAATTATAGGACGTCAAATAAATTTGTACTTTTTAATCTTAAAATAAAAATAAATAAATAAAAAAATGGAACTCAACTGGTTGCTGGTTTCGTGGATTATCCTGGGTTCAAGCCTCGCAAACGCTTGGCCCTTTTTAACACGTCGCGATAATTCCGACGATTCGGGGGAAAGTTTGGACGGTTTGACCGATCGGCTGGAACATCTCGAGGAATCAATGTTCGGCCTGCCGAGCAACGAGACCGGTATCAAAGTCGCCGAGTGGCACGAGGGTGCACCCGTAAATCCTGAAGAACTCGGGGAGTACGCCGAGGGTGATATTTTGTTTCCTCCGAAAATGGCGCGCAACGGTTTGACGGCACAGAGCTCTCGATGGCCCCGAGGAATCGTTCCTTACATCCTAAGTCCATACTTCAGTAAGTTTACGTCTCAAATTCGATCAAATTCATTCATTTATTCATTTAGATTATTAATTTATTTGTTTATTTATTTATTTATTCATTTACTTTTTCTAATGAATTACGATTAAATTTTTTGTCGCTCAGGTCAATCTCAAAAAAGAATAATTTTGGAGGCCATGGAGGATTATCACGATAACACGTGCATCAAATTCAAGCCTTATACCGGCGTGGAAACCGATTATATCAGAATAACAGCTGGAACGACCGGATGCTGGAGCAGCGTCGGTAGAATCGGCGGTCGTCAGGACGTTAATCTTCAGGTACCTGGATGCGTAACGAGAAAAGGAACGGTGATACACGAACTCATGCACGCCGTGGGTTTTCTTCACGAGCAGAGCAGATATGAGAGAGACGGTTTTATCGATATATTGTGGAACAATATTAGACCAGGTAAGCGTTAACGGAGTACGTTGTCAGACGGAATCCTTTTATTCGAACTCACGAAGTTCAATAAAAATTTACGTAAAATTTTGTGCTTTACATTTTTCATTTCGAGATTATTATTCGTCGTTCTATCGATTATGAAGGTTTTCCTTTTTTATTCTCACGATTTTAATGGATGGGCGAGTTTTTAACGGGGATTAAAATATTGGACATGCGTTTATTATACAAACATACGTGATGTTATGACGGCACGATAAATTTACCAATGGACCGACGATCGAATAATATTATTTATTTATATATACAGAGTTCGATAAATTTGTGACGAAAAAACATTACGATTCGTCGGATTGAATAACTCTCATCGTATTACAATTCGTGTACATTCACGACGCATTTTAATCCCAGGTCTTTCGGGTAATTTTGAAAAAGCATCGAAATCGACGACCGACGCTTTTGGGGTTGGATACGACTACGGAAGTGTGATGCATTATTCCGCGAATGCTTTTTCGGTAAATGGCAAACCTACAATAGTACCCAAGGTGAGAATCTTCACATCGTCAACAAAATATATTTCATCTTTATAAAGTATTACTTCATCTTTATTCATTTTTTAAATCTAAATAAGTGTCATCTTTGTCATTTATTATTTTATCCTAATTAATTATTATTATTATATTCTCAATAAATGTCACGGTGAAGAAATAAATAAATATTTCGATTGAAAAATGTCGCGTACGAAATAACGCGCGAAACAATTAATCATTCGCAGCAACCCGGCGGTCTGATGAATCTCATTGGCGAGATATTCAACGGAAGGACCAAAGTCGAGCTCGGACAGCGCGAAGGTTTCAGCAAACGAGACATTCAAAAGATTCGCCGAATGTACAAGTGCGGCAACAGAAAACGCAGTTACAACTGATTGATCCCTTGAACGATCATTCTCACGATCTCGATCGACGATGAATCCCGGACACGTGACGGAAATACGAGCCTCGGAAATTCATTCGCTCGTTCCGCAAAACTATCGACATTGCGTCTTAATTCTGTATTTCTTTTTTTTCTCGAGAGAAAAAAAAATGTCAGTTGTCGCTGCCGGTAATTATTCCGGTGCTACAAGGCGCGCTTTTTTCGGATTATCGCGGTTAACGTGTGTTCGTTGTTTCCCGATAATCCCGTACCCTGCGAAAATCAAAGGAAATTCTTTTCTAATTATTATATAAGAATATAGTATATAAAAAAATGTCTAGCTAACCAAATCGAATTTTGAGAAATAAGGAATCTATTATAGTCTCGAAATGCGGTATTCAATCAGTATTAAAAATGTATGTATGTTACGTGTGTGATTAATTATATGATTTTATTAATTGAATGATGTTCTTACGTGTATTTTATTCCTCGATACCTGATAATTCGACCAGAAACACTCGGTGAAGTATCGAGCTCTCGAGCATGGATCCGCTAGCTCCGCTAAAGGAAAAATAAAAAAATGAGATTGAATTATTTTTTAAGTATTTTTAGTTGGGTTCAGTAAACAACGAGGAACCCTTTTATGGTTTTGGTCTGTCCGACTGTCCGCCCGTACGTCTTTCTATCTGCATGTCACAGCCCTCTCATTTTCTTATTTATATATTCATTAAGATGCAATTCGTTATACAGAGACTGAAAAATGTACTCAACATATTTTTTTTAAAGTTTTTAATTAGTACTTTCAATAAAAACTGTAACGAACACTGCAGCAAAAATAGTTTATGGAAAATTTAGGATTAAGTCTTTTTCGGAAGCAAGCAAATTTCCCAAGGTGAAATAGCTTTTGATACGTATTATAAAAAAAATGAGGAGAAGGTTAGTGGGAATGGCTGAATAACGGAGAGACCCTGACCTATCGATGTACACTTGTGAACCAATATTCCGCGGTCGTTCAGCGTCAAATTGGCTCTATGCATCCACGACTTTATTTTGTGGAGTCGGAAATTTCCGTTGCGATCCATCTGCAATCACGTTTCGATATAGAGTTAATGAAAAAATTCATATATATGTATATACTATGTAGATAAGGGCTTCTGATCAAGTTCGAGCTGGCTCTGACCCTCGACATTTTGAAATATTCGACGGTTTTTTCCCTTCATTTCATTGTTTCACCTCTGAAAAGCACTCGGAATTTTCGTTATGAATTTTTTCGAAATTATTCGTCATAATTTTTCACAACCAACGCATTGACGGTCCGAATTAAAAAATTTGCGAATCGTTTGGAAAACCCTGTATCATAGTTAAAAATATTTCAGCGATGACCTACTTTAATTATGACCTTCTGCTTCTCATTATTTTCATCTTTTGGTCGAAAAAGCGTTGAAAATATTTTCACGTTCGAGCTAACGATGTGAGAGTCAAAGCAATAATAAAAAAAATGGTGGAACAAAATCCAAAAGGTCGAGGGTTAGAACCATGTCGAATAGGTGTGGAGTGCCTCCTATATTATCTCGAACCTTTAATAATTAAATTTCAACTCCAAAGCTTACTCACCCATTTGTACTCGCTGTAGATGCACAACAGAAAGCACTGCAACCGTAAATTGGTCTTAGTTATTTCAGTTTTGTATCAGAAAATTTGACACTAAAGTTTTTTATTTCTCTCATTATTTATTTTTATATTTTATTATTTATTAAATCAAAATTTTTCAAATTGTTAGGAACGATCGCGACAATCCGTAATCATCATCGCGATACGATTTATCCTACACAAAAATTTCGCAACGAGTACAGCATGTATAATCAGACAATAGAAAAACGAAGTGCATCGCGAACGACGTAAAAATTGTTCGATTTGTACGAATATCGAAAGTCCACTGAGGCACAACGAGAATTCTCAACGTTCCAGTGAATCGGATAATTGAAATATTGCGCTATATATGCTTCGGGCTGTTCCATTCAATATGTTTTTTTCTCTTTTTCTTCTTCCCCTTTTTTTCTGCACTCCGTTTAAATCGATTTCTCATCGACATGACCGAGCATTGAAATGGCAAGGGAACATCTTTATATTTTTCGTACAACGAGATTCGTGTTTGATTGAACGATCGATATATTTACCGAGAGCTCTCTCGAATGATTATCCAAACTCTCGAAGTCGTGATGCATCATGTAAGAGTTGAACACTCCGAGTTCCACGGGGTTAGTGGCATTGCAAATACGCACAACCGCGATATCGTCTCTGATACTCTGGAATATTTCAAATAAACAATTCGATTGGGAGAATCCGTAGTGCGATGGATTACGCGGGATGGCGATAGTGACGCGATTGAATTCACGTCGTCGACACTTTTTAATGCGATTTCACGGATCGATGATTAGCGTAAAACTGTAGTTTACGCAATTGTTTTACTTGACGTAAGACCTCGTGTTTTTCGGTGGTACGAGATAGATTAGAAATCAGGAAACTTTATAAAAAAAATTCTATTCAATAATGATAATTATTTATAAAAATATGTTATTGTAAAAATAATTTGTGAAACAACGTTTAACCAAGAGACACCGAATTCGATAAGAAAATAGAAAAAATGTAGAGGAAAGAATAGAACTTGGATGATTAAAAGAACAAAAACACTTCAAAAAATAAAACTGTCGTGAAATAAAAACTCGCGATCGTCATCACGGATATAATGAAATTATAAAAATAATTTTTACTCACCGATGCATCCGCAAATTGCTCGCTAATGAAAGCCCCGAGGAACAAAATCCACAATATCTCACGGATTCCCGGCATAATGAAAATCACCAAACTTAAGATCAGGTCGAACAATTGGCTTGAACCAAAAATTTATTTACCACCCGGTTTGTATCACGAAGCGCGACGGTATTACGCGGGTAACAAATCGTTGACTGACCAGAGCCTCCGTATAATAAATATATATACACGCACACGCGTATAAATATATATTTAACCAGTTGGGAGTCGCGCGTAGATATCAAATCGAACTTCGTATCGATGGAATGCAACGATGACAACAAATTTTTCACGACCGAATGGAATTACCGTCAAAACAATATTTGCGCAATTGTTCGGTTCTATATTCACATATCTGTATAAGATATATATGTAACACGGCTCGTACGACAATAATTCATCAAATCGACAGAACGACAATAATTATTGAGAAGTCAATCGATCGGCAACTCGTCGGTCCAGCGTACGACCAACATTTGAAAATCCCAAGATCGACTGAAATCGTGCGAACGAGGACAGTCTCGTGAATGAACGAATCGACGAGAAAACATTGAACGAATCATATTACGTGTATATCGATACGACGAGCGTGTGAAAAGTTTGTGAAAATAATTCCGTCTCCGGGACGATGATTTGTCAATTTTGTCGAGAGCGAACGCATGAAGCGCGTAGTATAAAACGCGATCACGACCTACTGCTATCAAAATCGAGACACTGGCACTCCGCTCGATCTATCTATTTTTTTTTCTTTTTTTTAAATAATCTTTCCCTCTTCCTCTCGATCTCGTGTAGCGCACGGGGTTTCCTGACAATCGCGTGTCGACGTAGAGCTCCCACGTATGTCGAGAGCTTTGCGCGATAACGCATTATCTATCTCTGGTTGTACTTCCTTGAATTATTGTATTAGCGATCTCGGCTGTTCGAATCACGGGACGTGTTTTAATCTCGGCGAGAGTCTGGGATCATTGAAATTTGCTGGTACGACGTTTCGTGTACACTCGAGACGACGACGAATGTTGACCGAAATACTCGAGAAAAAAGCTGCAAGCTGAATTATTTTTATAATTACGGTCTCCGAATTCAAGGTAATGCACGATCTACTTTATGAGGAAATTTTTTTATCAATTCTGGTTTCCTCGTAGAGGATTTCGCGCATTACCAGTGATTTGGAAGAGAAATAACCTCTATGAGGAAGCATAAAAGTATTCTGGATTTATCGTGATTACAATCCCTCGAAAAAATTATCAGATGAGCGATTGCTCGAAGGAACAATCGATAAAACAAAATTCTGGGTATCATCGACGTATATTTAATTACTTAGGATCAGATTACAGCTAATTGTTTGGGGTTTTTGTACATAGTCGTGTGTATGATAGGAATGCGTTAATCAATAACGGAAATGTTTTCGGAGGACGGCTCGAGTGACGTACACAGCACGAATTGCAAGAGCACTCGTGCAGAAATGAATATTCAGTGAAAATGTATTCGGAATAGTCTCAAAAAAATAAAATAATTTCAAAAAATGAAAAAAACTATCAGTAA
Source organism: Sussaba pulchella (assembly GCA_963971145.1). Lineage (NCBI taxonomy): Eukaryota > Metazoa > Arthropoda > Insecta > Hymenoptera > Ichneumonidae > Sussaba > Sussaba pulchella. Next base: position 18,841,631 of record OZ020164.1, on the reverse strand, counting down.
TTATCGCGGAAGAATTAAAATGTTGCCATTGTTGCAACAATAACGAATAACTTAGACGAATTATTGTTTCACAGTGGACTATTATGTTTAATTGAAATTATGATCCATGATTATTTAGTAATGGAATTATTGTAAATACATTTTCATCGAATGAATGGCCATGCCTGCACTCGAGTGCTCGGAGGCTAAACGAGGTAACGACGAATCGATAATAATTATTATTAACAGCGAATAGTGTGAAAATAAGTGTAGGCGTGTTGTCCCGCGACACCCTCCGCTAATTAGCGTGTAATGAGTTTGATAGCCAACGGTATAGTATTCTCTATATATATATATATATTAATAGCGATGAACGGAGCGGTCCAGCAGCCTCACTGGTACGGAATTATCATCGGCCTAGTCTCATCGTTCCGCCTCGGAGAGAATGCAAGCGATAAGCATCGACCGACTCGACGTGTACTGCAATTGTACATAATTAATTATTAATCCTCAATGGTCAGCCAGGGTCCCATAGTCTCACCACAGGACTCTACAATCTTCGTTTGCGTTTAAATCATTGTGAACCTTGCAAAAATAATTAAAATAATTACAATTCGAAGCAGGCACTATCGCGAAAATTCTCGTCTTGAAGTATAGTTTCTTGAATATTATAGTGTCTCGATAGTAAGAACACCAAAAATATATATTTTTTAATTTCAAATTTGTCCCAATCACAATTTTTGCAGAAAAATCAATTGCTTCTCATTCCTCAAGATTTCAAAAATACTTCGACATTCGTCACATTTAAAAATATTAGAAATTCGAATTGAGATCGCAACTTTCAATTTTCCTTGGGGCCGAAAGGACCCCAGCGACCATTGTCGAATTCCACCGTACGGTGACCATTGAGGATCAATATCAAATCCATAGTCTACAATATTAAAAACAATTCCACGAAACATAAAATATAATTTCCGAACGTAAAAAAAGGCAAAAAAAACAGGTAATAAAAACGAAAAATTGCATCTATCAGCCCAAATTGGAATCGCGAAGCCAATTTTGTTTGATAAAATCAGCGGCTCGTTCGCCGATCATAATCGCCGGTGCGTTGGTATTGCCGGAAGTGACTTTAGGCATGACGCTCGTGTCGGCGACTCGAACCCCAAAAACGCCTCGAACCCTCAGACGATCGTCGACCACGGCCGTGGGATCATTTTCCGGTCCCATTTTGCAGGATCCGGCTTGATGATTTTCCGGTGCGGTGTCGTGCTTTATCGCGCATTCCCAATAAGCGTCGCAACCGAATTTGAGATGCTCGCAGTTTTTCACCGGAGTTCGATCCAATTTGAAACCGTATTTTTTCAGGGTTCGCGTTTCGGCCAAACGTATGGCGAATTTAATTCCCTCGATGAGACCACCGACGTCGTCCTTGTGGGTCAAATATTTCGGATAAATCATGGGTTTCGATAGCGGATCGTTGTTTCTCAGACGCAAATAACCGCGACTTTTCGGATGTAGGAGAGTCGGTATTATGTAGATATTGCGATTCGTGCCTTTCTTCTCGCCGACCATTCCGGTTTCCGCGCAATCAGCCAAATAACCACCGAAGATGAGTTGAATGTCCGGATGATCGTCTCCCGGATTCGCGTATTTCGTGTTTATCATCGCTGTTACCTCCGATATACCTGTGGAAACGAGGGAACCGATTTTTTTTTTAATCGTCGAATAGTGAGTTTGATGAGTGTCTGGAAAAATCGATTTTGGGAGACGCAAAGTTGGTTCAATTATCAATTATAATTAACCCTTCGCGGTCGTATTACCCCGCAAAGGCCTTTGCTTTGGTGGCTGAGAGTAGACGAACGACCGCAAAGGGTTAATACTGCGAGTGGTAGTGTTTTCGTGTTACTACGACGTTGTTATTTCGATCAGAAGCCGATTTCGGGGAATAGACTGACTTAATTATTACCTGGTGTACCAAATTGCGAAAAATTTTGAGTCGCATCATTAATATCTCCTTCAATATAGGTCCACAAAACAAATAAATGAATGATTATATAAATAACACATCGCTGGTTTCGATATCAGCATTTTGTTCCCTTGTCCTAAAAAATCGAATCGATATTGAACACACACCGAGACCTTCCAGCGTTCTGTTTGATTTTTGGAAACACCATCCCCAAACGTGCGCGTTCGCACCACGAGTACGCAAAACCAAAACCCAGCCTCCTATCCATAGCAATTTTTGATTACAAACCCATGGTTGGGAGAAAAAAATTTGAACAATAAAAAAAATAGCATCGCCGGCGGCGATGAAGCATTCGGTGTTTGCATGTATGTAACGAATTTCCTGTAAAACGCTTCGGGCTACGTTCGAACGAGTTTTGCGTTCGTGAAAGGTGTATTTACGTATTCACGGTGCAGTGGCAAATGTAGATACAGTCGATTCTACCTACAGAGGCGGTACGTAGAATCCCATCGCGTGTGCGCCGAAAATTCGGAACTGTTATCGGCTGCGATTTATTTCCGTTATATTTTGTGTGACGTTCGCTCGCACATAAACGGAAATTACGCATTGATATAGGGTAGACATGACGAATAAATTTTGACAACGTAGAGTAACATAATGTAACATTCCGTCGGACTCCAATTGACGTCACAGCGAGGATCAATAAATAAATGAATAATCGTAATAATAATAAATTTGAGAACAAAATATTTTCAAAATTTCAAGAAATAAATGAGAGTTAGTTTCATAAATAAATAGTAGAAACTAATTTAAAATAAATAATAAAATAAATGAATTATAAATTAAATCAAGAATTTTGTATTCTAAAGTTAAAGTTTAAAGAAAGTAATTATTAATTGACAACGTAATTAATATAAGTGAAAATAAATGGATCGATCCAATCGGCAATTATTTCGTAAAATTATCGCAAAAATGGACAAAATTAGATTCCGTAGCTGCAACAAAAATCTTCGAAGACATGAACGGTACAACGCACGTTTTCTCATAATCCAATTCTTACAAGAAAACGTCGTTCATGAATGTAGATTCAACAAATTCGCAAAAATACGGATGACCGTCGCAGTGATCGAAAAACGGAAAAGCTATATTGCATCACGTTAAAACGTCATCGGCGAACGAGATCATTGCGCAATAAGCTTTCACTGTACCGGTGTATTACTCTCCCGAGATCTGCCGACGGGACGCTTCGAGCGAGTTTGCGTGTGTCCCCCCTGCCCCTTCCCTCTCGTTCGTAATGCGAGATATACAAATTTTGTATCCGGTTAATTAATAAACACGTTAATACGATTGCGATTAGATCGATCGGTCGTGCCCTCATCTCAATAACTTGCAATATTTCGCCATAGGAGTAACGCAAAAAGCGTCATAAAAGTTTCCATCGTAATCTATCAGCGACAAACAAAATACGCCACAAGCAGAGAAATAATCGATCAATCTTATCGGTCTCCAATGATTCCCCGATATTAGAATCTTTTTTTTTCGTAATTTGTGTATCGATAATGGATTATATCACAACGAGATTGAGTAAGATATTGTCTCCTCTGAATAAATAAGACCGAATGTAACATATATGTAAGTTATTATGTAGCTTCATGGCTTTTCCAAATTTTCGATATTTAGAAAAATCTTTTTGATCTTTATAATAGTAAAATTGGGAAAAAACGGCGATATTGCATAATGTACCGCATAATTAGTTCATGAACGGATATCGTGTTCTTAATTAGTCGTGTTGATTGGTTGTCAACGGATTGCGCATAAAATGTCTCGTGTCTACGTCATGCATAAGAGCACGGATCGTTAAGTAAATATTGATTGGTATATTTATCTCACCAGTGCCGGACATTAGACCATCACGGAAGAGCAAATATTCCATGGCTGTGGCCCAATTCAACGGCGTCGTGTCCGTATCGTTTATCGTAAATCCCACCGCGAATGCCACGTGATTGTGAAGATTCTTTCCGACACCTGGCAAATCTTGAACCAGAGGGACTCCAACTTCAGCGAGTTGTTTGCGAGGTCCTATTCCGCTGTTCAAAAGAATTTGCGGCGAGTTCACAGCTCCTGAAAATTCCATAAACCACAAAAAAAAATTATATTCATGTGAAAAACGATTTTTTATTATCTAATATTGACTAATTAATTTATTAATTTATCAATTTATAGATTAATTAATTGATCGATTGACTATTTTATTATTATTTCGTATTAATAGGGGAGGATTTATTCGTCGTACCTCCGCTGACAACGACTTCCTTCGTGACTCGAACCTGATGAATTTTGTCGTCGTGAACGAATTCCACGCCGACGGCTCGTTTGTTTTCATCGAAGAGAATTCTCGTCACGGTCGAGTTGAGCATGATGTGAAGATTGCGACGATTTTTCGCTGGTCTGAGGAAAGCCCGAGACGTGGAAAGCCTCGAACCATTTCTCGATGTCGTCTGGGCTATCGCGAAACCCGTGTGAGTCTTGCCGTTGAGATCCACGCTCGGATAGCCTGTAAATTAATTCGATGAATTATTTTATACGAGCAAATTTGAATGACATCGAGTGGGTTATCAACGTCGTGCTGTATTTGAAATTGAATTAATAATTGACCGAACGACAAGAGGTCAACGAGTGACGGATAACGTGGATTTAGAGATGATATGATAGAGGCATTCATTCAATGAAAATGTATTGAAAATACTTTTTCCAACAAATAGCTTCGATCGAATATCACGGAATAATTAGAATTTCACATTTATGCGGTAACGATTAATAATTGTGATGAATTATTAATATTGTTCAACGATTGATTCCAATATTCAATGGCAATTGTTATTTATCATAATTCAGTAATGAAAGTATTTCAAATACATTTTCATTGAACGAATGTCCATCCTTGCGTAAATTACGACATTCGAATCAATGGGAAAATCTATTCTTCGTCATTCGTACCTAATTCTTCGCCCGCCTCGATGAGAGCGTGGCTGAGAGGCGGATGGTAGGGAAATTGCGTTACTGTTAGAGGACCACCGGTTCCGTGATAACCGTAATCCATATCGTTGACTTGCTGATTGTCCTCGCTCTTGATAAAATACGGAAGTACGTTCTGGTAGGACCAACCGGGATTACCCAGTTTTTCCCAATCGTCGTAATCCTTCCGCGAGCCTCTCATATAGGTCATACCGTTCATTACGCTCGTACCACCGAGAACCTGAAACCGCGAACCATGAAACGTGTACATTTCCGTATTATTATTTATTTTCTCGTATATTAAAGACAGAGCAAGCGAATGTCATACTTTGTAGTGGACGAACTAATTATCCATAATTATCGTGTATATTTTTTAATCGAGAAACCAATAATTCGCTAAATAATAAATTCCATCGATTCGTGACTTATATTAGTTCAATCTCAATATGTCGCAATGAATGGTGTATATATTGTCGACGAGTGCAAATATAAGAGTCGTTATTTATGATTGACGAGGTGATTGACGCGTTAAATTTTATGCATGTACTTACTTTTCCTCGGGGCCAGTAGCAACGACGTTCTTCCTTGTTAAGACAGGCATCTGTCTCGCTCTCCGTCGTGTATTTCCAGTCTATGTCGCTCCCAAGAAAATTAAAGAAAAACGAAGGTATTTGCGTACCCGTTGGTTCATCCAGCCCGGCTTCTAACAGCAGAACGGAAAATCTATCCACTTCGGCCAATCTCCCGGCGACCGTTGCTCCACCGCTCCCACCGCCAATTACTACGAAGTCGTAGCTGTGTTCGACAAGATCGATTACAAATTGATTAGGCATAAAACGATCAATTATAGGTTTATTGAATTATAATGCAACGGAATAAATACAAATGGCACTCAATGGATTATTGTTCGGCAGTGCAAGATGCGATTGTAGTGATTTTCATGCAATTGTATCAGTAATTACAAATTGTAGTTAGTGCAACTTAATAAATCATTAAACGATCAATTATAACTTTATTGCATTAGAATGCAACAGAATCACGCTTGAAACAATTGGACACTTGGACAATTGGGTTTATCACGAAACATGGAATCGAATTTCGAAAAATCATAATCGATTTCAGAGAAATATTAATTATTGAAAAAATAAATCTTCCCAGAACATAATTATAATTGCCCCGTAATAGTCCTCCCCATAAATTCAGCATACCAGCGTGCAATTTAGCACGATACACCGAGCCCGTACTTTGAAGAAATTTTCAAAGAGGAACATAACACCGAGCGAAGGCCCACAGATCTTGATCACGTTTGCGCAACAAGCTTCGGGCAAACCGGAGCTCGGTCGCGTTCGTAATTGCGCAAGTGGTGTGCCGTAGGGACATATCGTAACGAGGCGGTAAGAGCCGCGCGTCCTGGCGGTCCCTTTTAGATCGACGAATTTCATCGCCTCCCGCAACCGTGGCGAAGGCAAACTGACGTTGTTCAACGATATATATTCCGAGAGCCTCTTAAACGTTCATCAAACACCGTCGGAAAATGGATAATTAACCCACGATCGTCGCTTGGGGTCCCGATGACCCCGCGAAAATTACTCCCTAGAGAGAATATTCCGAAATTTTCGGATTTCTATTCGTGACGAAGTCGTATCGTTATTGAACGAATGGGATCAACTCCGATCTTGGAGCTAAGGGGGCGAGGGCGAAATATAGCGAGCATCGAACTGTGATCGAGATATCTGGCAAGGAACATTGGAACAAAGAATCTCGAGTTGAACCGAAAGGTGCCGTTCTCACAGTGAAATCGTTTGTGTCGAGGGCGGGTGCGCCGCGATCTCGAGCTCTCGATCTTCGGGGCGTCACTCTGCACGAGAGTCATTGGGATATAACGGAGAGACCCGTAGTCGTTGGAATAAACAACGAAATGTGGAGCATCGGGTATGTATATGTACCGCGGTGGATATTCCGGTTACAAGATCGAGCTGGGAATACACAATGCTGACGCAACGTAGCGTTGAAGTCATCGTGGCCAACAATAGGAGGGTTCAACGTCGATAGCGCATTTATGTGTATATAGCAGCATACACAAATGTATATTACGGTGTTCCTCAATATGATTATTTTGGGTAAATTTCTGAAAAATAATAATTGAACTCGCACTTTTTTGCGTCACGTTATCTCAATCGTTTGATTTTTTTGAGTGGTGCCAGAGGTTGAGAAGTGCCTTTAACGAGTCAGCACAAATTATATTATCGAAGAAATCAATCGACAATCGTATTACGAATTCATCATGACGTGCGTTTGTCAAAATCACGACGATGATAATTATTTACCTCGTATCGACTTCGTCCCGAGGGTGCGGCCGGTTGCAAGGGTCCTCCAGGTCGCATTGACTCCGCAGAAAGACCTCGAGTAGTCCCATAAAGAGCATGAACGAAGGTCCTCCGCATGTCGAGGCCAGAGTCGGACCCGTCGTCGCGGTTAACGGACAGTTGCAGCTCATCTGAAACGAGAAAGTCACATTCTCATTATTTTCAGTTTCAGGGCTGAATTATCTCGACCACGAAAGGCAATGATGCGGATATAGATGTTCTCCGCTGTACGAAAATTCCTACAATTATCCTTTTTTGGGTATGTTTGCGTTGTGTCATTTGCGTGATGATAGAGAATGTCAATCTTTTTGGAAGTTGGTAATTATTCTTCATTGTCGGTGTCACGTAAAAAATTATGGATAATCGTTACAAGGAAGTTTCATAGTGTTTTCGATTTTGAGAAAGAACGAGATTCTAAAAAAAGAACCTGACTACAATACGTCATATAATCACGTACGTACAATCCCGATTTGAACAATTGAACAATAAACAATCTTAGAGCCCTAAAAATTCGAACAGACTTAAGGCAATTGAGAAATACAGAACAACACAGACGGAACGACGAATCTTCTCGTCGTCTCGCTTGCTTGTTGAAGTTACTTGCAGCTGCTTTCACGTCTCGTACAATACACCGAATTCCTCTTATTACGTGCTGTTTATGCGTATGAGGTTTATATAGATGTGCGAGTATGTGTGTGCGTCCATGTATTTGCCCGAGAAGAATACGCACCGCACAGTAGTCAACTGCTTGTGCAACATTTTTACTCGCTCATTATTTCCTCTTCGCTACGAATCTCACAATAGTCACACTATCATTGCCGTACGCATTCGTACAATTGCGTATTAGGTACGTGTAAGCCGTACGTGAAGCACTTGTACAGTAAGAACCACGTGCACCTGCTATTTCCGAATATTCAACGCATCGAGATACTTTAGCGCTCGGCATAAGAAAATTTACGGGAATATTATATTCGTTCTGTTATTACTTTTAGAGTTACATTTATTTTATTATTGCATTTATGATCACATTGACTTTATTATCATATTTACAATTATATCAATTTTATTATTGATACATTTGCAATAATTAATAAGGCTGTGACCATTAAAAAAGTTACTGAACAGAGAAAAGAACGAAAGATAATTTTTTCTTCAATTGCCTGACAAATTATTGACAATCACGAATGATTTAACCACCGAATATTAGCTCTCGGCTTTCGAATAATCATCGACCGGAAATGAACGAATCCGAAACCTTTCATTGAGCCTTTTTTTCGGTCGACTATCTACGACTCGCTAAATGATTACAGCGACCGTGCGCGGGCTTGGAACAAATCCCATTAACCCATTTTACCGTCCAAGTGTGTCGAGGTAACATTCAAAACCCATCGAACATATCAGACGTCATTAATCTCGCGCGGTGGTGTGAAATAATTTTTTTTTTTTTTTGGCATTACCGAATTTAAGACGAACTGCTATACATCGGGTCGTCCAATAAGTTCCCGTCTTTTCTCCGCTCGTTTCACAGAAATCCGTTCGTTTTTTTGGCCGACAAAAAGTCTAACTGCTCGAAAACTTTCTTTATTTATTAGGAGACCATCATTTCTTGGATAATTTAATTTCAGCTGATTTAAGCGGTAGTCGAAATTTTGAATAAAACTTTCGAGGAAAGAAAACGCTGGAACTTATTGGACGACCCTATATTTCCGTCCTATCTCGTTTTTATCGCGGTAGCTTATGGCGCTGTCTCCCTCGCACTCATCGACGGAGCGGAACTTGTGTAGCGCATCGCCTTAAAAAGATTTACCGTCATTTCGCACAAGCAGGGATAACCCACCGATGTCTGTTTACGATTTTCTCAAAGTACATATATGTGCTATGCGGGTGTGCGTTTATGAGCGTTTTAGTAGGCGTACTATGTATACTACCTGTGTTACCGTCGAAGGCGACTCGAAACCGCTACGTTCACTGACCGAGAACCGGCTGCAGCTTCGTGTTTGTCGATTACGAAAGACTTTTTTCCATTTTTCTTTTTTGTTTTTAATACTTTTTTTTTTTTGCAAGTTTGTCAGATTTTTTTTTACCACTAATTTCCGGAATTATTTTGTGCAAGCTGGTCAAACTTGAGTGACCGGTCCAGCGAGACTTCGGAAAGCTGGTCTTTAGCGAGCAGCAAGGGCTGTTACGAACGTAAAGAACTTTTTAAACCTTTTTCTTTATTATAACTTATTTTTTTTCATTAAAATTTTTTGCTTTTCTTCATTTTTTTTTATTTTAATTTTTTCTTATTTAAAATTTTATTTTTCGTCGTTGATTGATTCTTCTTCTTGAACTATTTCTTTCATTTCAATTTTTTCGGCTCTAAAAATATTTATTTTCTTTTTTAATTTTTTTAATAATCCGATAATCCGTTTTTCTATTTTTTATTTCCCATTACCGCGCCAAACGTTTGAAACGTCGTCCTCGACCGACGATTCATAAATTCCTCGGACTCAGTGTTGAAGTTCGACAAGTCGAGCGACGGAGAATTTTAGTCGTGCTTACGCAGCGACCGCCCGCCCATTGATATTGACCCGATTGAGCGAAGAAAACCGAACTCTACGCGAACTCAAACTTAAACCCGTCATTAACCCGCACATGTTGTTGTCAAAGTGCGCGGGCAAGGCTACGTGCTCGTATCGAACAACACGTGGTCGAACGAAACTTCGAATTATCATTCCTTTGACATTAAACTTCGACGTTCGATCGGGGCTTGTAGGACCCCGCGACGTTTTTCCGTTTCAATTTGCGTTGAACTCGAGAAAAACCTTGAAAATAATTCGAGCTAATAAATTTTCCATCATTTTTTTCTGTAGAATTTTCATTTCGATATTTTTAAATGAAGACACTTTTTGACGCGAGCATTATCGCAATAATTCTTATCTTGAAGTATCTCGTCAAAGCATGCCTAAAATGTTTTAGAAAAATATTTGAATTATAAAAAGTAAAACCCTACCGAACGTCCAGGATTAAACGGAAAAAAAAATGTTTCAGAACGGGCGATAAAAGTCGACACTTCAAGCCGACAAATTTCCATAAATGACACAATTATTCCGGAAATAGTTTTGCAATTTAACGCGAATGGAAGATACTGTGGAAAAGCGTGCTTTTAGCACGTTCGAACGTTCGTCACGTGCACGTGTGGCATTCGTCGGTTCTGATTGCTCTCCATCTAAATCCCATCGTCGTTGCTCGAACGATTCGTAAGCACTCGACACTTCCAAGCACATTCACGGAGCAATGCGTTAACACCCACGAACCAATCATACGATTTATATGTACATTCATATAAATATAGATATACGTAGAACGGAAATTTGGCTGCAACTGGCAAACGTAATACGTGATTCAGATTCGCGTATTCCATTTACGTGCATATCCAATTTCGAATGTTGCATTGCATGCAAACGCATATATCCATGGCGCACCGCCTGATAACGTCTCCGGCTCTTCTTGTTCACTCGATTCTCGTACAGGACAAAAAGTACGTACACACGTATCGCGTTTGCTCGTCCAATCGCTCCGTTACATTGCCGTGTAACCGCAACCACCCGAGCCACGGAACTTCGCGAATACGCGGTAACTGTTTACGTGATTCGAATCCGGAATATAAAAATTTTACGGCTGAATTATCTCAAGAAAATATATTTCAGAGCATTTTTTTATTTTTTATTTTTTTTGGAGGAAGTTATTTTATTGAGAAGATGTGAAAAAAAAAATTTTTCATCCGTACTGTGATATTTTGGTTTTATTATCGTCTTTGCTGTGAAAAAATATATTTGTGAGGGTTTATTTTTGAAAAAGTTTCCATTGAGAAGACGTGATGTATTTTTTTTGTCTTCGCTGTGATCATTTAGATGCTGCGATCGACTTTGGACCGGACGGGATAAGTATAGGGATGCGAAGGCAACTTGCGGCATAACTTGTAGATCGACTTGAAGAGAGAAAAAAAAATTATGTATATTTACATATGCAGTTATCGCGGAAGAAATAAGTACAGATTTCCAGCAATGTTTTCTTTATGATAATGTTGTCAATGTTGGTAATATTGTGTCGTTGAATTTTATGCACGTGGGTTTTGCGGCACGCGATCGTATCGTTGCAGTAATATTATTAACGTTCGGGATTAGTAATCGGGGCGAAAGCAGTTCCGGTTTTTTTATCGGGCTCTCCGTATACGACGATTATAATGGTCTGAGATATTACGGATTTCTTCTGCCATCATTTTAGCTGATTATTTATTTATTTATTGCTGTCATTATTATTCTTTTCTTAAAAATGTCGTTGTTGATGAGTTTTTGAGACTTACCATTTTTTTCTCAATATATTTCCATTGGAAATTAATTGCAAACCAAATTTGGGCCCCGATCTTAAGGCCGAAATTCGTGCTGCGTGACGATGAAAGTGAAAACGATGTAAGAACGGGAATAAACTCTTTTCATTCTTACAAAATGTTTCGTTAATTAATTAATTAAAAAGACCGGTTGTTAAATTAATTTTCCGTATGTTTGTTCTCAACGTTCGAATGTTTTACCGATGTATGAAGTGCCGAGTGTTTGTCGAAAGTCCGTCGGTGACCATCGTGAAACCGTCTGTTAACTACGCCAAAGGTAAAATTATGGAGCGGACCAATTACGATCGCGTTATACGATCGCTCATTTCGAGTTTTACGAACCAGTCCACAGAATTCGAGAAAAAAACGTGTATTGTATAATGCGAGCTCAACGAAAATAACACTGGGCTTAATGTTATCATATGCAGCTCCAGAATCGTACGAAAAATAATAATAATAATAATGATAAATGAATGAATAAATTGAAAAAATTTTGAAAAACCTTTTCATTCTTTGAAAGTCAATAAGTAATATGTAACTATAATATCAGTAATAAGAAGATGATAATTAAAATGAGATAACAAATACTTTACATTCCTAAAAAACCGACAATTTATTGTTTCGCACGTTTCGACGAACCATCAGTGAATTTATATTTAATTTTCAACCAGTATTTACTCTTCTTTTACGACGACAATAAACGATGCGTTAATTCGATTATCTCTGATCATTCATCTTCGAACGGACGTGATAGGTGGCACGGCGACTCAAATTACCATGCACGAAGAATAATAATAATCGATTAATAACCCATGATGAATTATACGCGAGAAATGCAAATACCCTTTCACTTTCCGTGCATTATTATATGAGCGAAAAAAAAATAAAATTAAAATAAAATGAATACGGGAGAATCTTCCCAGATAATCAAGGCTCCGACGGCCAGCGGCGTCCTGGCAAAGGTGAACGTAATAAAATCCACGAACCAGACTGAGACAAACCCATTTGGTAATCGCCCGGCAACGTATGCTCGAACATATACATGCAACTTTTGCAGAATTTTATTTTGATTTAGTATCGCATTTACGGTCACGAACAGTCGCAATCTTTTTGCACCGGAAATATATTTTCTTGCGGTTATTTCGATTATTCTCGAATTTATTGGATCAACATTCAAAAAATAATAAATGTTGTAAAAATAGTAATTATGTTTGTGAGCAGTAAATAATTAACGAAATATTTCAATGTGGCATTAAAATTGTTACCCTCACGCTTAAACTAATCTTACATCTTCTAGCAATTTCTATTAATTAGTCAAAATATTCCGAATTCAAATAAAATGATTGCATAAATAATTCTTATTCCAATAAAATAAAATAAAAGGTAACCGATAATAATTGAAATTCCTTACCGTGTAACAAATGCTCGTACAAGAATCGTGTTACCGATCGTTTTGCCGTCAAACACTTTTCGAAAAACCCGCGCAACAATTTTTACCACGGACGGTTACCAAAGACGATGGGTCCTGGTTCGCGGTCTCACGACCAGCAAGCTACTAGACCGTTCGTATTCTCCTTCGCGGTTGTGGATATTCGACAACCTCCGCCACCACTTCTTCTGCATTCTCCCCGGTGGCATCGAGAGCAGCAGACCCAACGATCTACCGGCGAGCATGGCAGTGTTATGGCAACGAACGTTTCCCATCTAACCGTACACCGATGAGCTCACGATCTCGTCTACCGTGAGGTGTAAATCGTTCACCGTAACGTGCTACGTCGTCTGCCTGATAGATCATAGCCATATTTATCGTCCGATTGTTGATCGACAAATTATCCAGGACTATATATATTAGAATTTATTTGTGTGCAAAGAATAAAATACACATTTACATACTAGCAGTCGGAGTCGAGTGGATATAAATCAAAATTAATATCACAATCGTCTTGCTTTAGATATCGATCGTCTAATTATGCAGAATAATTTATATTAAAATTAATTTTCAAGAAATCAATTAAAAAAAATAGACACACTTACAGTATCTCAACTTCCACCACGCTGTTGAGCCAACGACCTCAATTCAAAACAGAAAAATAAAATAAATAAATGAACGTAAAACATTTTTTTCAAGCCAATTACTCCCCAATCGCTAATGAAATCTATTGGAAGATATTTCAATAGATCCTCGTTACAGTCGTGAATAAATCGACAATAGTCATGCTCGATCAAACGATAATAATCGGTGAATGGAATCAAATGCCATCGGCGTCGCTATCACAGAGCAAACGTTCACCCATACACGCGCGGATTATCGTACTCGATCTCCCACAGTCGGCAAGACACATCGGTAGTTACGATAGATCGTGTTGCCCTTTGTCCGAAACGCGCATTAGGCTTTGCGCCAGCGGCTATGGAAAATCCAACGCGCCAGCAACCGTGATGATGACTAATACACCGCGCACGTGTGTTATGGGAAAACGTTGAACCTGTAATGCCAATTTTTTTCTATCTTCGATCCGAGAACCAACGGAAACGACAAGTCGGGCCATTGACCCGATAAAATACATAATTTATAGTTTGTATCGCAAATCGAAGAAGGAATAAACCGGCTTCTTCAATCCTTACACAACGCGACTATTTTTCCCATCAAACACCACCCTAGGAGTCAATTTGACCCTGCATAAACCTTGACAGCCCGCCATTTTGTATCGACCCACGCGATCGGGTTGAAAAAAATCTCAAATGTACTCTGAACATTGTTCAATCAATTAATATTGATAAAAAGTGCGATTGCAATTATAAACATGCATAAAAAAATTCAAGAAACAAAAACTATCATTTTTGTCATATCAGTTCCGACGATTAATTGGTGGCCTTAACTGGTTTTCCCTAAACCTATCAACTATCTACGTTGGGCAGAACTCGTGATAACTTCCAACATTGCCAAATCCGAATACTCAAGGCTACCAATTCATACCCAATCAGTGAATAATCAGTCATCCCAGTCAAACCAATTTTTTCGTTAACGCCTACTTACGAGGACACAACCACCGTTGCCGTTACTCCTTCCGCTGCTCGATGGAAGCTCAGCAGTTTGTCCTTCGGCACGTCCTACTTCGAAGTTACGCCAAAGAACTCCCATTGACCCGGGGCAAATCCAACGATAGTTATTTGTGCAATAATTATCGGGAAAGGATTGAATCGCACCTGGCTCAGGGTCTACGGACAGGTTGAATACCGGTGCTTGCGTGCGAAATATCGTGCTATCGTGAGAAAGGATTTCGTCATTGACGTCTCGACGATCGGTTGACACTCTTACCGTCACGGCATCGCACACACACATGCGCAAACACGCGTTGAATATTCACTGGCATCGTATTTGTTACATGTAGAAATTTGCGAGAGTACAATCGTATTCCTTTTCGTTTTACCCCCTCCCGCCTCGCCACTGCCCCGTGGCCGGAAAAAGATGAGATCTTGCGTGATTGCAATGACAAACATAAAAGCTGACCCTATTCTTCTCACGCACGACTCGTTTTGACTCGCGTTTACGTATGTCAAAGGAATCGTTGGAAGCATGTAAATATATAATTATTTTATAATACTCGAGAGAGCCTCTGGATTATGTATACTTGGGTGGTTGTTGTTTGGTCAATGTGCGACATTATGCCAACAAAATTACCGAAAATCAAAAAATTGCACGTACTTTGTTAAAACTTACGAAATTTTACGTTAAAATTGGACCAGAAGGTTTAAAATAGGCTTCATTTTTTATTTTAAATCGATTTGGGTTTGGAATCAGGCTGTCTCGAAATTTAAAGATTGACCAAATAACAACCACCCTAATACACACATGCTGTTTGCCATACGAGCCGTCATCGATGTACCACGCTATTAATTTCATATTTATTTCATCCTTATCACGTTGCAACGATCTGTCTCGAGTTTGGTTTTTAATTAGTATGGCGCTCGAATCATTCGAAAGTAACGGTTTGTAAATCAGGGCGTTTGAATTTTATTTTGCTCGAGGGGAAGTCAACGTTCGTACACGAGGGAATGCATGTACCTCGATCGTATCGACCGTTGCAGCTCTAATTGCTCCGGATTCTCTCGGATTTTCCGACAAAAAGCTGTTGCCGTAATACACATCGATCGTTACGACGAAAACTGAGTCTGTGAATGCCGGAAAATTGCCGTACTAATCGCATCCCAACGGGAATGCATCGACCGTTTTATTGGACTCACGATATTCTGATTCCAGTCGTGTTTACTATTAAACACAACGGTCAAACGGTGACGGTTAATCGCGATTTAACGAATGTACGAATGATTTTTTATGAGTTTGTTAATTTTCCAAACATATCGCTAATTGATCAACGGTTTTTATTGAGTGAAAAATTATGCCGACTGATAACAAGTTTCTATTTACAAGTGCTTGGGGCAAGCCAGTTTCTCACGTTTTTACAGAGAAATAAAATGAAAAAGCTAAGCCGATATGTCTGACTTTTACAATTAAAAAATTTTTTTATTATAATAATCAAGGACGATTTTTTTTAAATCTCTTGTGGTTTGAATCGTTGTAAAAGCTATCCACGAGATGTTCCGTGACTTCTGCGTCGTTGAGCGAGTCACCGGAATTGACTTGTCGAAAGTTATAATTACTTCGGACTCCAGTAATGGTCTTTCCATGATCAACAGCCTCGCTGGCCTCGTCGTGATAATCATTTTCGATATCGTCTTCGTTTCTCAATGCGCTCCCGCTTCTGACCCAGTCGCGAGCTTCTTCGGTGTCTGACGATTCGTTTGGCGACGTCAACAAATTCTGAAAGTTCAAACGACAAATCGAATTGATAATGGATGGACGATCTGCTGCTCGGTCATTTTTACCCCTTAATCTGTAACTATGGGTCACTCGTGTCTTGCCGAAATGATCCGTTCTTCATGTTCGGATTTGTTTATAATTTTAGATTGTTCAAACAAATGATTATTGCCGCAATAAAATTTATAAGATTTGATCAGTTATGTGAAATTCTTTAGGGTTAAGAGAAAAAAAAGTAATCGTCAGAGCTGGACGACTAAAGGGAAATCTAAACGGTCGGATTAAACTGACGCTCACTGTATACGCACGAACTTGGACCCCTCAGGACACGCCAACCCCGACGGAGCGTTCAACGAAAACGCGATTTCATCGAGCTTCTCCACAGGCAGAGCCGGCTGTTGGAAAAAAGAAATCATTGGTAGAATTCGCTCATAAAATTTTTCCCACAATTAAAACAAATATATTTATACCTGCGACGGCTCGTTAAGACTCGGAACAACATCCACAATTGCACCGTCGCCGCCATCATCGTACTCCCACTTCAAGTCCTTTATCTCAACGTCGCTCCGACCCAACTGCTCCGCCATAACCATCCCCGCTTCCATGTCAATGGCGTTTTTCAGATTGTTCGGAAAATCCGGTGTTCCTCCGTAATTGACATTCTTGAACAGATTCAAGTCCCCATCGTTAGAGTTGAAACGCAAATTTCCTTCGTTGTCCGGAAAACTTTCGTAATCGTAACCAAGACCGGTTTCTTCATCGATGGATTCTTCGACCGTGTAAACCGGCAAAATTGTCGAATTGCTCGAACGTTTCGCCGGAATTCCGGAGCGTTCGTCTTTCGAGGTTTCGATGTAACCCTGAAGGCTGAGCACCAACGGATAAATGCCATCGTCCTCGTCGTAATTCTCAATTATTGTTCTGCCATTTCGATTGTCGTCGTCACCAGCACTGCTGGAATTGTCGATGGCTATCGGCTGCACCGGCTGTGGCGCAACACTTCTGGAAAATGGTACTAGCGGAGTCGAAACCGTTGTGATCACTGGACGTTTCTACGTGTGGAAGAAAAATGTTTTCACTTCAATCTACTAATATTGTGCAATCACGTAAGTTAGATATTTGGAAAAAAATTATTTAATTGATAAAATACAAATTAATTCATTTGATTTCGATTTATGTATCATTTAACCGATTTGTTATTTTTTCATTCAATAAATCGAATTTATTTAAATGGATTTTTATCTGATAATTATATATTTTTATTATTTTCGTTCATAACCTGTTCCAACGAATCCCCATAGCTCGCTCGTTCTCTGTGAAGTCGATGAAGAGCAGGACCAAGCGGTGTTCTAAATTTCGAATTCCACAAGTCGGAAACTCCAAGCGGACCGTCGAATCCCCGATCGCGAAATAAAAATCCAAAATTTCGATCGTTCGTCACTTCAGGTCGTTCGGGCTTTGGAAAAGGATCGAGACCTCCGTCGTATCGTCGGATCTCGTTACCCGGACGTTGCGGCGATGGCATAAAAGCCGGTGCCCGAGGCTCGGTCGTTTCGTAGATTCGATCGTGCGGATAACTATTCGGTCGATGATAATTCCGTCGCTGCGCATCGGTTTCGCCATCCACAAAGAAAAGATTCGGCGAAATTGGTCCAGCGTCAGCATCGATTCGTCGAGTTCTCGATAGGACCGAAGCAACCGGAGGCGGTACTCGATTACGATCGTCATAAACATTTCCGCTATTTCGATTCTGAAGATGAAGACGATAGTCCCCATATCTCGGATTCAAGAGCCCGGGAAATCCAGCGATAAATCCACGATCTTTAATCGCATTGTTCGTTGTAATTCCTGACCTTTGTGCATCACCGTCGACGTAACGGTGACGATCAACGTCACTCGTCGAATCTTCGTGCTTCGTTCGTCGATGAGGCACGTCCGACAAAGACGTAAGTCCTCGATAATTGGATCCTGACCAACTTTCCGGACCAACATTTTCACGACCTATTGGTGAGCTTCCAAAGTTTTCCAACGGTACGTAATGCTGCGACGTTCGATCGTGAAAATTATTCAACCACGATGTATCTTCGCTCGTGTAATTGTTGGAATGAATATCAAACGGTACTTGATTTATTTCTCGGACAATGGTGCCTGGGATTTTAGGGGATTCGACGATGCTTCGATAAAATTGATCGCGAAAATCTCTTTGCGGTTGCCATTCCGGATTTGATTGAGAAAATGACATCTCCGGCCTCGCGGGAGATCCCGGGAAATTCGGATCCACGTTCGGGAATTGCTGGAATGTCCAATTCGTTGGGAATTGCTGGGTTGAAAATTTTTCTGGTGTTACTAACTTTTGATCCATCGAATCTTGATGCTGCTGAGAATTTGGAGATCGAGCGATCTGAGTTTGCCAATAATTAGGATCGAAGTAATACGGATTCGTGCCTTCGGGTTGACTAATCGACCAATCAGTCTGAAATTGTTGTTTCGAACTCGTGCCAGGCTCGAGGAATCTTTGATCCACGGACATTCGATCGCGCGAAGGATTTGCAGGTAGAATGAATTGATTTTCGTTCCAGGGATGAAAGAAATTAGGATCCTCGTTCGGAGATTGCTGGAACGTCCAGTTGGCTTGGAATTGTTGATTAGGATTCGTAGATTGTAAAAACCTTCTGTCCATGAATCGTCGATCAAGTTGAGGGTTCGTGAACGGAGAAAATTGGTCCGGCCAGTTGTTGTAGTTCAAAAACCGTGAATTGTCATCCCGAGATTGTTGCATGGATTGGTACCAACGATTCACGGGATCCGTGGTATCAAACGCTTGAAACGGTGGAGCTTGATTGGGCCAAGGTGCGACGCTATCAGAATTTTGCGGAAACGTCCAAGGTCGCTGAAGTAGTCCCGGATCTGGACCATAAAAATTTTGCCATTCGTTGATTCCCCCCCGAAACGACGCCGTTGGAAGCTCCGAAGGAGTTGGAATTGCATGATTTTCGGTGACACGCGTTTGAATTGACGTATCGTTATTTGGAAGAGATAAATAACTTTCGTCTTTAAAATCGTCGATCTTTATCGTGCCAATTTGATGTCCCGCAAAGTTATTTTTTTCTTGAGACTGATAATTCTCGTTTTCGTTGTTACGATTTTTCGTTGATTTCCGTGCATCGAAAGAAATCTCAGGGTTCGGATGGCTGACGTTGATCGTCATTGGAACGGGCTCGACGAAATTCGGTGAAATCGACGGACTGCTCGTGGGAATCCGTGACAGCCAATTTTGGAAAGCCGGACTCGTCACGGTCACGGCTCGAACTTCCTTCATCCACAGGTCGTAGGCTGCCGAACCAAGCATGTCCTTGACGGATTCGAGCCATTCGAGAAATCCCTGCACAAACAAAAAGTACAAAAAATACTTGAGCGCTGTCTTCTTTGTTTTTTTTTTGTTCAGTGTCGTTGTATGAAGCAATTTAACGTACCCGATAATTCTCCTGCTTCTCAGCCATCTTTGTCCAAGCTTCGATGGCATCGACACCGGTTTTCAGTCTGAGATGATCGAGCCAATTCGAGAGCGAAGTCACGGTGGGTCGAATAACGGAACCGGAAATAATATCCGGCGTAACTGACGGAGGTCGTGATGACGACGATGATGACCTCGAGTTGGAAGTAGGATTCTCGCGATAGTTTTCAGTTGCTGAATCGGTCGATTTTTTTTTAGTTTGCTCATCTAAGTGCCGTGACACTTTATTATTCTTCGATAAACCGGAAGTCATGCTGAAGGTCGTCGATAAATTTTTTTCGGGATTGGAATAAAAATTGAGTTTAGCGTCGTCCCTCCAGGAGCGTTTTGTTTGGGGCGTTACGTTCAAGGGGATCATCAAGGGTCTGTGACAGGATCGCGATATCTTGCAGACTTCGCGGGTGCAAGTTTGTTGAAGGTTTGCCGCGCAATCCTCGCCCTTGGGACATACCCAGCCACGACACTGCTCATTCGCCTCCAGCTCCTCTTCTGAGCAATTGAGAAATAACAATCGTTAATTCTGAAGGTAAGTATCACCCTTGAGGGTCATTCGGGGTTCAGAGGACCCAATAATAGTTCTGAATTTAAGCTTGTGTTAACCTTGCAAAAATATGTAGTTAAAATAATTCGGATTATTTCCATAATTAAGTCGACGTTCATAGTTCAAAATAAATATAGTTTTTAAAGCGAGCACTATCGCGACAATTCTTATATTAAAGTACAGTATTTGGACACAACATAGCTAAAATATGTTGAAACAGTATTAGAATTTGAAAGTCATTAACGTCTTTGTACATTTCTACAAAAAAAATTATATCTTTTGAAAAACAAATTACTCTCAGTTCTTGAATACTTAAAAAATTCTGTGACCTTTTTTACATTGAAAAATAACGTTAAATCTAATTTAGAGTACAAATTTCAGCGCTTGGGGTTGAAAGGATCCCTTGCGAACTCCATGAAATTCTACCGCCCTACCATTTTTAGCTGAGCAGTCAGGGGTGTGCTTGCAGGGGTAGTTGCGACAGTCACTCGGTGGTCTTCGTAGAAAACACTCGTGACTTGAGAGACACCCCAAAGATTTGCACTTGTCGTACCACAATTTCACGTCTGCAAATAGAAATTGTTCCCGAAAGAAGTCCTAAACTATATTTTTGATGTAATTAAATGCACCACGAACTCATAGATATATGTAAGAATCATGGGGCAAAAGTTGTATAAGCTTCTTAATTTCTACGTCAATTTTTTTGCACGACTCGCCTTGTACCTTTTGGATTTGCGCAGCTCTTGACGAGTTTACAGGGTGGTTTGGCGCACAAAGATTCCCGCAGAATGCAACGAAGACCGGAAGGGCATTTGTAGTCGACGCAAGACGCTGGTCCGTCGTAATAATCACGTTCCAACACGCATCTAGCAATTTGCTGAGCACAAGCTGAATCACATATAAAAATTACATCTACATATGTTTATTAAAGTGTCTCTGGGAACATAAAAATGTTGAGCAGCTTTTAGATTCGAATTATATAAAATCATAAAACATGTCGCAACATCGAATCTAAAAACTGCCGAGAAGAAATCCCGTGAGACACTCTAATGTTCATTCATGAATTATTAATTTCCAAAATCGAAAAAAAAAAATTACGCTCGTCCCATTGACAGTGACGGACTTTGACGAGACACACATATCCCTTGCTACATCTCACTGCCTCGCAGGATGAAGGACCCTTCAGCGATTCTAGAAATAAACGACGAACGCTACGGAGAATAAATATTTAAAAAATATTTCTGCAACGATCGAACAATGATGAACGAACCCTTTCGCGATTTCGAACAATAGAGCATGCTGGGACAGGGCGGATTTCCGCACCAGAACTTTCTACTAACGCACTGCTCGCCTCTTTTGCATCTCAGATACGCGCATCCCTTTGGATTATCGGCGCGAACTTCTCCTTCAAGACACGAAAGACCAAAAAATAAAAAAACAACAAGAAAAATTATGTGATTTATGACCGTGAGATCAAATTCGAATGATTTAAATGCATCAAAAATCACAAACCACTTTTGTACGGATTTTTTGTCAGCACATATTCGCACATACACAATAACAAGAGCAACATCCAGAGATTAATGTTTTTTTTCACAATTTTTAGAGGCATAGCAATTACTTCTTATTTTATTTTACTTTAATGGTTTTTTTTATGGGTGGAATGGAGTTGGACGAGGTTGAGACGTGCCACGCGATAATGAGAAACCAGCCTGAATGAACAAACGAACGATTCCAGAGACGCTTACTACGTGCCGGGAAAGAATGGCTGTGGTAACTGGAAACTCAACACAGGATGCAGTGAGTATCAATAAACCGAGTCGTTGCTACGACTAGATACTATTAATTGATATTTGTTACTCGCACATTCATTCCAAATTTTTTGTCGAGATAAAGGATGCACGAATCTACAATGGCGACGTAATTTAGTTTAAAATTTTTCGTTTCATTTCATTTCTCTATTTATTTTTTTTCTTTCCAAATTTAGGTTAATTGTTTTTATTGAAGATTGCCGCCTGCGATATTCGACAATAAACGATTACGATGTTGTAATCACAATTTGTCAAAGTAACAAGTACGAAAGCATCAATATTATGCTCGACGGATTAATTACTAGTACAGTATATAATACACAGCCTGTGGCGAATACATTCATAAATATACAACCTTATCGTCGCACAGAAAAAATTGATACACGATTAAATCATTCTAAATTATTACGATACGGCGTTGAAAAGAGCCTCAAGCTCATTGCTGCAGAAAAAAAAAAATTATCGCCGTCAGTATCTTGGGATTATCGTCACTAATCGAACTATTCGAATAAAAGATAGCTTGGCAGAATTCGGCGATACGGTCGTCTGCGACCCACGTGGTTATAAATAAAACAAAACAAAAAATAATAATAATAAAAATAAAAACAAAAGTATAAAAATAAAAAATTATAAAAAATAAAATTATTTAGTGCCGTGAAAACGTCATCACTGGAGATTTGATGAAGAGCCTGATTTATTGTTGATGACAAGCTGAAGTAGCCCAGCCAGAGCACTGGTGAATCCAGCGTTGTAATCGAGGGTGACTTCGGTGTAGACGTAATCCTCGCGTCGATCGCGAAATTTGTCGGCTTCGTCGGGTCCGGAAACAAGAGCGCCGTAGAGAGTCTGAGGATTTGGTTCTTTACGGTCGAATTCCGGCCATCCGCACGTTGCCGGTCTATCGGGGCACGAAGAGGCCGCGTGATACGGTTGCTTAGGTGGATTTTTTCCAAATCCAATCACGTAACTGCGTCCTGAAAATAAAAAAAATTAATTAATTCATTAATTAATAATAATAATAATAATATTGAGATCGAGAATCGAATTGAACTGTACGAGAAAAATAGAGAATACTCAATATTGGACTAATAATACTAACCTCCACCTCCCAGCATGTAATGAATTTGTTGTCTGGCAAAATCCCGATATTTTTCCGAATTTCCAATATTCGGCGAATCCGCGGCTTCGAGACAAACGAAAGCCACGTTCGCTGCGTGACAAAGAGTGCCGAATTTTTCTATGTACAGCAGACCTTTGGGCGTTCGTTTTTGTTGGTCCACCGAAAAATCGCAGAATGCGCGAGTGGCGTTCTGATACTCCGTCTGGCCCGTCAGCTGTGCCAGTAGCACCTAATTTCATCGAAACGAAAATAAAAAATATAATGATTATTAGTATTGTTACATGATAAATTTATCAAAAATGATGTACTATAATATTAGAGATTTGATAATTGCGATATTTTTTTAATTGTCACATCAGTTGTGAACATACTCGTGCTTTGACTCATAATTTTGGGGGTAAAACATTCAAATCAAATCATTAATTTTTTATCAATGGATTAAAAATTTTATAGAAATTCTAATTTCGTATTTATAGTATTTTTTGTGAGACAAAAAGTAAACCGACCTGAACCCCAGCGACTTTTTTGTTGTAGAAAAACTCATTGGGCCGCTCTTTGAGATGGAAATGTTGATAATGATGTTCGGCGTCCTCGAGATATCTCGAATCGTTGGTAGCTTTGAAAAGCCAAGCGGCGGCCCAAGCGAGTTCGTCACCGTAATCCGTGCTCTCGTAGTACTGTGCGGCACCCCTTATCGCTTCGTGATAGAGACCACGATGAACGTTCGCGAATTTGTAAAGCTCCCGAGCGTGTTTCAGACATTTCGAGCTGTAATCAGGATCGGAGTCCCTGAAGACGATGCTCGAGGCTGCCAAAGCCGCTGCAGTCTCGCCCGCCAAGTCCGAACCTGTGAACAACGAGAACAGTCCTTAAGTACCGAATCTGCTTCGGATTTTCGATTAACCCTAAGCTAGAACAGTGGGGTCAAGAAGTCCCCAATCAAAGGTTATTCCTCTGAATTTCTAGGAACTAATCAATAAAAATATGATGAAGAACCATCCACGCGCGAGTTCAATTCGCAATTGACCGGCATTTTTTTTCTTCTTCTTTTTTGAGAGATCGTAAATTGTTACATCGTTTGAATTTCGACAATTCGACGTTTGTCGTGCGCGGCAAGCAAGCACAGACGATAAATTTATCATAAATTCAAAGGAGACTGTCAGTCTCATGCACGGACAGCCCCTCTCCCCCTGCCGGATGAGTACCTATATTTTTATAGGTTCACCGGGACCCGCAACGCGAAATTAAAATTTCAACGCGTCTTCGGTCGTCCGCTTTGCGCCTTCGTTGAATACAAAGCGAAGACGGATATCAATTCTCTTCGACGTCTATGTCGAATATCTCTCTCGCATCATTGTTCGATCAAAGCCGCGCTATTAGATACTCACTCCCTGGTTTATTAATCACTGAACCAAACCCACCGGGAATTCCGTATAATTTTCTTATCTATAATTGTGAATATCTATTCATTATTATTTATCGAAGATATTCAATAGCTATCCATAAGGATGTATAAAAATCTTTCCGTAATAGAATAATTAATTCAGAAATATTTGAGTTAATAAATTATATTTTAATTCATTCTAGAATAATCAAATAACTTATTTTTTATTTATTGTTCCTCTCATATATATTCATTGAATAACAGTAAATATATAATCGTATATATGTACACCAAAAAGTTTTCCGGTCGCAGAAAATTTACGGTTCGTTAAAATTTCGCGTTTACCTGGATGTTCCGAATCGATCTTGAAAGCAGGTCGCGTTGTGTTCAACTCCTCCGGTCGTCCCCAGTATCCGTGATCCACCGTAAAATCACCGACCTGACCGTAAAAAACGAATTCGCTGACGTGACACTTGATAAAGTAATCCGTCGCCCATTTGATCGAATTACGAAGTTCGTCGAGTTGTCCAGCTGCTGCGTAAGCTTCCGGCCAACTGACCGCACCCCATGCCAACAGAGTCGTCATCGATGCCATCGTAAATCCAAACTTGACGAAGTCACCGGCTGCGTAAAAATTTTTATCAAACTCTTTTCTTTTTTTAATTTTTGAAATTATATTCATAATTATTACGTGGTACGATTATCTTCGTCTCAAACTAGCTTAATAATAAAAATAATAATAATAATAATACAAGAAAAATACAACGACAAGACATTTTTTTATTTTATCGACCTCACCATCGTAATATCCACCAGTGAGATCTTCGCCGTTGGAGCCGCGATCGCCCATCGCGGAATCACCTCTCCAGGGTATTCTATTGTCGGCAGGAAGCTTTCCGGAACGCTGGGCTTCGTAGAACAGAAGCGATAGTTCCAAAACTTTGGCGTAATCGTTATCCTCGATCGGTCTTACTGCTAGTACCGGCGATGCAACGGTCACGTCAAACGTCATGGTGAAAGCCACGGCGAGAAGCTGCGTGACATGAATGTGTGCAAACGAGATTTAATATTGATTCAAAAGTAATTATGAGTTCGACGACAGATGTTTTAGGACATTTTGGGAACCGTTGACATATAAATTATGATAAAAAATGTTTGGACCTTCGCATAGCTTCGTCTATGAGGAAACGAAACAACGTGCGTGAGATTCTATGGGGATAGTTGAGAAGCCACGCGGGTGGTTTCCTCGATACGTCGGCTTTGCACGCAATCCATTCGTACCTCTGTCCCACCCCCCTCGTTGGAGAATGCAGCCGTGGGGTTAAAGGTTTCGCGTGCAAGACCCGGTTATTCTGTACTTGTAATTATCGTACACGAGTATGTGAAACGCCTGAATGCAAGGAACGAATAAAGTACGTCGTTTCAGTACACTCAAGACCGTTTTTCTGTATAATATAAATCGATGAGAATAATTTAAGTATATTTATCGTTAATTTATACAACGAGTGTTAGGAAAAAATAAGATTTTTCCCCGCAATTCTACTAAACGAAGCAGAGGAAAGTTTCCCAAAACTTCAGTTCTAGTTTATGATACTTTTGTTGATTTATTTATCTTTTTTTTTCGCTCAATCAGGGATTGTTGAGGAATTTATCTCGAATATTGGCTTCTATATAGAGCCATTCGTTGACACGAGCAAG
The DNA here is from genome assembly GCA_963971145.1 of Sussaba pulchella. Classification (NCBI taxonomy): domain Eukaryota; kingdom Metazoa; phylum Arthropoda; class Insecta; order Hymenoptera; family Ichneumonidae; genus Sussaba; species Sussaba pulchella. The sequence goes on along the minus strand of OZ020164.1, from coordinate 18,815,049 downwards.
AGCTTCGAACTGTATTTATATTTGATGGATTGCACGGTCGCTGTCACACTGAAAAATAGTGCTTGCGGATATAACGACTGTGGGAGAGTGAAGCTTATGAGCCGCAGCAGCTCAATACAGGTTCGAATATACATGTAGTAATGAGTACATGAAGGTGAGTTGCAGCGCTCCTCGGGGTCTCGAGGGTCGAGTACGTACCTCTCAGCGATAGAAATATACGGGGTGTCCCATTAAAAAAACACAGGCGAATATGGCTTAAAGAAAATTAACAGACAACGAAATGGGTCATATGAGAGTTGTAAGGATCGAAAAAGGAAGCTCAGTGCTGATGGGATCTATGCTCTCATAGTTAATATTTTTATGCTGCAGGCATAATGTATTTTTTCCAAATATGTCAATACTTTCGACACCACTGGAGTTGTGCCTTTTTTTTAGACGAATCAAAAGATAACAGAGAAATAACCGTCTCTTATGTAATTTCTCATCGACATTTCACCAAATATAGCACGAAAATACAATAAAATGAGATTTCATTAATTATTCTATTTATTATTCTTTATCAAAAATATTATTATTTTATTTCTGGCCCGTATTTTTTTAAAAATGGGACACCCTGTATAAACATCTATAGATGTATGAAGGACCCCAACAGCCGGGGAATATAACAGCGGAACCACGTATTATTTGCAATGAGTGTTGGCGCTCGCCACACAGAAATAACGAGAACGTTGAACTCGTGATTTTCTCGGAAGAATGACGGAAAAATAAATAAATCGTGGTAAACGTCGGTGGTTTATTAACATATGAACGTTCTGACGGGTTAACGGCAAACAAGAACTGATAAGCTGTGGCGGCAATTTTTAATTTTAATTTTCATTTGATTTCTTTAATTAGAGAAGATTTAAATGAAATGTCAATTCATCAGTGATGTGGTTGAGAGTACAACTGATGGGGGTATGTCAGGATTAACAACGACTTGAGAGGTCAGTTTTATCAAGGTTCTACATTTTTGTACTCCGAGTTGGTCTGGATCTGTAGATTTGAACATATAGAATCGGAAAAGTTCTATACGTTCTATTGTTGATTGACGAATATTTCTAAATAAATAAATAAATCGATCAATGAATAAAACAATGAATCAAGTTGCCCCGAAAAATACTGGAATCTCCCCGAATTCCCATAACTAATCACATTTCTCCGACTGATTATCCGAAGAATTAAATATCGACCAGTTGCGGCGTATAATTCAAATCTACATTACCATCAGCTCCGTGACAATAATCTTCGTTCCAATCATCATAATTTTTATCTTGCGGTCCCCCGTCTCGATACAATTGTCGCCTCGTTGATCGATCAAACAATCACCCGCTCGCAAACTGCATTCGGCACGCGGATGAACTGTCGTTCGATCGTTCGCGTTGCCACCCGGCTCATGTCACACATTCGACTGTTCGAACGTTTTCAATAGAATCACAGATTTTCCATCGACATCCCGGAAAAACTCCGCGCCCCGCTGTATCCGCCGAGCGACTGGATTCCTTCACGGATTCAACTTCACTCGTCGCCTTCAAAGCGATCGCGGAACAACGTGGTGTGATAGAAAGTTTTCGGTATTCAACGTGACGATCAACTTGCACTCGCGACAACTCGTTCGCACGACAAAGATTCTCGTTCCGGAAATGCGTTGCAATCTCACTGAGATGTGGTACCAAAAAAAAAAAAATGGTAACTAATCAATTTCACTGCCGTAAATACGCGCGAAAGTTAACACCGTTTTTAACTTTCACGCAAAACTCATCGCTCTTCGATGGAAGAACAAAAAGGGAGAATAAAAAACGGCACAATAATTTTTTATCCAGACATTGCGCAACTTCGGTGATTGTACGATTATTCAGTCGCGATTGACACTTCGCGATTTTATTTTCTTGCACGAGCTGCAACCATAATCGCGTACGCACATAATTGTACAAAGTGACGGAAAAAACGCGATAAAACGTGGAATTCACGAATAAATTATCCAGCGCGGCCTGCCATTCGCAAAAAAAAAACACCGGTAACGTTTCGCAATTCAAACGATTTCTACGAACGTATATGAATCCAATGACCAAAGACGATCTTCTATCGCCGAAGAGCCGCAATCGCTGAGTGCGCCAACTCTGGAAGCAGTTCGCGGGTCGAGGAAGATTCTTCGATCGCGTGCAACCGTTCGCACCAGTATCGCTCACTCAATTCCGGAATCATGTTGAACAATTTCATACCTGTTACAAAAAAAAAAAAAAAAAAATAGTAAATTAAATCTCCCGCGAAACGAAAAGCAACGAGAAAAAAAAACTATTCCACCAAAAAAAAGTTCGAGTGGGCACAACTGTTGCAAGTCAATTCATCGTTATTTATTTATCTCTTTATTTATTTATTTATTCATTTATTTATTTATTTATTTATTTAGTTATCTATAATTCGATTTTTTTGTACAGGATGTGTGAAAGTTTCCGATTAATGGCCAATTGTAAGATCGTTCGACGTGCAACTGGTTCGACAGCGAGCTACCTCAGTGAGATTTCTTCGGGTTTCGCGATCTCGAGCGTGTGGTTCACGTAGCGCAACGGAGCCCGAGCAACAGCTCATACGCGACTCAACAGCTCTCCTTCGCGGGTTTCTCACACCACAACGCTCACGCACCAAAGTACGCGGACCCTCGTCAACGCAATGGCAAACGGTTTGCAACGTTTGCGTGTGGGTCAACGTCAACGTAACGACGAACGAAGACGACGATGACGATGACGAAGACGAGAACGACGAGCACGGCGGTGCGGGGGAGGCCCGAGCCAGACGCGCAGCATACGTGCAACTTTACCAGACGTGATTTGCCCGACGCGGTAATCATAATCGTGCGCTGCTTCAACGACAAGATAACGTCTCCGTTCGGTCGGCCGATCGGGCCCGTCAAGTTTCCGTTCGGCAATGAATCGATATTTCATTGATCGTCATCGCCATCGCCGCACACGTATAATCCATTGCCATTACGGACGGCTACGTTTTTTTTCCACGATTCCGTGTGATCGGGGGATCGCTATTTGTCGGAGTAATGATTTGATTACCGCGTTTCTTCGTTAATTGCTCATTTAATTGGCTCGTTGACGTATCGGTCTTTCATTAATTTTTTCTTCGCGCAATTATCGGTTAATTGTTGATCTTGCGTCGAGCCTTGGGACTCTCTAGATCATTCCTTTATTATTTCTTCGATATATTTATAAAGAGCTTTGTTTGATTTTATTTTATTTTATTCAATTGTGATATTCATTTTTTTTCAACAAATTTCTCCTTGGGTCTTAGCGGTGACCTCGCTGCATAATTTCAGCACCGAAGAGACTGGAATACAATCAGCTGCACAATGTGTGCACGTGGCGAGTACGAGTGTGAGTTCTCTTGATAAAGTGGGTGGGATAGCCCCAACTCCTCCCGTCCTTCGCCCCGCTCGCTCCCGCATGGCTACCGATACCCTCACGATCGACGTGGCAAAGCGATTGATCTGTCAGCCTTTCTTCCACTCACATGCATAATTGATGCATCGCTTTGACGCCTCGATACAATCAAACCCTCGTGCATGCGTGGAAGCATTCGCGAGCCCCCAGCAAAGCTCTCGCGCGTTCGCGCTGCACCTGTGAGTCTGCCAGAAACGCCGATCGGACACTTGAAGTTTCTGGAAATAGACGGAGGGCTCTGGCCTGGGTACATGGTTCTGGTACGCTCGCGAGATTGCACTTGACGGTTCAGTGTTATTTTTATAACTTCGTGATTCATGGATGTAAAATCCGAGAAATTGTTAAACTTAATCGTTGATAGATTGAAAATATTCATTGTGTTTTTTTAAATATTCAAGATTGTCGAAAGTTACTGAGGGGATGGCTCACGATTTTTGTATTGATTGTTCTTTATATGACATAGATTTATGCGCAATGATATACTGCAATAATCTATATATATATCTATATTTGAAATACCACTGTCGGGTCGATCGCAGGTTGGTGATTCGTTGCAAAGGTAAATATATACTCCATTATCTATATATTATTATTATAAAATAAATATTGTAACGATCAAATACTATAAATCATAGAAATAATAATGATAAATTAATGGAAATAATGTATAGGATGTTATATCGTTTCTATTTTTTATTATTAATAGTATTTTATTGTTATTGTATATTTTTCAAATAGAATTTTATTATAGTAATAATATATAGATTATAGATTATATATATATATCTAATAATTGCCATTGCAAAGAATTATCAACCTATACGATCGATACGGCTGTAAGATTTCAATTGTGTAAGAAAGAAAATAGGTGCGATGTTTTTTTGTTCCAGGATACGCAAAATTATCCAACGATTAACGCTCTCTGCGTCGGAATAACGCTTTCACCTCTTCGCCATGCCTACCGTTGTACCGTTGCGGCTTGGTACCAGCACACCGTTCATTTTCGAGTGTGTACGAATGCTATTTCGCTGATTCATCGCGGGGTACACGCACGGTCGTCTCGCGCCAACGATCGCTTTTTATGCAATAAAGCCACAAAACATCGTGCGAAGACTGCTGTTATTTCTCTCGAATTCGATATTACAAAATATGATACCACTTTGAACAAAGTGAAAGGAGAAGAATCAACGACGGATGAACTTAGAATGTATTTGAACGGGAGGAAATCTTTTTTTTCTGTGGTTTTTTTTTGGTTATTCCGATAATTAAGGGAGTTAGTCTATATTGAGCTGCCTGAAGGATCCGTCCAGGCCGAATAGGTCATCCTGCGTCTTTGGTCTTCCGGGTCTCAGCGCTTCGACCGCTTTTACGGATTCCTGTTCCGCAAACCAGGGCCCGTATTCTTCCAGTTTCTTCATCCAAGTATCTGGAAGTCGATAAAACTATTAGCGAAAATTTAATTAAGACATAAAAATCTCTGATTCTTTTCATCTCAGCACAAAAATCTGAGATTCGTCTTAATGAAATATGAGAATCTGTGATTCTTCAAAATAAAAATAGAAAAATATCGAATTCTTCTTATTAAAAATCGGTAAATCAGGGAGTCCTCGTATCTAAACTAGCAAAATCTGCAAGTCTCTTCATTTACCGTGAATGTCCTTAATAGAACCCGCGTCGCCGCCGTATTCGGTTGGCAAAATCTCTCTGGGTATGTGCTCGTAGAGCGTGTTCATGTTGCTGTGGACGTATATGCGATTTCGCATTTTTTCCTTCAGGAAAGGTTTTACAAAATTGATAATCGTATCGACGAGAGGACTGACGTTGACCACGTGAACCTCCTTAAGCTTAACGGGATAAGCTTCCTGCACGCAGACGAGAAATTTTTTTACTATGGCCGGCGTGAATTTGGAAAAATGAGAAGGCGTGGCGAGAGTTGCATCCAGGATGTAGACGTCACCCGCGACACCGACGAGCTCTTCCTTGAGCCTAATGTCGCCTATCATGAGCACGAGCTTCATCGCGTCGGCGGGATTCGGCGTTGGAAGATTTTTGTCGACGCCGCGCATCAGTATTACTCTTCGACCGTTTTTCGTTAGACCCGGAAGTGGAGGAACGTTTCTAAAGATAGAACAAATAAGAAAAATAACATAACAATAGGTCAAAACAGAGTCTTCGTGTTTTTTCTGGTAAAAATCAAGTGCCAAGAAAATCTTGGAACCAAATATTTGATAATAATAATAAATTATTGAATAATGAGTGATGCAATTATTTATGAGCAATAATTTGGGAATTTTGTAATTCGCCTTCGCATTGAATTAATCATTGCATAATTACTGATGCAATAATTTATACGATATAAAATTTTTTCCGCGATTTCGATAATTCGCCTTCAGTTAAATTAATAATTGGTTAATTAATTATGCCGTGATTAATAGCAACAAATCATCTTTCGCAATTTTGGTATTTCTTCTTCGCATCAAATTATTTATTGGATAATTAATAATGCAATAATTTATAGAACAAAAATATTCTCCCCGATTTTGGTAATTCCCGTTTAGATTGAATTAATTATTTTGTTGCGATGAGAAATTTTGTCGTGATTACATTATATTAGCGATTTCTCTCATCTCGGGTCTCATGACGTCACGATTGGCGAAGAACTCCGGCACTGCGCCGCGCATTGTAAAGTACATGTCCAATTTTCGTTTGCATTTCTCGAGAGAAAATTTGCAACCTCGTAGAAAAGTCATCAGTCTCATGTCATCTGAAAAAATTTCAATTCAACGTTGCGATGTGAAGTTGTAAATCAATGAATAATTAACAGAAAAAAAAAACAAATAAAAAAAGAATTGTAATTCCAAGTGCGTAAATTTTACCAAAATTTTTGGGCAAATGAGGTTGTTTGTTGATCCATTCTTTTATCATTTCCAAATCTTTGTCACGAGTTTCTGGATTTTCGTTTAACTCCACCCGAATCTGTTTGGACATCTCCTCCGTCGGCTGTATAAGCAACATCTGCGAACATGAAATGATAAAAATAAGAATAATACAAATGAGTCAAAACGCATTGGAAATCAAGCACGAAATTAAAACTATTCATCTCATAATATTGCTTCCATTTACGATCAATGAATGAAGGAAATACGATAAAACACGTCAGACAAATAACTGCGTACGCAATCAAACTGCAAGTAACAATAAAAAATCACTCACAAATTCATGCCAATCATTCTGCAATCCTTAATAGAAGACTAAACAGCGACTTCTGATTAAACCGCGCATGCATTTGTCGTGCGGAGAATAAAAAATGAAGACGACAAAGAAAAAATTGCGAGTCAACGACGAGTGATCTCGGGGATATTATTGTCGAGCAGGTTGTCGTTATGCGAGACCTCGATCTTCTAATGACGTTGCTACGTTTTACCTGCGATGTACAGTCGAATCTTCGTACAATCGCGCATCCGCAGTTCTGTAGCGCGATAATCAGACAGCATACGACGACAGTAAGATAAAGAAAGAAACTTGTGGCGTGAGATGCGCATGCGCGAAAATTCGACAATGCAATTGGTTGTGGTTTGCACTGGCACGACCGCCCGGAAGCGCCAGCCAATCATAGTTCCGAATTTTTCGCGCGGGCTTCAAACGCACCAATCAAACTTGGACAGAATGCGCGGGAAGGCTTGAAGCGCTGTTGAGTAGGGAAGGCGTTTACTGCACAGCACAATATCTTGAGCACGTGAAGGTTGAGAGAACGCGATTATATGGAGCGTCTCTATGGGCAGAGTCGACTGTACCGCATCGCGATCCATTCGATACCGCGACAACAGTTTGGTGCAATTTACACTTGTAATTTTCATCGCAGTTGGGATAAGTATAATTTCACGATTTTTCAACTGTCACTCGGCGATGTGCCTTGATCGACTCGCGGAACTTTTTTAATGCTACCCAGTCAGGGCGATCGATTATATTGCTATGTGATTTTTTTAATGGATTTGTAGAATATTCAAGGAATTAAGGGGAACCGTTGTCTATGGTCTATGACACATAGCTGGTATTTAAGAATACACAATATAATCTATATTCTATATTCTATGTTTATAATATAATATAATACAATGATTATCTGTGTCTTGTATTTTTTTCTCGGTTATTTCGCATGGTCATAAAAAAATATATATATATATATTTGTGTGTACTTGGAACTTGACAGCGATGGACGATAACCATCGTCGCTTCCACGTGGTGCACTACATCGTTGCACACGCAATCTTTCTCGCTTCGCTATTTAGCTCGAAAAAAATTACGCAACTCGCTTGTAGACCTCACGAGCGGCAAGGATATTACGGCGAGGTTTAAACGCGAGAAATTCATCACGCTGACCGAAAGATTGCTCAAGCGAGGTTGAGACTTTCTCTCGTGCTATTCGTCGCGATCGACAAGAATAAACACGTAGCAACTGTACTAAGACTTCATGATTAGTTCAACTTTTTGTTCGGTACCGAAATAAAAAATAAAAATAAGGAATGAATCACAGGATTTTTTGAAATCTGCTATTCGCATCGAACGCGTAACGACTTCGACCGTTCGAGTGAATCTTCGCGGTTCTGGACGTTTTATCCGGCGTCGCGCATGGATTTAGTGAAAGTGTCTTGAGCCACTTCGGCATGAGAATTGTTTTTATCCATTTCTGCAACATGACCTTCGGACTTATGACGAAACGGAAAAAAAAGAAATGAATTACCATGCAGAGGATTCAGAAGAGGAAACTTTTTCAATAAGAGTGATTAATATGACAGTCGATACTGTAGACGTAATGTAAGACATTTTTACAATTTATTTGTTGTCGGAATTCAGATATCTTTCGCAAACTTCTCTTACGAATAATTTCAATGGAATCTGAGGACGCAAAGAAATCGTTAATTTCGATTGAATTGAATTTAGCTATAGAAATGAATTATTTGAATTTATTGTTCAAGAAAACCAATGAAATAAACATAAAAAATAGAAGTAAAAATCCAGATAAATAAAGACAAGGAATGAAATAATTAAATTCGTATGATCATAATTATTCGTTGACATTATATTGGAATTATTTTTTCTGTCGGATTGCACGCGAACTTACCTTTGTAAAGCGATTGAAACACCGATGAACCTTTTATTGTCACTGAGAAAAAAATCCTTTTGTGATTGAAAAAAAACAACGAAAATTCACCGGACGAGGATAATAATCGCGCACCAGTTGATTCGGTATTACCGACGATCGGCCAGTCCCGAGAGTTACGCTCGGCTCGATACTGTAACGAACCGAAGAGACGTAGAACGATTCGCAGAGTGGGAACGGAAAGTCTTGGGGACCGGTTCTACTTATATTACAAAATCTCCCACTACGTTTTACAATCCCCCGATTCTCGATCGTCCGAGAGAGCGAGAGAGGAGACAACTTTTCACTATTTTCTCTAACAAATGTCTGCAATAACAATAAACAAAAAAACTTGAACCTGGGATTTAGACATTTTTCGAATGTAAAACCTTCACTCGCAGGTATATAAATCAATCGACCGTTGCAACCTCGGCATTGCGTAATTGTTCGAATGGAAGTATAACAACGAAATCGGTATTCTTATTTCGAAGAAATTTTCACGAGCTGCGACACAATGAGTAATTTTTGTTACGCATTCCTTAGTTTCCTTTTTTTCCTTTTTACGGTATATAATTGAAAATCGGTACTGGCTCGACTCAATTCGTACCGGTAATCGAATTATTGCGTTGCGCTATCGTCGACCACTGTGACGAAAGAATTTCACGTTAGACGGTTGTGGAAATATATAATGCAACGCTTCGCGTACGTATCGTAATTGATTCATTTTGTCGATAGATGTAATTGTATTGGGAAAATATTAATGATAAATATTTACTCCATTTGGTCACGAAAATGATGTGAGAGCGCGCTGTTGGATGGGCGATGAAACTTTAGAACTTGAAAATCCGATCAAAATCTAAAAAATGATCGTAGAAGATCGTCGCTTTCTCGTTTCAACGATAATCGAACCTTCTTAATTATTTTTCTTCCCCCTGTCTCGAATACAGGCAGACTTGGGTTTCTCTACGTCAGTGTTGAAAGAAATCAAACCAATAAAGTACAAAATGATGTGTTTATTCAATTCGCTCGTCTCGCTTTAAAAGATATTTTTATTTATTTTTTTTATGCGATTGGACATTGTCTACATAAAAGCGATTACGTCTCGAGATGAAGAACGAACGTTTGCTAGATAATGAGTTTGTGTGACGTCTGTGCGGCTGAATCTTGCGGCCATTGCATCGTCGACATGTGCGATAACTTCACAAACGTCGCTCGCTCGACAGAATAATTTTCTCTAGAATTATTCACTTTTTATTACGACGAAAACTCAAATTTTGCTCTGAATCACGAAACGAAGAAAAAAATATTTACCAAAAAAATGTCCGACCGATGACAAAAATTTCATTCTCGTTGGCATTAAAAATTAGAAAAACATTCAAGATCGTTTGAATTAATTGATCGAAAGAAATAATAAAAGGAGATCACGCGACATTCGCACGTTAAGAACGGAGAACACGCATCGCTGTAATGGAAGTAACTATTCCCAACATCGCCGTCATGTTTTTGACTCGCGTCATCGAAGCTCCTCCTGATTCTTCCGATCGTTTTCCCAATTCCGGAACGGCCGTTTTCTCGTCAGAATTATTTTCCACATCCGCGATGGAATCCTTCGTCACTTTATCGTCGACCGTCGATAAAGTCTGCGAGACACGATCGAATTGATAAAAAAAAATTAATCAAAAAATGACTTGATTAAAAAGAAAAATCCGAAATTGAATGAAAACCGACAAGGATTATACAATAATTCGTGACTGTAAAAATCAATACAATCGGGAACTTTAATTTCATCGTCTTTTTAAACCATATGAATAAAAAAATTGTTTGAACTCACCGTCTCGTCGTCCTCCTTGGCTCGGGCGATGCGTTTGTGGGGATTGTCATGACGAAATGGTAGTAGTTTGAGCACTGACATGTACAGAGGTTCAACGTGATGTCTATTCTTGCAGAATTTACCGTCACATTCTTCATCCATGGAAGCTCTGATGGCTAGTGGAAGTTCCCAAACAGTGTCGACATTCCGAAGGACTTTTTCACCGGGACCATTGGCGAAGAAAGGCACGGTTCCATTGCACGTATCGGAGCACATACCCGCAACGACCAAAAGAGTGTCCTCAGCAGACACCTGATTCAATTTCAGATGATCAAAATTGCGTACGATGGAATTCATTGATTAGGAAATTACTCGTCTATTAAAATTTCATGGAGTCCACAAACATTCGATTATTTTTAGGATTCAAAACTATCGAACTCATCTCGGCCCGTTTTTATTTTATTCTGGCAATTACCTCACTTTGCAGAGCTTTTACGATGGAACTGAGTTCACTGGCCGGTGCTGCGATGGCCATCACAAATCCCCCATCGGTTGCCATGATTTCTCGCAGCAAATCGGTAACGCGTTCAGCCGGACTGCGTTTCGCCAAAAACGGTTTCCTTCCCGGAAATTCGTCCTCGGGACCGTTTAAATTTCCAAGAGTCTCAAGCAATAAACGAAAAAACGCCATTCTTATTCTGGAAAACATATCGAAAACGTCCCACATTCCGTCGAGTCCGTTAACGCCATCCGGTTTTTCAACTGAGTCCGTGATGGTGATCTGCGGAGTCGAATTCGCGGCGGTCGATGTCTTCTTCGGTTCGATCGAACTGTTCTTGGGTCGATCGTGAATACGTCGATGGAGCATTACTTGCTTCTGAAAGTTCATGGCATTTCTGACGTTGAACACATCCAGTCCACTTTTGCCTGTGTATACGCCTGGACCCCATGACCCCGGGAAGGGGAACGAAAAATCCGTCGCGGAATATGTAGCTGAAAAGTCAAATAATGTTATGGATTAATAAAATTAGCCCTGGATGGTTCGTCATCGTTTTATTGTTTCCAATTTTTGAGTCCTCCAGGGGCCAATTCACCCCGCTTGGTTCTCCTATGCATGATTTTTTTTTTCATTGTCCAGGAAAAAGTTTTCGGATACCCAATTTTCGTCGTTTAATGATTCAGAAAATTATGTGTGTGAATTTATTCGAAAAATTAACAGACCAAGAGCGTGTTGGGCAAGCACACAACTAGGTTCCGTCGCTATTGTCTTTAACTTTGTATAATCTACATAAGAGATGTATTTGGCCCTGACAATTGCTTGCTTTTGAAGAAGACTCATTTTTTAATTTTCCATAAACTATTTTTATCAGAGGGTTCGTTATAGTTTTTTTTAAGTACTAATTGAAAGCTACAATCTGGGTCATTTGGCCCAGGAGAATCCAATTGCGCTTAATCGATGATTAAATTGATTGAAATAATTTACTGATTCCCATGGCTTTGGACTGCTGAGCCCACGCAAAGAAATTTTCAATGTTCGCGCGGAGCATCTCATCGCATTCGGGCACGTAAAAATTTGGGGCAAACCGAAACCTTTTAACCTTTTTTGCCTTAAACCCGTGTGGAGTTGACATTTCGATAGTGCCCTGTAAGAATCATATAGAATCACAAATTCGGTTGTCAATCGTCTATGCCATTCGAGGTTTCAATAAAAAAAAAGATGAGACAAAAATACCCGAAGATATCCTTGAACGGAAAAGGTCTTGGCAGCTTCAATCTCCTTCCACGTGGTTTCTCCATTGGATCCATCATCTTCTACCAGCAAGAGTACGATGTTGCGAGGTGTTTCATTGTCCAAATTCTTTTCCAGGCTGACATGCAGATTTTTCGGTTCCAAAGAAATGGCGGACGAGATCGTGGAATCCTTGACATCGGAAATATTCCCATCGTTGATCGTCACGAGTTTGTCGTTGGTCGAATGATGAACGTCATTCGAACTCGTGGCTCGCGATGGCTCCTCCGAGCACGAGGAACACTTTTCATCATCTTCCTTCGTTATTCCACGTTCTTTCGTCTCGGTATCTTGCAATATTTTTCCCGCATCCGTTGTTCGAATTTTTTCGTCAGCAATAAATCCCGTGGAAGTTCGAAGGTCGACGTGGACATAAGATTCCGTCCTATTCGTGACAACGGTGACGACGTTTTCCGATCTGTTGGTGGCAAATCCGAAACACGATGTCGTCACGATGCCCAAAACTCCCAAAAGGGAGATCCAAGCTCTCGCCATGATGATCCGCTTATCACCTGTAATTCATTCGTGTACGTTCGTAATTCGATGATTATTCGTTGAGGTTGGGAGAGGTCGCGAAAAGATGGGAAAGGTGGTCGTACGTGTAACGAACGCTCATCGTTATTTTGACGTCAAGCACACAACCCGTGACCGTCAAATCGAATCGATATTTAAATAAAATGTCTCCGGTACGACCCTCACCACCCACTTATACCGACCCAATGTTATACATGGACTTTTAATACGAGCTAGAAATATGGATCTTTTTTTTCTTCTTTTTCTTTTTATCATTATTATTTTTTATTTTAACTTTACGAATATAAATATTGCAGGAAGCCTCGCCGGAGGTTGACTCTCAAGGTTTTCTATCGCCCCGTTACTTCCGTCGACAACCTCGTGGCGTTCGTTTAACCAAACGAGACCGCGAAATTGACCATCCACGAGAAACTTGATCGCTCGTTGGTCTTGTCGATCATTGGAAATTGATTAATTAATGATTATTGGACGAAGATAATCACCTCGAGAGTGATGTTGATATTTTTTCCGATCGTGCTCTTATTCGAAGATCGAGTTATCGTAAAATTGTCGATTGACGAACAATATGTTGAGGAGAATAAAAACGTGTCAGTCACTTTGACCAATGATTCAACGACTGAACAATAACACTGACGATAAACAGAATACGGTTTCCCGGACGATTGACAAATGAAGCGATGATTTTAACCAAATTCATTTCTTCTTTTGTCGTCAACGAATGATAGATTTAATGCGATTTTTTTCTCTCGTTCTGCTTGAAGGGTTTGGCAAGTTCATGGATAGATGAAGTATCATAGAGAGGGGGGGGGGGGCGTAAATATTTCTGCCAGCTATTTCTCTGTAAGCTATATTTTTTCAGAGGTGCAAATAATTTCTGAGCATGATAAACGTCTTCGATGATAAAAAATTCCGTGACGAATTATGAAATTATTTCATTTTATCCAACAACCCTTATCATATTAGAAAAAATATGGTTTTTTATTTTTTTTTCACTGCTTGAATAATTCTTGGTTCGCCTCGGACGAGGATGAATGGTTGCTATTGGAATAATATGAAAAATGGGTCGAAAAATCGTTTTATTATTGAATTATCGTTTCCTTCTTGCGACCGAAGCGTACGTGTAGTCAGCTCGGAATTACCGGGTAACGGGGCGACCATTAGCGTCCTTATTAGAACCTTAAATAATTAAGGACCCTGGACAAACTGCGTGCAAACCATTATTACGAAACAACAAACGTGAGTCACAGGGGTGTAGTCGTAAACTTCAGTCGATAATGCTTCTGACATATTTAACCGGTTACATAGGTCACCCGTCCGAAGGAAAAGGGGTAAACCGCGGAAAAGTCGATGTTAAATCGTCGTTACAATTTTTGCCAATCATGCTCGAGTTAAAACCAGAATGTGTCCAATTTGTCCTTAACTGGGATTTAAATTTCGAAAAAGGACAATTTTTTATTTAGAGCCTTGTAGGTAACATCTTAAAATTGAAAACAACAAATTAAGTAGACGTTTATTGTAAATAAAAAAGGGTCGATTCAAAGAATTCTTTAAATATGTCGAACGATTTTTTAAAATATCAATAAAAGCAAAAGTTTAATTCAATAAATGACAGAGCTTATACAAATTCATTTGCAATCGCTTCTAATTAAGTTAATTATTTCATTGCCAAGGTCATATCACAATGGAGAAATAAAAGATTTTGCGAAATTTTGCAAATGAGAAATATCAGTAATTACGTGACCTAATTAAAAGTCAGCCCTGAGTCTCACATCAGAATGCTTCCTTCCTTGACGACTGACTCGCATCATTGCGAACAAAGCTCCCTCCTGGTTTTACGCTCCTCGCAACAATCACATGTGTCCTACAACGTGATATAAAACGCGTAGAAAGTTATGACCAAAGTGCTTTCAAAGTGCCACGAGTATTGTGGCATAAAAGTATGCAACGGCATGCGAGCAATTTAAAACAGCCACGTAAACGTCCTTCCGAAGCTAACACTGCATTTATTCTCATTGCTGCATTTATTTTTCATTCATTTGTTTAAAACTGCATGAAAAACACTTTATCTGAATATCGTTGCTTACGAAATTCATCAGTTTTTCAGATTATTTCGATTAATTACGCCACGTGATATGGAGAATAATTCAGATCATAATATACGGCGGTAAAACCATTGATTGATCGTACCGACAGCGGACGACGACAACGGAGACGACGACAGAAGGCATGGGGATAGAGTTGATTATAGTGCTGACAGCTTTCGAGCAGCTGCTCCATCGCAAGTAGAATATATATTGTATGTAATACCCACCAGTCATGCGTGTACGTGATACTAATGCGTACCTATCGTGTCCTAATGGCCCTCCTGTTCGTTACAAAGTACGCTTCGTTGATGACCGTCTTCAACGAAAAATAAATAATTACAGGTGTAAATGTAACAAACTATTAGCCTTGACTTTCGAGTATTCACTTATTCGATATAATTGCCCGTAGATCGATCGTATATTTTTCCGGCTCGAATGTTTCAAACTCACGCGATCGTTACTGGGTCATAAAAATTCGACAATATCGTTATCGCGGTTTCCAACGTACGTCTTAGAATTCGCAATTAGGCAGCCAAAAATTATCTCCAATTTATTGTCATCGGATAATTCAATTGACAATTAATTTTTATTATCGCCAAACTACTTTTCGTTTATCGAATCGTTATTGCGAATCTTCGCAAATCAACCATACCCCTCCCTCGTCACGAAGCCACTTGGCTAATTTTTCCACGGCCTCGCAATATTCAGATCATCGTATTTGTTACATGGCCTCAATTTTTCCATGGCATTGTTTGTTACCATCGATAGTTTCGCTATAAAAACTCGGTCTCGTACATATTTCACGTTTATTATTTGATAAACGTTTTATTCTACAGCATAATAAATAAACGTTCTCCATCTAGTTCTATCGCATAAGCGGGGTCGTGCAATGCTAAACCCCAACCCCGGCGTGTGTGGGATCGACCTATAGACGTGAAAATGGTAAAGAAGAAGAACAAGAAGAAGAAGAAGAAGAAAAAAAAATAAAGAGGGACGCGCGTGCATCCGTGCCGGACGTTTCCGACGTTGCCCTCGCGGGCAAAGAGAAAATGTGGTCTTGGCATCGATAGTCATCATCGTGATGAATTATTAAAAAACTTTTACCTAGCCAAAGGGTCGGGGAGGGGGTGGAAAGCGAAGGAGGTAGGGGAACAACGTTCAACGACAACACCGTCGAAGAAGAGTAATAAGAAGAATACCGGTGTCTGCGAGGGGGGTTGAAGAAACATGGCGGACGCAGACGGCGGCAAGTCTCTACCGCGGACCCTCATAAGAAGTGGTGGGGGGAGGGGAAGGGGGTCGGGGGTACGTAAGGAAGAATAACGACTGCGCATCGTGGTATCGCACCGCCATTCGTCCACGTTTGGCGATTACGGGGGTTGGTTACATGGCTCGCGGAGAAGGGCAATGGAATACATACGTTAACCGCGAGGTAGCGAACACCTTGGAACCATCCGGTCAGGGGTTGCAAGAAGAGATACCCGCGACAGGCGAACGGAAGCCGATGCCGACGAAGACGTCCCGACGCGGGCGAGCTACGTTGCTCGTTGTTACGCTTCGATAATCGGTCTTTTTTTCATTTATTACGTTTGATCGGTTTTTTTCCTTTGGTTTGTTTTTCAATAATTGTGTCTATCCCGCGATTTGAATTCGGTGGGGGGTTTTTTTTTTTTTAATGGTGAAACTCGTTCGAGACTTTGCGAGATTATAGCGAGGATTATTGTGATTGATCGACGGTGAAGATTTTGGGGTTGATTGCCGACGTTTTGGATTAAACACGGCCTGAAGGTTTGAAGAATTTATATGACGTATTGTTGGTGTTATTATTATTTTTTTTAATATCGATATTGCTGTGGATACGAGAATTTGTGAAATCGACGATTGCGAATTGTTGAGGACCATCTAGGTTGACCATTTGGTCTTGAACGTTCGAGAACTTTTCAACACTCGCACGAGTCACGAGACAGAGAATTACCCAAGGTTCTAGTCTAGACTCTAAGCTTTAATTCGTGACTTCTTGCCTTTTCTTTCTCCTCTTTTTTTCCTCTGAAATTAGTCACCATCGATTATTGAATTTCTTCGATCTTGTGGTTTGTTCCGCCAGATGATGAAGTTCAAGCAACAGGGTCTGGTCGCTGACCTGATGCCCAACATCAGGCTCATGCAATTCAGCGGGCACTTCATGTTCAATTATTACAACGATGGCATGAAATTCATGCACAAAATTTATTGCATCGTGAGTAACGATAATTTATCCATTTATGTTGTATTGCAACGTCGCCAAAACAGTAAATATAAAAAAAAGTCAGTGAAAAAATCACATTCAGGTATTGTTACATATATTTTATATTTTTATAATTTATAATTTATATTTTATATTTCATATTCTATATTTTATATTTCATATCTTACATTATTTTACATAACTCATTAATTACATTATTACATTACAATTATGATTATTATTATTTTACATTATTTTACTCGTCATTACGTTGTCAGGCCCATCTGGTACTTATACTGGTGCAATTCGTTCTATGCGGGATCAATCTCGCGATGGAAAGCGGAGACGTCGACGATCTAACGGCGAACACCATAACCCTGCTCTTCTTCACGCACAGCATCGTCAAGATCGTTTACTTCGGAGTACGAAGCAAATTGTTTTATCGTACTCTCGGTATATGGAACAATCCGAACAGTCATCCGTTGTTCGCCGAGAGCAACGCGAGGTATCACGCTGTCGCTCTCACGAAGATGCGACGTTTGCTCTTCGCGGTCAGCGCAGCCACCATTTTGTCGTGTCTGTGCTGGACCGGAATAACCTTCGTCGGTGATTCGGTGAAGAAAGTCACCGATCCCATCACCAACGAGACCACGCTCGTCGAGGTGAGCCTCTCACTCTCTTATCCGATGAGATTATCCACTGAAAAAAATTGATTGATTAATTTAAATAATAGGAACGCTAATTTTTATCTTAATTTTTTTTTTTTACACAAGTAACACTTCATATTTCAAAATAGAAATACGTTTTAAAGTGAGAACTATTGCGAAAATTTTCGTCGTAAAGTACAGTATCTCGACGGTAAATATGGCAAAGATTTTAGAAAAAATATTCAAATTCGCAAAAACTATCAATATTCTCACATAAAAAGTAACACTTTTACGACTATTTTTCTTCGCTATGTGCAAATTATAATTATTGAAAGAAAAATCGTTTGTTCCTAATTCTCGAACACTTAACCAATGCTTTGTCGTTTCTTACATTCAATAGTCACAACAACAAAAATTAGACCACGGTTTTTCGTGAGTGGGGTCGTAAATGACCCCCTATAACCCGTATAAAATTTCACCAGAAGTGCGACCATTTAGGGATGAAAAAAAAATCTATCGACCGAAAAAAAAATGACCATCGCTTTTTCTCGTGATATTCCAGATTCCAAGATTGATGGTTCGTTCTTGGTACCCATTCGACGCCAGTCACGGAATGATGCACTTCCTGATGCTGGTTTATCAATTCTACTGGCTGATGTTCACAATGATGGATGCAAATTCTCTGGACGTGCTTTTCTGCTCGTGGTTGCTGTTCGCTTGCGAGCAGATTCAACATCTCAAGGCGATAATGAAACCGTTGATGGAACTGAGCGCGACCCTCGACACCGTCGTGCCCAACAGCAACGAGCTATTCAAAGCCGGAAGCGCGGAACATCTCCGGGACACGACCGGCACGGCTCCGCCCCCGGCACAACCGCAGGGAGAAAACATGCTGGATCTCGATCTTCGCGGAATTTACAGCAATAGACAGGACTTCACGGCGACTTTCAGACCAACGGCGGGGATGAATTTCAACGGGGGCGTGGGACCAAACGGATTGACGAAGAAGCAGGAAATGCTCGTGAGAAGCGCGATCAAGTATTGGGTGGAAAGACACAAACACGTAGTCAGGTGAGTGATCGATTATTATAGTTTATAAATATTATTATTGTTCGGAATTTTTTTATTTGTTTTTCTCTCAAAGAGGAAGATGTGTGATGATAAATATTTGCAATTCTCTCATAAATAAATAAATAAATAAATGAATTAAAAAAAATCAAATAAATAAATAAATGAATGAATGAATGAATGGATAAATAAATAAATATATGAATGAATAAATAAAATCACTTATCGCTCCGGCTTTCGAAAATCTCGAGATATCGAATATCAGGACTGTCGCCATTATTTATCATTCGGTCGTTCTAATTGGGGTTATCCTACCCACCCACGAACGATGATTACCTCTGATGGTATATCCTTATCGACGATAGCTCGAACGATCTAACGTGTAATGACCGATATTCAACAATGAACGGTTTCGCGTGACAGCCACGGAACGAAGGAGCTTTCGACAGCGATTAAACGTACTGTACAGCCGGACTTGGGAGTCGACAGCAGACAGCTCCATTACGCCTCAACGCTGAGTCGCAATTTTTCTTCCTTATATTACTTTCCTTATAACTTATATTATTTTATGGACCGAAATCAAAAAATTCTCGTGATCTATCAATTCGAATAGCCATATTACGTACAATTTTTTCTTATCGATCTGAAATTTTATTCGATTCCACTAATAACGAATCAAACAATCAAATTTATTTCTCAATTTAAAGAATGACCGTATTCAATCAATTTTCATTTATTCGAATCAATTTTTAGTTAACTTCGTAGGGTATTGGATTTTCCCAGGTACAATTAGCCGCCCCGCTAAAACAATTACCGACAAACAGAGAAAATTCCATGTATTTCAAACAGAAGAATCCCCCTCGAATCAGCACGCAGTAAGAATCGAACTACAACGGTCCAATTAGGCTGAAAATTTTCTGTTGTTTTCACATTTGATTAACATCTGGTCGCAATCAATATTCGAAAATGACCGAAACGAGAACCACAATGTCGCGAATGCATCGACGTGAGAACACGCGTGGCTGAGAGAAACGTGATAGCTCACGGGACTGGTCACCCTCGCGACTATCGCGCGAGTTCGTCATGGGTGTGTGTGCGTGTGTGTGTGTGTGTTATGGCATACGTCGAACGAAAAAATGCGAACGATAGCGAGACAGACGAGAGACAGTCGCGTATACGGTCTCGGTCGTGAAGCCGAGACCGACAGGGGGGCCCCTTGGATCCATAACACTAAGCGAGGAAAACGTTTTGCACGAATGATTCATGAGAACGCTATGGCGATGTACAAGTTCCGGAAAATGTCGAACGTTCTCGATCACACCGGAGTCCACGCTTGCTCGGAGTTTTTCAACGCGACCCTGCAACTATGGATCTATCGTGAACTCGGAAAAGACTTTTGTTTTTGTTAATTATTGTTATTTTTTTAAATTCAAATTCGGAACATTTTGGAACTTAAGCTGGGATATTGATGAGGATTAGTGACGAGTCTATTGAATTTTTGTTATTATCGTTGTATTTTATTGCTTCATTTATTTTACAACTTGGCGAATTAAAGTGCGGGCTGATAAATGAACCAATAAAAAAGGAATAAAATTGAATTTACAGCGAATATTTCTTATGCCGAAAAATCTTAGAATTTCTCCGAATTTGTTTCAAATCGCGCTCTTCTAAACCTCCATATTTTTCTTTCTTTCTTCCTTCCTTTTTCCCTTCTCTTTTCGAATTTCTTTCCTCGTTGTACCGCGACGTAAAAATAATTCGACCGATCAAAACCTCGTCAATCAGTTATCATAATTCTCACTTGTTTTTCATTTTCGCACCTGATCGTCGGACGGAAATTTTATTCGCCAAACTAAAAAATACGAAAACAAAATTATATAAAAAGTGAGTTCGAAGGTTTGAACAATGTACGAAAACGACATAACTCGATTCTGAATCGTTCCGTAGAGTCGCTATATAGTCTATAGAGTGTGGAAAGATGTAGAGCCTGGGTAAGAACCGCGAGTGCTAAAGTTCCCACAATGATTAAATATTTATTTGGCGAGTGTGCGATATTGACCGCAACGGGGGACGTGCCCTCCGGACTGAACAATTTGCTGGGTGTGTTGCGTGCAAGGAAAACCACCGGCTGCTCTCTCTATCCACTTTCTTTCAACTACCGTGTCCTGCCTAGCTCCGAACATCATCGAAATATCTGTTCAAGATCGCTCGAGGCAACGCGTGAAAACGACGTGACGAAGACGTAAATCCATCTACGAAAAATCGACATGTTTCAATTTCAGCGCATCGTGAATAATCTACGAAGAAAAATATATTATATATGCATGTATTTTTCTTCGTACATTATTTATGATGCTTCGAGATTAAAATATGTTATGTTATTCTATATATTACATAGAAAAATTAGAATGAAAATTATTATTGTTATTACTCTGATCAGTACAATCATTTATATATAGTGATAATAGTAATAATAATAATATTTTCCAAAACATATTATACATATGTTATTATTATTATTGTTATTATTATCATTATTATTATTATTTCTCTGGTGTACATAATCAAAGTAATGAATAATCATAAATTAAAATAAATATTTCCCTTTTTCCCAAGAAGAACTCGAGATAAATCGGTTAAAAATAATCGCAAAACTCTGACGAAACAAACGCAAACGTTTCGAAAAATTTTCATCGTTCGTTTTCATCGAGATGTTATACACCGCGAATATTCAATATATAATTCCACGGTTTTTAATAATTCAGCGATGTTCTGTTTGCGCCTCGTTTGATCCGCAAACGTTTCGTTCTTGAAAGTGTAACGATCACGGGTTTTTTATTCTACATTTCAGATTGGTAACGGCCATCGGAGACGCCTACGGCGTCGCGCTCTTGTTCCACATGTTGATTACCACGATAACTCTGACCCTTCTCGCCTATCAAGCCACGAAGGTAAACTTTCGCGAGAAATATCGACGCGCCGCGTCAAAACGTAGGAGGATTTCAATCGATTTGCATTGCTTTTGTTGTGCGAAACTTAGGTGAATGCTGTAAACGTTTATGCGGCAACGACCATTGGATATTTGTTGTACACCCTTGGACAAGTCTTCATGTTCTGCATATTTGGTAACCGGCTGATAGAAGAGGCAAGTTGTTTCATAATTTATTGAAGGATTTACAATTAATAAAAAATGAACGAATACATTGAGTAATTAATTAATCCGATGATTTGTTTTCTGTCATCCGCAGAGTTCATCGGTGATGGAAGCAGCGTATTCTTGTCATTGGTACGACGGTTCCGAAGAAGCCAAGACTTTTGTGCAGATCGTCTGTCAGCAGTGTCAGAAAGCCATGTCAATATCCGGAGCAAAGTTTTTCACGGTTTCGTTGGATCTTTTCGCTTCGGTGGGTAATTTTGGCAGTCTATGGCATCGACGAGCGCGTTGCCGTCTCGAGATTCATCGGCAGTGTTGATTTAATGCCTTTTTTTCTTGATTGACATAGGTGCTGGGAGCTGTGGTTACCTACTTCATGGTGTTGGTACAGCTCAAGTGAATCCGGCGTACGACGAGTCCTCCAGCGCAACTGAGGATGTCTTACGAGAATTATTCTTTCGAGAAGTCAGTGATTATTCGTCACAGCTTCATTCTGGAAGGAAGAATTTTTTGTGGTCATCCATATTTTTTATTACGTCACAACTGGAGGTATCAAAATTTTATATCGTCAACAAAGATCTTTCCCATCAAGAAGATTCAATTGGGATAAAATTATTTTACCACAGATATTATTTTAAAACCGAAATAATACATTTTGAGAATGACAAATCACAGCGTGAGAGATGTCGACGATCGGTATGTTTTTTTAATTTATTGTATTTTTATTTCTTCTGTCAATAATACTGTAATATTTTTAATGTACGAATAATTCGTGAAATATCGAAGCCTCATTACATTTATTACCGTAACTGAGACTAAGTAATCGATTTGCACACAGATTTAATGTTTCATATTACGCCTACAATTTGGGGAACCATTACGCTAAACATTGTCAATAATAATATTCGTAATGAAATAATGCGTGAAAGTAGGCAATTCGATTGTAAGATTTTTATTATTATTATTCGATCGATTATTTTAGATGTGTTATATACTATATACAATGTCACGAAAAATATTTATTAGCCGGATACGGTTTGTCGAGTGAGGTGCAAGTGTGTCAATTTTTTTTTCTTTTTTTATAAATAAGAAAAATTACCTCAGATTAGATTTGAAGATGAAAAAAAAAATAATAATAAAAAAGATATTTGAGGAGCCGAGATCTTGCGTCTTGCTTCGACACGATTGTAACGTAAGTAAGTGTAAATACAAACGTCAAGTGTGATCATAATGAAATAGTGTAGGCAGATATTGAATCGACCCTGGAAGTACCATGCTATTTTTCGTACCGTGCATTCGTTGTGAATAACCCGGACTTAAAATGCTCTTAAACTTTACAGAGTTAATATTTGTTGCATTTACTTGAAATGTTGTAAAGAAAAGAAATTTTATCCTCACTAACGTTAGTTGTTTTTTTTTCTTTGTCTTTCCGTGGCACAAGCTGTCGGAGTCACCGATATAACAAAACTGTATTACCAGTCGTATGTCTTTTGATCTTCATTTATTTATTCGTTTTCATGAAAAATAGAATTTTTATATACAGATATGAGAATACGTTGTATTTATAATTAAAGTTGAATAAATTTCGAGAGACTAAGGAGCGTTATTATTTCACGAAACGAAACCCAGCGAATTATCCAAAAAAATATTATAATAATCGTAGTATATTTATTAACAATACCTGGAAGATATTCACAATAAATTTATACAGCGAAATAATAATCAGGTCACATTATCAAGTGGTGGCATACTTAGAGTAATATTAATTCGCCATACAAAAATTGTCGGTAGAAATGAAAAAAAAATTCTGTAAAACTTTTTTCTACCCAATTGCTTTGTTTGCGCTGAATTAATTGACTTTTGGAAAATTAATAAGTGGATAGTGGATCGAACGAGTGCTTCGAACTTCAGAACCTTCTCCATCATGGTAATTCACACCCCTGGTTACTCGTTCGCGAGCTCCGGTATCCCGAATGGCTTCGCGTTCACGAACATAACCGACGGTCTCACCGACCGAGCTTTGATACCATCATCGATCTCCATTCGGCACTTTCGAAGGGTTCGGGTTAAGCGCCATTTCGGTCCAGCACTAGATAACAGTACTTGTACAGGCCAGTCACTCTCATCCAGGCGAATCTACTTTCCTTTGACGGTAATCCAATCGCCCTTCATTAACTCCATTTACACGATCACGATCAACGCGAACTCGATTAATCCGGGAAAATAATAGTTACAGCGATTCAATTTGAAACACAACAAACGTCAAATCCATCACGATATTATAAGGCGAAATAAATGGGCTACTTGTTATAGAATTATCATCACGTGATTGAGTTTATTTATATATTTCAGAGTTTTGTTTTTTTTTTCTTAATGAAAGATTTTGTTCCATCGAAGAATGAATAAGGCAAAGTTAGCCCTTTTCTCCGGACTTTTATCTCTACTGTTGCCAACGTTCGAAGTTGACTCGGTTTCTAACTCTTCACGTCTTGGACACAGATTACGTCCGGGGCTTCAAACTTTTTTTTTCTCATTTCCCGTTTATGACTGAGGGAAGAATCTCCAAATTACTATTTATCCGTGGCACGTGAAGGCTTACTGGCATGAAATTTAGTGCCGAATCGTGTGTGTCCGTCAACGACCCGCTTGCGGAGTATTTTCTTGAGTCCGAGATAAAGTTCTCTACCTTACCGATATAGGGATTAATTATTTATAAGAGATTATATCGTCTCTTTCTCCTTAAATCTATTCTTCGCATTTTGGAGATTTCTATCGATTCTCAATGAAAAAAAATATATACTAATCGATCAGTAACGTTTGACTAACGAAAATATAAATAATTAATAAATATATACGCACGAAATCGAACGATTTGTAATTCGTATTATGAAATAAAATTATTGAGCGTATCGACCGAATTCGGTTGACCGAAGTCGCATCGCTCGGCAGATCGGTAAAAATTCGGATACACCGTTTTCTCGGTGAGAAAAAAGCTCGGGGATAAATTGGCGGGAAGGGGTGAGGCGCTTGCGCAGCATCCCCGTGGCAGACGGGGAGTTTCGATCGACTGTGGGGGTAGAGAGAGCGGAGCCGTCGAGGCTCTCCTCGTGTCCGCTTGCGATGTGTCACACTCGGCTACGATATT
Organism: Sussaba pulchella; assembly: GCA_963971145.1. Lineage (NCBI taxonomy): Eukaryota > Metazoa > Arthropoda > Insecta > Hymenoptera > Ichneumonidae > Sussaba > Sussaba pulchella. The sequence continues at coordinate 18,789,972 of OZ020164.1, read as the reverse complement.
TTTTTATTCAATAAAACGTCGATTTCCGTGCAAAAACGACGTTCGAAATATTGTCAAAGACGATTGACGATTTTTTCGTTATCGGTTGTTGTCGTCGACCGTCGATCGCGTGTAATTCGACGATTGACGTAGCCGGGAATCAATCAAGGGAGCAAGAGAAAAATCGCAAAAGCCGATAATCGCTTGTTACAATTCGGAACAGAGGGGTTGATAGGAGGGTGACTCGTGTGTCGTGTGTGGTCCATGAGTCTGTCGCCAAAAAAAAATCTGCAATCCTGACAGTTTGTTTTTGAAAAAAAAAATTATTCGCAACGAGGGCTAGTCGACGGTTGACAAAGATAAATAAATAAATAAATGAATGAATGAATTGATTAATTAATTAATTAATAAGTAAATAAATAATAAATAAATAATAAGAAAATAAATGAATGAACTTTTTTCTTTATTTGTCGATGGTTGACCCGGAAATTTAATTTTTAACGTATAAAAGAATTCGCCGAAATAAAGTGATAAAATTGTGTGATTATATATTGTTTATACAAAGATATATTATTATTCTTTACAAAACCAATCGAATCTAATCGAAGTATACGAGACGCAATCGCACAATCAACGCAAACGTAACGCAAGCAGTAACGGTGCATGCTCGCGTGCACAAGAGAGGGTGGGTTTGGTTTGTGCAGCCTTGATAAATCGCGTAACGTGCGATGATTACGAACCGACGTAACAACACCGACGGTTCAGTCGTGTTTGGGAAAACACTCGATTATTACCGTTTTCGGAGTGCAACGCGAACTATCGGGAGCTTACGAGCACGAAGTGTTCAACCTTACACGAGGATCGTATACCAACGCGTTGTTCATAATTAATTATATGATTATTCCACCGTTCGAATAATAATTGAATTCTCAGTGCCAAAAAATAAATAAATGAATCCAAAATACAAAATATACACGCGTCGATGGAAATCGTAATTAAAACAAAATAAATAAAAAAATAAAAATCTATATATATATTATACATCGTGAGGTACTTTGGAAGTACGTCGAATCAATTAATCAAAATACGTGATAATAATGATGCAACGACAAATAATAATCGTAGTTGAAATGGTTGTAAATCGTTGTGATTGATCTTAACGTACGAAGGCGCAAGTTTAGGGTATAATAAATAATACTAAAATATAATTATTAATTAATAATAATACCAACGTGATTCCAAAAAGTCGTCAAGATAGGTACGAAAACAGCAAGCGGCAAGAGGCGGCGAAGCCTCCCGCCGCACAGACAATACCGTGAGTAATTATTTTCATTTATTACTATTATTCTTATTATTATTATCAAGTACCTACCAAGTAAATAATCAAGTCTCTTAAAATACCCTCGACCTTGGGTATTAATACGATTTTTCGATACCCCCAGTATCGATAAACTGCGATGAAACGAAGGAATTATTACTCTCGGGCAATTGATTTTTGTCGATGCCGAAGAACGGTCCTCCTTAGCGTTTACGTGCACCTCAAACTTCACGAAAAGTCTTCATATATACTTCGTGTACCGTCAGATACCATATATAGGTGCTCTAGTGGCTCGTGGATGCTCATACCCCTCGGGTGTCGAGGTCTAACTTCGTCGTGTCGTTTACCGTCCGGCCGACGGCATGATGAGCAACCCCCGTCTGTATACACGTATATATAATCGCCACTGCTACTCGAAAGGGTTGCCGAGAAGGAGGCTCGACTCTCGAATGAAGTATCGCTACGAGCCATTGAATCTCGCTCACGCCGATGCTCGAGATTGTCAGCGATGAGGGACAATGCGTGCATGCAATACGGATTCTAGCGCGGTACACAGCATAAGTGTGGATTACATGGACATCGTGGAAGGTTTGATCGCAGAATCGATCGATCGATTAATTATTGATAATTGATTGGTGCAATAATTGTAACGGTAAAGAGTTTTTTCGTTTTTTTTTTAAAGAAAATTTTATTTTTACGGTTGTGCGTGTCATAACGAGTGATGGAAATTATCAATTCCATATAATCTTTCAATGAAGCGTCGATAAATGCATGACGGTTGAATTAAGTAATTAATTAATTAATTCATTTTTTATTTTTCTAATGTTATTTTTTTAATTGTCGCCGAGAACATTTTTGACTTTTCCGATGATTTAAAAAAATGTTCGAGGACGTAAACAAAGCTGTGAAATATTTCGACATTGTGGAAGACGGTCGATTCGTATTTTTATCAATTATTTTACGTGACATTCCCGCGGGATTTCAAATCTCGGTTGATTGCCTTCGGATCGTAATTTTATCGATGTTCCTTCCCCGCTAACCACGCTGGGAAATGATAGCACAAATTCGTGATTTATGCGTTGCCAATGCAGCAGAAAGCAATTTTTTGGAGTAAATAGATGTCTTTGCGAATTTGGGGATCCGACGATTGCCAGAAGGGGACGTGCTTAGATGAAACGAAGCTGGGGCGATATATACGAGTACCTAATATATGGAAGTGGATATGGACAAGCTCGTTCCGTAATCCCAAAAGACACGGCGCCATGGAATTTCGTTATTGTTTTGGAGAGTGAATTACGGGGTGGGGTGAGGAAAACGTTTTATTTCCTCACGTCCGCTGCCGGGCAATCGATGTAATAACTTATTCATATCAGTACTTTTGTTTACTACAGAAGAATTTATTTCATTTTTTTCTATACGCGAACAATGATTGCCCTCGCAAAAGAATAAAATGAAAATCGAAGAAATTTGTTTTAAAAACATTATGTTGAATTAGATAGAATTATATTAAACTTGGTTGTGAATCGAATGTATAAAAATTCCATTAAAAATCGAATTTGAATTTAAATTGAATTAAATAAATTTCAGATGTGTATAAATTTATGTATGTGGTAAAATTTTATAAATATTTTCTGTTATTTGTATTTAGAAAAAAATTTTGTTTCGAGGTTTTTCAATAATGAACGATTGTTTACTTCAAAAATAATCATCGAGTTAAGAAATGAACGACCCCGGTAAATATACATTGCAGAATCTTAACAATTGCAGCTCCATTGAATTTCAGCGCTGTTTCTTTGATGTGAAATTAACAAAGTATATTCCATTAGATTAATTAAATGTCGATAAATAGTGCTTATCAACCACGCGTGTTTCGATCCGTATATAAGCTCGTTAACTCGCTGCAGAACTCTCGCACTGCTTTTGATAGGCGATGATGAGCTACATCCTGACATCGCGAGCAGATATATCACAGATTTTCGATTGGAGCCCCAAATTGGAATTTATCGATCATCCGCTTAATTTTGGTATTCCTAATCTCGGATAATCTCTTTGCTCTTTTCGTTAGCAAAAACCGTAACGATGCCTCGATACAACAATTGGTACTAAATAACATAAAGTAAACTTTCGATGTGTCATATATCCATGTAATAATTATAAATAAATCCATATGAAACATATACATGCATGATTCATTATTCTATCCGTATTTTATCTATATAATCTTCGCTGTTTTATTTGTTGTAATTACATTAATTGTTTAATTAAGACTCAATGCTGCTGGCACGTTTCGCAAAATATTTGTTCTGAAGTATCCCCGATTTGTTAAACGCAATTACACAAGTTTCATTTTCCAGCTTCGGGTTTCATAGTTTTCGGAAAGATTTCCTGGCATCGTTCGATAACAAAATCCCGGCAACCATAGCGAAGCTTCGTTAGCGAGACGCTGGCTACGGCGGGCGATTAATTACTGCTTCGCGGTTTAACTCGCACTACATCCCCAATTCTGAATCTCGCGGAGTCCAATAAAAACAGCGTGAGTTCGTTCACGGTAAATTGCGCGTGGTACGTAAATCCAACGAGCGTCGCGAGTAAAAGATGAGGTGAAAAAAGAAAAAATGTTATCTCCAGAGATTTAGCTGGAGATATCGTTTCGTTGCGAAATAATAATTAAACTTCGCTCATCATGTCCGTGCAATTTTCGCATTTGATTG
>OZ020164.1:18598130-18785764 GCA_963971145.1 Sussaba pulchella | reverse complement strand
TTTTCGCATTTGATTGATATACACAGAGATGCAAAAAAAATTTTCAATGCTTATTATTATTATTATTATTATTATTATTATTATTATTATTATTATTATTATTATTATTATTATTATTATTATTATTATTATTATTATTATTATTATTATTATTATTATTATTATTATTATTATTATTATTATTATTATTATTATTATTATTATTATTATTATTATTATTATTATTATTATTATTATTATTATTATTATTATTATTATTATTATTATTATTATTATTATTATTATTATTATTATTATTATTATTATTATTATTATTATTATTATTATTATTATTATTATTATTATTATTATTATTATTATTATTATTATTATTATTATTATTATTATTATTATTATTATTATTATTATTATTATTATTATTATTATTATTATTATTATTATTATTATTATTATTATTATTATTATTATTATTATTTTTTTTTTTTATAACTAAGGGATTTTTTCTGTATAAAGGATCGTTATTCGTTTATCAAATCTCAATGGAACCAAAGAGGTAAAATTGCAAGCTGACAAGGGCAAACATGAAAACCCAAGTTACTGGTTCGAAAAAGGGCACAAGCATGGAAAGCCATCGTTCGTTAAAAATTTTTACAACAGGTCATACTCCAATACTCTGCTACGGAAATTGGAGTATTCTTACGTAAATTGAATCTCAAATTACGTGACTATTAAACACGCGTGACCATAACGTGTAAATCGCTCAATCCTTTTTTAAATTATTTTTTAATCGTAGGGCGATTATAAACGTTTCCGCGGCGAGAACATCGCATGTTCGTTGAGTATCGTAAAAAACCTTGGGTTGTTTCGAAAATTGCTCCGGAAAAATGGAATAATTCTTGGATCTTGGATGTGATATTGGACAAATGAATTTTTTTTTGTTCGTCAATAAAATGATTGACCAAAGATCGATAGAACTTCGAATTAAAAGCCAATCGCATTTTGCATTTATACCACAAATCAATGGAGAGATCCAGTTCTTAAACTTGAACTTTTGTCCCACAACTTCGACTGCATTAATTTGTTATATAACAAATAAGAACAATAATAATCAGGATTTCCCACTTCCGGCTCGTGATTATCAGCTGTCGCGTTGCATCGCCGCGAAGCCGGAGAAAAATTCGAACGTGAAAGCTCCAAAAGAAATCGCAACCGATTTTCACGCCTCGAGAACGTCGCCATTGGATTCCCGATGAAGAGATCGACGTTTGAATAATTTCGCGGCTTCGAGTGGGGTCAGGAGCTCGTAAAAAATCGCTGACTCATCGTACGTGATAATCGAAGATCGAAGGATTCGGAAGTTCGCCAGCCGTGGGACGCGCGAAAGGGTGTCCGGAGGTGCAGGGTTTGTACGCCGAAGAGCGACGTTTCGAGAGGGTGGGAGAGAACCCCCGATGACATCTCTATTTCATTTTCCGGGGTCAGTCGACTCGCGATTACCGCGCGCGCAGGTTCCCACCCGAGGACGTACTCGCACCGGCGTCAAGGAATAAATACCGATCCTTCGAACTACACACAATTTTTTTTTCGTTGAAAATAATTGCAAATCATAGGATTTGAAATGATAAAATCGAAAATATGTTTCCATGTGGCGAGCAATTTTTATCGTGAACTTTATCGTGAAAAAATGAAAAGTAAAAAAATGTGAATAGGAAGATTTTATTTGTTGCATGGACGTACCGGCATCAAGGGTCTTGGTGCCCTCTTCGAGAACGGAACTTATTACGAGAAAACATTATTTAGGTAATAAAAGATGGTTTATTGAAAAGATCGGTAATTAAAACTAGATCAAATAAAAATGATACGAGATAAAATAAAAATTAAATACGACAATGCAAAGGCAATAAAAATAATCGAGATATGAGATAAATGCGTCAATCCCTGTTGAATAAACTCATTGTCGATGAACAGGGATCGTCCTGGCAGAAGTATGTGTGATGTTTGTCCGGTGCAAACAATTGCCGGGAATGTTTACGAAGCAAGGCAAACATCGTGACTTTGCCAATCATGCGAGAAAAAAATGTGAACCCGCGAATGTGCCGCGTTTCCGCCTTTATTTGTTTGCGAACGAACGATACGATGATCGATGAACCAAGTTTATCGACCAGGGCTTATGTAAACGATAATTCGTTGGCATGAATAAATATTGAATGTTAAAACGCTGCTTAATAATGTACGATAAAATGGAATTTTCTTTGAAGCCTGTATTCACAGAAATATTAAATAGTATTTTGGATAGTTTGAAGACTATTTCCGGTTAAATACCAAAATTCATTTAGAAAAAGTCCTAAAATCTGCCGATCTCTGTTCAATATCTATTTCCAGAATATAGACGCGAATCGATGCGGTCATTCAAAACTTATCATCGAGCCTCGCAACGCAGCAATGAAAACTGACGTTTATCTTCCATCGATTTTCTCATTGCAGATCTCGATTTGGATTATTTGGAGAGACGCGGGGTCGAGACGATCGGCAGCGACAATGCCGAAAGCGGGGCGAAGGAGGAGGAGAGTCCTGCCGATACTCTGGACCGAGTCAAAGTCGTTTTTCTCGGCGCTCCGGGTGTCGGAAAATCGAGCATCATTCGGGTAAGTCACGTGACACTTATGTGACGTCTCCGATGCATCGTTTGACAAATTTACGAATAAATAAACAAAGCTGTTCAAATTTAACCGAGCCCATAGCTCTCCTTTTAACGCAAAAACGCCGGAATTATTCGGTTTGTCCGACCAAATGGATTTATTTGATTAGGTTAATCTCGTTTGTTTCTTCCGGAATGACCGATTTTCGGCAGCTCTTTATTTAATAACGGCGTTTACAATCTAAATTACAAGAATCGAATTCAATCTCATCCTTCGAAGTAGCGGACTTATTCGGTTTTCCCTCCAACCCACAAAAATATAACCTTTAACGTCACATCACCGAAGTTTTTTCGATTTTTTTCTACCACGGTCGCGGCGCTGTATTGAACCGAATGTTTTTTCCGATTCCTTTATCGAATTGCCTTTTGTAGAATCAGAGCGGTTATACTACAAACCCGGTGAAAATCACGAGATTTCATGTACAGAATGGGATATGTGATTCGGAAAAATAGTGTTTGTTTGAATCTGCACGGCGCTACAGGCCGAACGTTATGACCGTAAAAAGGTTGGTTCTTTCGTCCGTCGTGCAAACCGATAGCGTATCGATATTGCATCGACATTGATATCGAGTTGTATTTCCCGGATTCTGGTTCGGCGAACATTCCGAGTCCGGCTATCTCGCCCTCTCTCGTCCATCATCTTTCAACGTCTCGCTCACTCTCATTTACCACGAAACCCAAAGCACGAAACTAACAAAAACAAAAAAAAACCGTTTTTGCCCGTTCTGCGGATCTCTCTCCGAAGCAAACTTATTTCCGGTAACGCTCGGGGCTTCCGTTCATTTCCGAATGTCATTTCCCTCCACCTCGATCTAAAACCCCTCGGAGTCGATGGTTTTCTCGATAATGGCGATGAAAAAATGTCGAACGAAATATGAGGCATGGAAATTAAAAGAAGAAGGATAAATAAGGAACGTCATCCAAATTTTACTCGAAGAACTTTTCAGCGAAGGAAAAAAAATCTATTTTTATTGGCGAATGATCCCGTTTATATTTATATTTATATTTATATCGCTTAGCTATAAATTCGTGGACGATATAAATTTATTCTGACTTCTAGCAATTTGTTTGGAGCGAGTTCTTCGAGGAGTACAGACCCACGGAGAGACGAGAAACATTTTATCCGAGCGTCGTGCTCGCCGAACGTCTCTACGAGCTCAAAATCACGGATCTTCCGACGATACCCTATTTCCCGGTCAGCACCCATCTCGAATGGACGGATTTTCGTTACTACGGTTTGCGCAGCGCCACGGCATACGTTCTTGTCTTTGATCTCAGCAATCAAGACACCTTTCAGGTAAGAAAACGATTGCCTCTTCGTTCAGTCGCGCAGCCCAATTGCTCTGGTGTGCGACTGTATGATAATATAGACAATTGATCGGTAATGGTAACGAAAATAAACAGGCTAAGATAGGTTTGTTGATAAAGAAACGATGGCACTAGCTAATTTCAAAAGGAAAACTCGTCTTCTGTATAATTCATAAAGGAACGATATTGCAGCACGAATTATTTTTATTCACAGCATCCTCGTGTTATTGAAGTTGCATGAGCTCACAATTTTGCAGCTAAAATACAATTCTATTCGCATATACAAGTAAGACGCAGCGTTATATAATTCACAGATAATAAATAAATACGCGAGACGGAAATGACGATGGAATTTGAATTGATAAATCTTTGGCTTCTTTTTTTATCAGCGAAAGGATGTACAGATAGAACGAAAAGGCGGCTGTAATAAATTTTGGTGAATTGAAGCGTTTGCAAGTAAACCAGGTTTTCCACTTGTCGCGAACGACAATAGACGAATAAGGGAAAGCCCTATGGAGCGAATATTGAGAGAGTAACCGGGTGGAAAGCGAGAACAGCAGCCTAAGTGTATATATATATATTTGATTCAACGACTGGGTATGGGCGATATGATATTACGAGGTAGCTCAGCTCTCGCGAACTTCGTGGCCCAAGATACTTCCTTTCCGTGGTACTTGCGTACAAATCCTCAGCATTCATGAGCACAGGGAATTTCATCCCAGTTGTTGAGTTGGATAAACCTTTTTTGAAGTAATATCCTCGAGTTGGGAGAGTGTTTATTTCTACTTTTATACGATTTTTATTGTAGTTTTTCAGTTGGAAAAATGATATAAAAAATCTTATTATAAATTAAATGTAAGCATCCGCGGCTATTTTATCCGCCTAATCGTGATTCAGAAATCGTCGTGTCCAGCAATAACTACTCCGAATTTTGTTGTACCAACATGAATGATAAACAAAATAGAATAAAATAAAATAAAACAAAAACTCGTGGTACCGGGAGAAAGTCTCTGAAAGTCAACTTCGTCTACTTTTCATCGAAGACCCTCCCGACGGTTTCGGACGTTACGGCAGCGAAAAACTTTTCGCAATCGAAAGCTCTCTGTCTCGCCGGTTTGTCTGTACACGAAACGTGGTTTGCGCGCGATACGTGATGCAAGCTCGACCGAACAAGCTTCGCAAGCTGGAGTGCAGGCGAGTTTTCACCGCTGACCGGAAAAAGCTCGCTCTCTCGTTCCTTCTCTTTCAAAAGCTCATCCGAGAAAAGTTAGAGATGCGCGAGAAGCAAACTTTTGTAGCTTTTCGTATCACGCTCTCGAGCGAATAGACTGCTGCTGCTGCTGCTGCTGCTGCTCAAAATATATAAGTCGGCAAAATGAATTTCTCGTCGTCTTCAAATCCAATTTAAAGTATGCGCCGTGGAATAATAACGATACAGCGCGGAGCTTGAGCTACTCGAGGCGCTTCTCCGCTAGCATGGCGGAGGGGCGGGGGGGGGGGGAGGATTTGGATGAGTGGATTATAGAATTACAGAACTGTGCAGAAAAATACAGCTTCGAGTGTGGACGAACGTTGGAAGTGGCATTATAATTGCGATGCTGCTAGTACAATGATAAAATAGATCGCGAGATCTACACCGTGTCTTTTATATTATTCATATTGTTGGTGTTGTTGTTGTTATTATTATTGCACAAGATTAGTTTCATTATTAATGTTATAGTAATATTAGTAACATGTTTGTTCGACGATAGGTCACACAATAACAACAAATATAAAAATTGCCGTCCGATATTAATTTATTTTCTCAGATTATTCTCATCCCAGATGTCGTTTCAACGAGCATCGACAATTCTTATTTTTCGTTAATTTTTGCAGTACATAAGGACGCTGCGGGAGCAAATATACGAAGCTCGGGACATGCGTGGAGTGCCGTTGTTGGTTGTGGGAAATAAACAGGACAAACTGTCCACTACCGTCGCGGCTGGTACTCGATACCGCGATATCGTCAATCTCGTGAGAAAACACTGGCGATGCGGTTACGTCGAGTGCAGCGCGCGCTTCAATTGCAGAGTGGTTCAGGTATCCGTTTTTTTTTAAATCACTCCAATGCGCCTTAACGAGCCGACGAATCTGCATCGTTGAAGTTTTTCATGGACCACCAAAAAGCTGATAAATTTATTTATTTATTCATTCATTTATTTATTCAGTTATTTTTTTTTTTTGTGTAGAGACATTTTTTCTCCCGAGCTTCGATGAATGATTCGCGTCGTTGCTGCGAAAGGGACCGAGTGTTTGCAGAATTTTGTTGCAGGTTTTCCGTGAGCTCATGAAAAGCATTCAGGCGGTCGAGGGTAGACCACCCTCGCCCACTCTCATGCCGTCTCAGCAGCAACGTTCGCATCCCCGTGATCCAAACGACAAGTGCGTGCTTCTTTGACATCAGCGTAACCGAGAGCTTAATCCGATGAGCGCAACGTCGGACGAACGAAACCGATACCGCCAGCAGACCGAACAATCGAGCCCCTCGAATCGACAATGTCAAACGAATTTTCTACTCTGCATGAAACAACCCCCTTGAAAAAAAAAAAACAATAACAAGAAAAAAAAGAGAAAATTAAATTTAAAAAGAAAATAACGACGAATAATTCTTCTACCGCGAATGCCAAAGAACGTTTGTGCAGCGTCGCTGCGTCGAGCGATTGCGACGGAATTCGAATAAAAATTACGCGAGAACTGGAGAGCGCTTTTGCAAATGGAATTTAATTGGAAAAAAAAATCGTCGAGATATAAATGAATTTTCGATGGCGAATGCACAAAGCCTCTCTCTAATTGTGGAATTCTTCAGTTTCCGGTTTACAATTTCGCTCTCGGTCAGGGACAAAAAATAAATAAATGAACGAAGGAACGAATAAACACAATCTAAAATTGTTACGATTTTGCGTTTGATCTTTCTGAATGTTGTTACATATACCGTGTTATGTATAAAATATATATCTACGGCCTAATAGAATACACGCGCCAATGGGGAATCTCTCAGCTCAAGCAATAGTACCTACAGTTGTTTTTGTATACCACTGACTATCATGACGTGTGAATTGTGTTAATGACGAGACATCAATTAATCGGTAGAAATCAAAAGTGTCTCCGGAACTTAGACGTGTTGACAATGTAATTGAATAACGTATACCATATATACATATATATTATCGGGCATTTTACGTACATGCCTGCATTGTTATTTATACACGAATACGCGCCGCGAGTTTATAAAAAAAAAATGTTGAACCGGAATTCGTCTCATCGATCGTTTTTTTCCTTCTTCCACAGATACGGTCTCGACAGTCCGAAATAATCATTCGGCACTTGTGTTCATAACGACGAAAAAAAAATCGTATCGATGAAAGTTTTTCGCAGGAGTTGTTTGTTGAAAATTTTGTTCGATATTTGGATGGGATGCTGCGAGGATGCGCGAACATCGTTCCATTTCGCATATACGTATGAAATTTAGTGAGAAAATTGCTTCACCGATTGTTGAAGATTATTATATAAGAATGCAGATTATATACCGGCATAGGATGGACGTCTAAATCATAAAATCATAAAATCATAAAATAATAATAATAATAATAATAATAATAATAATAATAATAATAATAATAATAATAATAATAATAATAATAATAATAATAATAATAATAATAATAATAATAATAATAATAATAATAATAATAATAATAATAATAATAATAATAATAATAATAATAATAATAATAATAATAATAATAATAATAATAATAATAATAATAATAATAATAATAATAATAATAATAATAATAATAATAATAATAATAATAATAATAATAATAATAATAATAATAATAATAATAATAATAATAATAATAATAATAATAATAATAATAATAATAATAATAATAATAATAATAATAATAATAATAATAATAATAATAATACTAATAATAATAAGTAAGACGTCGGTTAAGGTAGTATACCGCCGCGGGCCGAACTCAAGTTGGCGACTATAAGTATATTTTGCCTTTTTATAGTAAGCTCAAAACTAATGTAACGCAATAACATTATGTAGACTATACTCAAGTTGACTATTAGCTACCTACTAATTACGCTAGAGAATTGTTTCGTTTCCGCTTACAATAGATCAATTATTCTGGGTTATGTAGATCGCTTGACTAGTTCCCACTACCACCTCTTGAACGTTAATTACGGAATACTTTATCATCAATAAATGTTGACTGAGAACGGGTTCTGATTTGAAGTTTATTGGATAATTTTTAATTGGAATTTTTTCTCTGCTACTGAAAGATGCGAAAATATCAGCCTTCGGACGTTGTTGAAAACAAAAAGCATAGAGTACAACTTAGTTCACTTAGTTCGTTTACTGGTATACTACCTCAATTCGATAATTATTTTCTATGATACGCAAACATCGGTCGTGATTTAGTTCTGCCATCATAATTTCACGGATAAACAGAACGTAAAAACTTCGCTCCGACGTCCTGCTGAAATTCGTACGTGATTACAGAGACATTGCAATAATGATTATTTATTTTTTGACTCTCGTGCCAATGGCGAAAAAAAGGAAAAAGAATAATGAAAAATCGGAATAAATCCGGCACATTTTTTTCGATATGTATCTAAAGTACCCCAAAACTCGACAGGTTGACATTTTTATCCGGTACCTTCGTCTGTGTACAATCTATTGTTAAAAACAAATCGTAAAGTAGATCCATATATATTACACAAAAGAGGCGAAATTCTCTTCCAGGTTTAATAAAAATCGAATGAAACTAACAAATAGATGCACTTTGTACATTTTTTCCATTATCTACCTCCCTTCTCCTCCCACGTCGACGCCCCCCATTCGACGATCGATCAACTCCACCAACAAACGCAATTTTTATTTTACCACCACTGTCACCGACGAACAAACTTATCTAGTTAAATAAGTTCGACGAGGCGTGTAAAAATGTTTCTATCGCCCGAGACACGGTCGCACAAATTAATCCGGATGGAAATAAAAATGAGCATCAAGTTTTCACAGCGACAGTCTCTCAAACATTTTTTTTATTTTTTTGGACAGATGTCATTATAAATTTTTCGTATGAAAGTATTTTTTTTTCTTCAAATAATTACGTAAATAAATGTTTGATAAAATTTTTATCAGGAAATGTCTGATTCAATGGGAGAATCGTTATCAACCTCGTGGCCAACTGCAATACCCGTAGAATATATTTTCATGCAACGGTTAACTTTGCGGAAACTATGCTGCAACTTCCTTGCAGAGGATTTCAATGGCCAATTTTGAAGGGAATTATATCCCCGACCAAGTTACGAAGTTATGGAACTGGTAATGCGAGTATCAACAGTGAGACACCAACGTCGTCGATTCGGCCGCTTCCAGGACCCGAAAAGCGGCACTTGACGAAGGTCAGTTTCACCGAGAAATAGTTTTAATTAATCGCATCAAGTCGAATCGGCTCAAGTCGGTTCTTCGATGTATTTGTGCGTGTGAGATAAGAGCGTGCTCGTGATTAAGGTGAGCGTGACCAGAGGAGTACCGAGCACGAGTAACGACCTGAAGGAAGCTTTTTGCGAGAAAATACCGCTGCAATACGATCTGCTCAGGAAATTTCGATCGCAGCATGGGACCTCGGTCATCAGTGAGATTACGGTGAACGATGTGTACAATGGATTGAAGGGCGTTAGGACTTTGGTCAGGGAAACGTCGGAAATTGATCCACAGCATGGGGTAAAAAATCTGTGGCTTGAATTTGATTTGAAAAATTACAATTGTCAAATTACATTTAGATTTTCGTACTATCCGAAGTAGTATTTGGTTAAGTTATAAATTTTGAATTATCGGAAATTATTGTTTCCATTGAAAGGAATTTTTTTTTCACCATCTCGAGGGTAGATCCGTTACAGAGGGCTCACAATACCGGAAGTACTGGGATTGTTGCCTCTGCGCGGCGCAGCGCCCAGCCCCGAAGCCGTTTTCTGGTTGCTTCTGACGGGAGATGTGCCGACGTTGGAACAAACCGCGTCTTTGGTGGCCGATTGGAATTCGAGACGACAGAAGAGAAAAAATTGTTGGGTCGAGACCGATGATGGATTTTTCGTCGGACGAATTATTCGAGCGTTGCCCAAAAATATCAGTCCCCTTGGAAAATTGTCGATTGCTTTAACGGCTCTGGAAACGAGTGAAACGAGTACGAAAAAATCTGGAGCCGGAATTATGAGCTACGCTAATTGGGAGGTTGGTTGAACTTGCGAATATGCGGAAATTGGAACCATTTCGATTGTAAAATGTTCGATCAATCCTCAAAACGAATTTAATCCCACCATTGTGAAATTTTTTAAATGCTCCTATCACAGTCGAATTGCACAAATGGGACGATAGCTTTTGACAATTGAATTATGAATCTCCCGAAATAATTTCACCATCCATGGAACCGCATTCATTTATCCACCGTTTCATTTATTAATTGATTCATTTATTTATTCATGAAGTACTTGAAAAAGCAGAGCGAGTTGAATTTAATAATATTTGTTAACAAAATTCCGCTCTAGATAGGAAAAAACATTTTTGAAACGATGAACAAAACCTAGTTACGGACTTCAAAGCATTTATTGTTTAATATCTATCACTATTTTCCGACATATAATTCAAAATTACCAATATAAAAAATTTGCGAATCTCTATGAATCTGAATCTCTCGCGGGAATTACGCCGAATAGCGTTTAATTGGAAAAGGGATCGATAGACAAATAAATGCACGTGCGGTCTGGCGAAAGCGGAGCGCAGCAGTCCGTCATAACGAATTATTTATTATTCCCTCCACGGCCGCAATTTCCGCGATTCGAATTGGCCGGAAGCACCGATCGAAAATTCGTGCACGTTGTGCAATTTTAAACAGAATAATAATACGCGAATCGTCGGAATTGTATTCGAGGATTAGCTTTCCAAATATAAATTAAGGATTTTACAATCATGATTTACACATCGATGCCACGAATGTGCCAACGCATTGGAACAAATGTTTATGAATTTAAGAAAAAAATTATTCACGGGTAAGGAAATGGACGAAATTGTTAAATAAAACTCTGAATTTTCATCAGAACATTTACGAGGAAGGAATGGAATTTCTCGCATTGTTGCCGGCCATCGTTGGACTCGTGAGAAAAGACGTGAAAGAAATTGCAAAGGAGGACAGCGATTGGGTCGAATTCCTTATCAACAGCTCCGATGGTCTTTCGGATAAGATCGATGGAACGAAAAATCATTCACTGGCTGCCTTTTTACGACTTTACATAGCAATTAACGCGTGAGATTCAATTTTAATCCCATTCAATCGAAGTTCCCGCGAACTTCATATTTTTCGAACGCAATTATCTTTTTTTTTACATATATCCGATATGACTTCAGGGACGAAGATGGTGGGTCACCGAATGCGCACGTTACCGAAATTATGGGAGCTACGCAAATGCCATTGAACAAAGTCTTTGCTTCCAGTGTACTTGGATATTCTAATGAACCAACTACAGGATCCATGATTCAGGCAATATTGTCTACCGACAATTGAAAAAATAAAATTTAAAATAACATTTCAAAATATTTCCCTAAAATTTATTCAGCGTAGGTTCGAAATCGAAATAATAATAATAATACTTATAATAAAATATAATTATAATAATAATAACATTAATAATAATAATAATTTTTCAGGATTAAACTAAAATATTCTCAATTGCATAAACTCTTAAACCATTGATTCACGAATGATTATCCACTTCAGCTTTTTCAATCGTCAAAGCTCAATAAAAATTGTCCACTTTGAGATCAATTTGTTTTTTTCCTGCAGTGCATGGACTTTCAATTGAAAGCTCTGAGTGCATTGGGCGGGGAACCGAAGGAGGAGGCTTTGAAAGCCTTCATCGGTGACTATTTCGATGGAGCTAACGAGATAACCGGATACGAGGAGCGCGCTGGTTACGATCCTCGTTACAACGTTTTATCGGAATTCGCTCGGAAGCACATGCCGCAAAATTCGGAAATAAAGCTGTCCAAGGAAATCTCGCGAATTCTGATCTCCATGGGACAGTCGACCGGCCGACGGCTGATCTTGCCGGAACAGAGCACTTTGGCAGCTCCAATATTTCGGGTACGATGAGAAATTATTTCTTTGGTTATTTGCGCCTACGAACGTGATTTTTTTTTTCATTTTTTATTTTTATAATTACAGTCTTATGGCCTCGATGACATGGAATTCAATCAAGTGATTCTGTGCATGTCTCGTGCATTGGGCGCGATAGCTTCGATCATTTGGAATCGGGCAGTCGGCATTCCGGTTGAACATCCAAAGTCTCGTTGCACCCACAACTACGTCAATTATTTTCGAGATGACCGAGCGAGTGATAAAATTAAACGTTCTAGTTTTCAACATCTAAACGGTTCAACGGAATCACACTGACGTCAGACGATTAAGAAGAATGAAAATAAAATTTCCAACATGATTCGTATTCAGCTCCCACGACTTAACGATATTTCGATGGTAGTAAAGATTCGGTTCTTGTCCAAAAATGAATGATGTGAGATTTTTTATTTATTCTCTAATCTTCGTCATTCGTACAGAAAAAAAACAAAAAAAAAATGGTTGCATCAGCGTCTCCCATAAAACGTGATATACTCCTCCGTTTTATGCATATGGCAAACGACGCCGCGAGACAGGCAACCCGAAAAGCACGACTGTCTCGCTGGTTGCCACTCAACAGGCGCTGTAGAAAAGTTTCATGCTGTCATGCAAAAAAAAAAGAAGTACGTACAGTTCGACCTATCGCAGCCGATCTATATGGGAGACAATTCAGCTACGATCGGTAATATCGTCGACGTCCTCTACCGGACTCAGCGCTTGTAGCGGCAACTCTCGAACTAACCGTCTTGACGGATTTTTGGTCCATATATTCCGAGGACCAAATCTTCAAGAATCTCGATCGTCTCCAAGTCCGGTCTTCTGTTATCTAGCATCAGAATCAGGGTCTTATGGTCAAATCCACTGCAAAATAGGGCTCAGAGCCAACTCAAAGCGGATAACTAATTAATTAACTCATCTTGCCTGCTTGCACAAGACCTGCCCACATATGATGACTCCGTTGCGGTAGCACATGGGGTTAAGATTATGTGTCGTTCATTTATTTCGTTCTCTCTCGCTCTACCGCAGCAGCCGATGGCGTTATGTCATTCGCACTCATGGGGACTCACTCGGTGTAGCACGATCGATATATACATGTGTGGTTCTCAATTTCTCTCTTTCTAGTTGAAGCTGATTAGTCAAAATCCTCCAGATATAGATGATTCTTACCAATCAGCTTTAACTAGAGCGAGATATGTTAAGAACCACACTCTTGCCCT
This sequence comes from Sussaba pulchella, assembly GCA_963971145.1. NCBI lineage: Eukaryota > Metazoa > Arthropoda > Insecta > Hymenoptera > Ichneumonidae > Sussaba > Sussaba pulchella. Next base: position 18,772,313 of record OZ020164.1, on the reverse strand, counting down.
TCTCTCCTCTCTTTCTCCTGCGATAACACTTTTTCTCGTAGTATCATCGGTCCGTATGTATATGTCGATGATTGTGCTATATACTAATACAGTGAAACCCCGCCTAACGCGGGTGACACGTTCCAATAACTTCCAGCGCTAAACGAAACAGCGTTTCACGAGACCATGATTTTTCTTCGTGTAATATATATATTAAATATACATTACATACGTTGGTTGCTCAAAAACCGCCCAGCATCCGCCAGTCCGAACTAACCGTAATACCGAAACAACGTTAAGCGCGGTTCTACTGTATGTCCAGAGGTGCAGCTGGCGCTCAGCGGCGTCAGCAGTACCGGCGGGAGCTCCGAAAGCAGTTTCACGAGTTGCTCAACAACTGCTACTGGCGGTTCGAATTTCCTAACTGCTTCGTGTTCGTAGACTCAGGTCGAAGCAGTATCGCACTCACCGTCACCCTGACAAGAATGACATTATAACGGTTTCCAATAACATCTTTTTACATTTTTATCGTTGTAATCGTCTCTTTTATTAAATTATTTCAATATCATTTTCGATATGGCTTCAATCGCTGTGAACGGAGTTTCGAATTTGGAACAAAAACGGTACGAATTCAAAATTATTCCCGTTATTATTCGAACTACGAGACTGATTATTATTATTATTATTATATATGGGGCATTCCATGAAAGATCGATCAACTTCTGGCGGTCATTTTTTAGATCGTTTTCATGATTTAGATCATTTCAAAATTATGAAAACGATCTCAAAAATGACCGCCAAAGGTCGATCGATCTGTCATGGAATGCCCCACATGTATATGTATATATTTTTTGAACTTTCAGAGATTCGAATGTGAAAAAACAAGATTATCTCGATTGGGACGAATATTTCATGTCGCTTGCGTTTCTCGCGGCAAAACGTAGCAAAGATCCGTCGACGCAAGTCGGAGCGTGTATAGTCGATTCACAGCACAGAATCGTGAGTTTGGGATACAATGGCATGCCCAGAGGCTGCAGCGATGACGAATTTCCGTGGGGCAAAGATTCGGACTCGAAATTTGACTCGAAATATCTTTACGGTAAATGAAAATATAAATTTTATTATCATTTTCCGGACTGGAAATTATTCTTCTATTTCTACGTTAAGACCACGATTTAATTTTCTTGTTCAGTCGTTTTTTATTTTCATAATTTATTGCTTATCGATTCGATAAAATTTCTCTGTTTCGTCATTTTGGTTTTGACAGTCTGCCACGCGGAAGTGAATGCAATTTTGAACAAAAACTCGCTGGATCTTCGAGGATGCACGATTTACGTTGGATTATTTCCTTGTAACGAATGCGCGAAAATAATCATACAGTCCGGCATCGAGCGGATTGTTTACATGTCGGACAAGCATTCGCACAAAATAAAGACCATGGCTTCGAAGAGAATGTTGGACGCGGCTTCGATCGAATATCGGTAATATTTATCGTGACTATAAACACGTCGATAAGATTTTGTCTACTCGAGCAAAAAATAATAACAGAAATAATTGTCGAATTTACGAAGGATAAAATTTGGGGTTTGAAGTTAAACTGAAAATTCGAATCCGAATTCCGTAAACGAGACAATTTTAATGGAGATAATAGTTTGATTTTATTGATTTAAAAATTTTCATTTTGTGACATTTATTAATTGTTCGCAGGCAATACGTACCGAAAAACGATCAAATAGTGATCAATTTTCATGATATAAATTGGAACAACATGAATCAATTGCCATCGGATTCGTCGTCTCCGGCGACACCGAAAAAATCGAATGGCGAAGCTCATAGAGAAGATAAAGAAGATTGAATCGGTGGGCTAGATATAATTTTAAGGAAACGAAAACGATCGTAAATTGAAAGAAAAAAAAAGAATAATAAGTCAGGGAATTAATTTGTAAATACACTCAGGGAGACAATTTCTAGATTTTTTAACATGTTCACGTTTTTCAAACGATTTTCGACGGAAAGACTGGCGTCTGAGACGACAGAAAACATTTGACGTAGTTGGAAAAAAATATTCGATTGAACACAAATTGTAAGATAGAACTAGAAAAATAATGCAAATTTTAATATTGTAATTTTACGTTGCGACGATGATTATCGTATAATCAGATAATAATTGATAAAGATTTTTATTTAATACAACTTACCGGTACAACAGAAGATGCATAATATTACCAACGTTGTCAAATCGATGTAACGATTTTTTCAACGACGCGGAGATTGAAAGGTTAAAAAAAATATTCAAATAAAACTTTAACAAATCTCTCAAATTTTTAATTTTCATTCATTTACTTTTCACTATTTTTTATTCTACGCCCAAAACAACCTTCAGTCTTTCCTGATATTCTCGCAAAAAATTTATGCTGGCTTTTCGATCAATCCAGGGCTACAATTTATAGACTTAAAAAAAAAAAAAAAAAATGGAGGAAAAAAAAAACAAATCTAAATCAGTACGTTCATCACCTTTAATAAACGTTTTATGGGCGACACATATAAGAAATGGTTACACAATGTAAAGGAAAGTCCATATGACTGTGGTAACGTACATTCTTGGTACATTTGTTCTTTTATTTTTTGTTGGTTCGTTTGTTAGTTTTCGTTTTCTCTTCTATCATTTCCGGTTGCTCGACGTACGATTCGGTGTCACGGACTCTACACAGTAGAGTAAATCCCTTAGGCATCGATGAAGATAGATACATGGTTCGTTTCGTTCGTTTCTTGTTTTTTTTTTAAATTTTTTAAAAATTTTTTTTTATGTCTTTCATAATGATGGATAGATGATAACATACTTCGTAGGGCGCGAGTATGAACGTATACGAGTCTTTCGCTTTATCTTTGTTTGTTTTTCTTTTCTTATTTTGTTTTTTATTTTTTTAAATTTTTTTTTCTTTTTAAGATTCTCCGTTCGTCAATGTTTCCGCACCGCGATATAATTATTTCGTTCGCGCGGTGCACTTAACACTGAAAAACGTTTCCACACTTTCCGCCATTTTCTCATCGTTTTCCACGCCCGTACATTTCCCGGATATGGACAAATCTGAGCGTTATAATTTCAATTGAAAAAAAGAAAAACAAAAAAAAACAAGAGTAGTCAGAAGAAAAAAAAATCCTAGACATTTTTATTTTCACATGAATTCGCATTAAATCGCGATTTCACAAATTTCATTCCGCACTAAAAGTGTACCAACACAATTCCACAAACTGCCGTAATATTTCTTGATTCAAATTTCAATATTCCTTGTTCGATATGAAAAATAAAAAATAAAATAAAAAAAAAATAATAAATATTCGCCCATTTCCGTAAAAATTCGGTTTGTGGCAACGAATCGAAAAACGGCCGAATAAACTTTCAAACTATTATCATTAATTAAACATAGCTACGACGTCCTTGGTTTTTTCAATTAAAAATTCGTGGACCGTGCGAGGTCCCGGCGTTGCCCGCCCCCGCTCCTCCTCCCCCCCCCCAGCCGCGCGCGCGCGTGTTTCATATACAATTTGTTAAGATTGTTCGTTCCAGCACTGATCGTTCCCACGGCAGCACTGCTAATCGCACTCGTTGAGACTCCGCGCCCGATCGCGATCTTTCGCTCATCATCGAGAAAAATCCGCACAGTCCCGTTTCAAACGCTCAAATTTCCAATTAAAAAAAAAAAACCCCCCCTCCATCCTTCCTCCGTTCGTAATTATCATCGTTTCTCCGCATCTTTTCCCTCGTTTCGTTATTTTTTCTTCTTTATCTTCTTTCTCGTTTTTTTTTTCTTCTTTATCTTCTTTCTTCTTTTATCTTCTTCTATCCCGTTGTTTCTCGTGTTTTTGCTCGTATGTATATTCGATAGAAATTCTAGGCGCGACTCAAACGCGTTTTCTCGATTTGTTTTTCGCGATAGGAACAAAAAAAAAAAATTGTTCCATTAACGATGGCTAACTCTATCGGGGCCTCGGCAACGCGACGTAAAAAAAAAAAAAAAAAAACGAAGGGTTCGATCATCAGTTCTCCGTAGAATTTTCTCTGTCCTTCTGATGATTGATCGTCGATTTAGTCTCGGGCGGTCGAAACGCGGTGGCGTAAGGAAAACGTTTGTGACATTTTTCGATGTAATCGGCTATCGTCGCGTCGCACTGTCCGAAATCGTTGTTGCGCAGAGCTTCCAGCACCCTGACGCAAATCGGCAGGGTTACGCCTTCGAGACCGTCCTCGAGATTCGTCGCCAGTGCCAGGGCTTTCGATTGGCTCGTCGGATCGAGAAGATACATCATTCTCGCGGCTTGAAACATGTGTGGCAACGATTTGCCATTTTTCTTCAAAAATTCGGCATTGAATTGGGAAGCCTTCGAATTTGAGAATATTTCGCTCGTTTGTCGTTTTACGACTTCTTTCACGGCACCTTCGAGGGGCGTCGCGTCGGTGTGTCGCATGAATAGAACGAGACACGAGTGAAGATCCGGATTGTTGCTGTCCAATCGATGAGCGCGTTTTATTGACTGAAGCATCAGCAAAGTTCGTCCTGGAAAAATTAAAAGTTTACGAGATTTTATTGTCGAGTCGATTGGCGATTGAAAAAATATATAAATATCGAAGAATAATGAATAATAAATGTATAGAATCATAATAAATTATATAAATAACATAATAACAATAATAGTAATATTTATTATTATTATTAGTATTATTATTATTATTATTATTATTATTATTATTATTATTATTATTATTATTATTATTATTATTATTATTATTATTATTATTATTATTATTATTATTATTATTATTATTATTATTATTATTATTATTATTATTATTATTATTATTATTATTATTATTATTATTATTATTTTCATTATTATTATAATTATTATTTTTATTATTAATTTTATTATTATTATTATTATTATTATTATTATTATTATTATTATTATTATTATTACCATTATCATTATTAATTTTACTATTATTATTATTATTATTATTATTATTATTATTTTTATTATTAATTTCATTATTATTATTGTTGATAATCAAAAATATAATAATATATACTATTTTGACATTTATAGATATAATATAAAAATATAAAAATTAATATACATAATAATAAATAATTTCCAAGCGTACCTTTGCGAATGTAAATCTCGAAAGCCATAAGATGAGTCTCGATCCTGTCCGAAGCGAGATTCTGCAGGGGTTGTAGAAACTTGATGGCTTGCTGAAGAGGATCCTCGACCTGCGAATCAAACCCCATATCAATCAATCAAATCATGCAGTCTGCATTTTATTCCTTCCCCGTAGCTTACAGAGGATAACGCGAAACTTACCCTCTCGAGTTTTTCCGGTATGAGTTCATCAAGAGTCGGTTGTTCGAAATCAGGATCAGCCTGTTGCCGAGATTTGTTGTGTTGCTCTCTCTTCTCCTGGGCTTGGGCCGCCTGTTGACGCTCCAATTCGGCCTTCCTGCGCTGTTTTCTCTGCTTGTTCCGCAATTTTTTCAGTTCAGACGGTGCCAAATTTTCTGCAGTGCAACAAAAAAAAAACGAAAAATGAAAACCACAACAATAACGACAACAATTGCCACGGAAAAAAAAATTTATTAAACCAATTGAACGGGTTTCAGTCTGATTAGGCGGAATTATACTCATGAATTAAATAATTCGCAACAAAAAAAAAATCCAGCTGTCGAACGGTTGCGCCAATAAAATTCGTCCTGCTCATCGGACATAAACGCTTTAATTGCCGTACGTTAATTCTCCGTTATGATAATACAAAAAAAAAAAAAAAAAAAATCACGCGCGCGCTTTCCAATTATGTAAGGAATATTCAATGCGTTATTATAACGCGGTGAAGCATTGGTGGACGAGCGCTCGCGGGCCGGTCTGGCATGCTCCGTAAATTCGGACGTAAATAGGCGCGCTCGTTGCTTAAGTTAACATTCCTAAATCCTCGGAAACTTCGCTTCCTGGCAATAATTGTTACGCAAAAACTTGGCCATTTTCCATCGGATCCCTCCCGCCTCCCGCGAAACGTTACAAAACCTTTTTATTTTTATTTTTTCTACGATCGTACATCGTCTCGTGATCGAGTTATATCTGCTTCATAAATAAATTACTCCAGCCAACCGCCGAGCGTCCCATTGACCGCCATTGCAGTCCGAGTAATCGAATGCAAAAAAAATAAATAATTGCGGGGGAAAAAAGATAAAATGCTGTCGATGAAAGAAAAAAAATGTAGTAGTGATAAATGGCGAATGGAAATGGTGTGAAAAGCTTTCGATGAGGTCAGCGTAGGCGGAGACGACCGTGATCCGTTTCACTGGTTAGTAGACCGGTGCAATTATCTCGATGAATCGAATCGGCTACTTGCGGTTTGTCTTCTCATTTTTTATTACGATTTCATTCAAAGACCGGATGCTGCACCCATTCGAACGGAAATTTAGCAGGACATCCAGATGAATGTGTTTCGGAGGGAAATTTAGTATAAAGCAGGTGTGAAAGAGATAAAAAGTCGATTAAATTCATAATTCGATGTAGATATTGGATGTGGACTTATTTAATGTGGATATTGAATGTTGACTTATTTAATATCGATATTAAACGTCGACTCATTTATATAGATATTTAATGTTGGCTCATTTAATGTAGACATCAAATGTTTAATCGAAATCGAGGTCGACCAGTGACGATTTATTAATTAATTTAACCGATCAATTCGTAACAAAGACCCAATAACGTATCTGGAATATGATCGATATACTTGTGATACACGCATTATCGTAAAAAGTAATTTGTTCGAGGATTAAAATTAATAGAAAAATCTTCCGCACAATATTTTTATTTTCCCACATTTTCCCCAAACTTTGAATCGATTTATTTATATCTTTTCGAGTGAATCATGGCTCTTCCGGAGCAGAGCAAGACGGTAATAATCCGACAGGCAGGATCGCGAAAATACGAGAAATCAATTACAAATCAATATGAACGAATCGTCGCGGTATAAATACACGTATACAGATATCATCAAGTATTTTTCATCCTTGAGTTAATGGACCTTGCGCGGCTCACATCTCGTCCGTGGAATCTGGAGCAACGCCGAGCGTTCGACGCACAGGAAAGTGGCATTTAACGTGTCACGCAAATTAACATTAATAATCCATTAATGCATATCCGAACGATTTCTCACTCCCGCATAGTTCGACCCCGCAACTGTTCAATCTAACCGTTCATTCTTCACTTTCCTTTTTTATAACATATTTTACATTTTATTTTCTCATACGTTCGATCGCAAACTGTCGATCCAACGAACTTTTATCGCAATACGGAAGAAACTTCGAGCAAAAAAAAAAAAAAAATACGACAATCGACTTTACCGACGTGATTTATCGCATTCGCTGTCGTAACTTACGTTTGATATATTTACGAGAAAATATTTCATTCTTCTTTTCTTTTTTGTCCCCTTCTTTCCCTTTCCGAAGTCACGTGCAACTTCAACGAAATTTCATTGCAACAAATGTGTAACACACGAACATATCTCACTGAGTTTCATACTCGATTGTTTCCTCGCTCGATATTTTTTTTCTGTTTGCTTTCGCTGCGAAAAATGAGCGTTCCGTATGCGACGAACGATGTGCAGGATTCCCGATGGTTTAACGGAACATTTTTCGTTATGGCTCGGTAACCCCGCGGTCAGTGGTATTCGATTTTACATAACTTTGCACACGTGGGTCTCGTCACCTCGTTCGGTGTAGAAAGTTAAATAAATTCATTGCAATTATTCCATTCGCTACGCATTGTTTCGTCCTTATGGAATGTAAACATAATTATATGCCTTATTTTCAGGCCAATGATTCGCATTGTTTCAAATTTTATCGTGAAATGAAATATGAAAAAAATTTTGTTGGTTCCAACGAGGTGGAAGAAATATTTCGATTCGGTCGGGAATTAATGTTTCTATGCAAATTTTCGAAAAAAATATTATTCTCTAGGATGCTAGGTTAATTGTTCACCGAATATGTTTTGCTGACGTAGATTTTGGGTTAAAAAAAAAAAATAAGCAACGTTTCACGTTTGATTTATTGGGGGAAAAAAAGGTATTGCAGGTAAAGATTCGTTACCGACTGCGCAATTTTTACTGCGAGTTGAAAGCAGCAATTATCGACGATCTGTATCAAGATAAATTGTCTACGAGACGTATTTATGATGTAGAGCTCACTAAAATAGACGTAAAATCGAAAACAACAAAAAAAATTCAAAGAACTTTCGTAAGATTGATGCACTCTGGAAAAAAAAATCGAACGCATTCACTCGTTGCCGACCGACTAAATTTTGCTCCCAGTTGATAGTAATCGCCAACAATCACGTATCAAGACAAATCGTCCATCGGACATATTTCTAACGCAGAGTTCATTGAAAAAAACAAACTATTGCAAGTTCGCTGCACTCTGAAAAAAAAAAACTCGTCCATAAAGTTTCGTTACCGAGTGAGTAAATTCAGCTTCCAGCCGAAACCCGTAATTACCAACAATCCGTATCAAGATAAATCGTTCACCAGCCACATATCTGACTTCGACCGAACGAAAACGATCAAAAAAAGATTTAAAAAAAAAAAAAAAAAAACGAAGAAACAAAACCCAACGAACTAATCGACTCGTGAACGTGAACGCAGCCTCCGCGAGTGGGATTTAAAGAACAATGGAGGCCCACATCTGAGACTTGTGCGGACTCGTGTGATCTACAATCCTTTCCTCGAGTGAATCGAGAGAAGTCTCGTAATCGATTATCGATGCAGTACTTCGACCGAAAGAGTAGGACTCGGGTGGGTTCCAAGCACAAGCGAGCAAGGATCAATCCGCACGTGTATCATGACGAAGCGAAACGATCTTACACGGGGCGGCCTCTCTGCGTAGCTCGAAGTCTCCGCCGGCGCTCCGACGTAGTCACGATCTTTCCCCGCGATTTCAATTGTATCTTAGCCCGCGCATACGGCAAAGGCCTTTGTATCGGCACGGATAAGTTTCCTTCGTCGTAGCCCGGGCTCGAATCTCGAAGGCAAACCTCTCTCGTGACGATAACTCGCCAACCACGCCCTTATCTATCCGCTCGTGGGTAGCTCGATCACACGCTGCGCATTTTCTTCGCGTTCAAACTTTCTTCAACCGCGGCTTTTTGCTCCCCCGATATCTCGGAAATATTCCGTATTACGAATGCGATTTCATAATCGCGTTGCGAGATCCGGATCATCGTTGGATCAATGAGAATTTTGCAAACTCGGTCTTTCGCTTTTGAAAACGTAAAATGAAATAAAGAGGATAAATAAAAATGGGATAAAATTAAAGAGAATCAGAAAAATGATCTTGAAGAGGATAAATGAAATAAAATGAAATAAATACAGGTTTTTTGAGGATTTAAAATGAACGAATGAGAATTATTTTGTTCTTAATTTCGTGTTTTTTGAATTTTTTATGGTCCGTTTCGTTACTGCATGTGGCGTGAAATAATTGGGCTTGCGCAAGTTTGAAGGCAAGAGGGCGCGTAATAGTCCTGCGCAAATGGAGGCGTCGCGACAAGGCCGACGGATGCTTGAAGAACGCTGGTGTCAAACGCGGTAATTACGCGCGACGACGAAGAAACGTGCGAAAGACGAAGAGAGAATAAATAAGATTTTAATAACACACGCGAGCAGAATGGTTGCTCTGGCCTTTGACCGACTTCGCGGAAAATCTGCATCATCAAGAGAGTCACTGAGACAACTGCAGTCGTTCTGCAGTCATTCGAATTTACGGATCATCGCTGGTTAAATCATCGTATTTTCTGTAGTCATCGAAATTTACGAAATTTCATTTTTTTTATTATCGTTGTTTTTCTTTTGACAAAAAACATCAAACTGTAAAGTTTTCTATGCACTTTTTGGTGTCAAATTATTCTTTTCGTGAAGATGAAGAATATTATTATTTATTGATAAATCCAATAATTTATGGATCATAGTTTAAATAGGATATGAGGCTGTCAGTCGTTTCGAGCGCCTGCTGCGGAATTAATATCGCTCGTCAGGACGACAATTTTTTTTATTACTGTTCCGCGTAGACGATTCAGCGGCGACGCGGACGCAAAATTCCTACGTCCGCTAAATTCCTCGTGATAACATCATCGACGATGCAGTTTCGAACACCGGCTCGTAAAATAATAATAATAACAATAATGATAGATAAAAAACATAAAACACAATTTTTCTTTCTTAAATCCCAAATTGAGCGATTCTGTTTATTGCCGATACGATTATGTACAAATCTGGCGTATCACATATACGGCTCGTAACGAACGATACTTTGTTTGTAAAAAAGCAAAAAGAAAAAAATGGCGACAATCGTAAACCGAGAACTTGTGGGTTGGATGATTTATTTTTACTATTTTCTTTTTATTCTTGGAGCGAGAACAAATCCGCGAGACGGATATTTGTGACAAATAATTTTCAAGGTCGCGAAGGCGATTTGCAAATTGCATATAACGTGTCGCGTGGGTAGTAATGAGACTCGGCGAATCGCCGATAATACCGGCCTCGATTTAGCGTGAGAATCGTTGATACGCTATTAAACACGGAGACCGGGGCGTGATGACACGATCAATTACATTCATTTTATATTTATCGTTTCTCCTTACTTGTATTCGAACGATGCATTTAAGGAAATAAGAAGTACGGAAATTGATGTTTGAAACCGGATTCGACAAATATTTGGTCCAATAAAGTCCAAGAAGGGTTTCAACCCTCGAAGTTTGAATAATTGAATTATATCTGAATTAATTAAATCAACAAATTAATTAATCGACCCCGCGCTTATTTTTTCGCAGATCTCTGAATCGATCGGTCCTTTTGTTTCTATATATTGACAGTTACTACCCCAATTTTTGGTGATTTTTTAAGCTTAGAAATATCAACGGAAGTGAGATGTTTCATCGCGCCCCGTTCTGCTCCATATATATATAGAAATTCATAACCGAGTCACAAATCATAAAAACCCATGATTGATTGTGCAACTCTCTGCCGTGCAATCGTGACAATGTCATCGATATTGCATAACTAGAACCGAAGTTTATTTTAAACCTTTGTTGTGCACACTTCTGAAATATTACTTATTGCGCAAACCGGGTATGCCCCCCCCCCCTCTGCGGCAAGTTCAAACGTCTGTTACGGCTACGCTATTCCTTAGTTTAGCTTAAAAAAAATACTGGCTAATCTTAGGAGCTCCTCGAATAAAACCTATAAGGTCTCATTAACTTTTTCGAATATTATCAAACTGAAAAAAATCATTTTCAAAAGAAAAATTTACGAGAAAATCGCGTTCAACGTAGGTCAAAAAGTAGAACACGGCTTTTGAGTTAATAAAATATATTATATAAATAAATGTATACTATCCAGTCGGTAATCAGCATCTTGAAGTGAGTTCGCTTCTACATCCAGTACGTGGGATTACCGCCAAGTATAATTTTCTGCGGTTAACGGAAGCGATGGAGAAGGGTGGGGTGGAGGGGGGTGGGGGAGAAACCCGATAACGAGTGTACAGCGGTGACTAACCGCGAGGATTATCCCTTACGAGGTTTATCAAGCGGATGCTGTCTTCAGTTTCTAGTTGTTTACGTGACGTTTTCATAATCGTCCGTGAAACTTAGACGTTCGATCAGCGGTGAATGGATTTTTTTTATCGGATTCGAAAAAAGAGATCCTGTACAGCCCATGACGTTGAAACTTTATTACTACGACTGGAGAACGATCGAGGTGCGGGTTACTGGCGAGAACGCCTGCGGGAAAGTGAATAACGAATCGGTCGAAAACTGGGACACACGCTTGACCCTCGTTGCATTAATTTATAATCCCGTATCATTCGACGGACAATTCAATTCAACGTTCGACAGTTCGTGCGCTAATTCAGTTAACGGCCCGTCATTGTTCATTCGCGTACGCGGGGTTATCGCGATTTATAATAATTTTCGATAACATTTTATTTATCAAATTTATAATTATAGGACTGAGTTGAAATTCGTAGTGATAACAATAAGAATAGAGATAAGGTTAAAATTTATATTTAATATTCACATAATATACTAATAGTAACATTTATTGAAAAAATGTGGAATATTCAATTGAGAAATTAATATTTAGAATCTATTTTTATATGATATTTATTATTAATCATTAAGTTATTATTATTAATTATTATTTATTATTAATATCAAATATTTGTTTTTCTATCAGATCCAGATTCTTGATTATTATGATAAGATAAGAATTGAAAAAAAAAATGATCGAAAAATTTCAATTTATATTTACTTTGGGACATTAAATTGTTAATTTGCAAGTTTATCAATTTTCCCGGTAGAATAAACGTCACTCTTTTGTCAATTTCTCTCTTCCTCCGTCTTTGAAGCCAGACGGACGGTCGATGGAAATATTATCGACTTGCGTCGAAGTGTTCCGCAGTTGAAAAAGCAAATCGACGGGATATGGGTGAAGGGTTTCGCGATAGCGGGAGCAGCACCGGCAGTCGCAACTTCATGTGCACCTAACTTACATTGGCACACGGTGCGAGAAGCTAGGCGTGGCCCCGTGAGCTCCGGGGCGACGAAGAGAAATAAGAAAGGAACCACATGCAACATCGGCACGAGCACCGGTAACCAACCGACCGCTGGATGTACATGTACATATATCACACGTAAACATAGATAAGTACACACACGTGCGCATATATAAATATATATCACATTCGTGTTGACTGTAGACCACTTCGAGAGGCCTTTACACCAGAAGTATAGTGCACGACGCCTCTGGAATGTTAAATTCCCATGCTAATTCAAGTTCCACGTGTGAGTGCGACTGATATTCGTGTCTCGGAGAAATGGGAATGGGAAAGACAGATACGGAGGAGTTAATTTAATTCGAGAAAGAAATTAATTGATTAAATTTAATTGAGATGAAGTAAATTGAATAAATTTAATTGAGACGAAACAAATTGTTTTTCCTGAAACTTCAATTGGCTCGGTAACAGAGACTACGACGAGTCTTAGGTGCGAGTGCGAGCTATTCATGTCTGAAATAATGATAATAAAATATATAGAATAAAATTTATAAGAAGAAAAAAATGGATCAACTAAATTCAATTGAAATAAAAGAATAATTTCGGGATTGCGAGAAATAAGTGTCGCACTCAAACGTTATTTTATTTTAATTTAATAGATCTCGAATAAATAAAAAATAAAACATATATGTGTACATAAAATAAATTCAATAAAAAGGAACAATCGATTGAATAAATTAAATTGAAATAAAAAATCAAATTTTCTAATATTCCAACGGGTTAACAAAAGCAATGACGTTGCAGAGCGGTAGATCCGGAATAGCGCGACAACACCCAGTGGTTTACAACGACAAGGCCGTCATCTCCGTGATTTCGTGCTCATGCTCGAACATAATTTTTTATTTCTATTTCCATCGCACACGCCGACAAAGCGAGGTCCGATACGATAAGTCGAGATGGGAATTCGCATTGTGCACTCGTTTTACACGGTAATGTTCGAGCGAATGGAATTGAATGCGGAAGGACGCGCGTTTTCAAGTGGGCCGGTGCAATTATTACGGTGGGTGGCTCCGCATGGGCGTCGCGGTTATGCATGTGCGTTACATCGACGTTACCGGGAAATGGAACTACGACGGTTGTAAATAATAAACTGAATTTATTCATATCGTTGCGTTTGCATAAAAGGCGCGATTCAATGAAAATCTTTTTTTTTTTTAATTGCAAAATTATTTTTGCTGCAAGGACTTGGAAGTGCATGCGAATTGTCATCAATCTGCAAGAACCATGAAGAAATGACAATCACTTGAAATAAATTATTCGAGATAAACATCACTCATCAAAATTGAATTAAATCCGAAATTTCGTATAAAATAAAAGTATCAAATACTGGGACGAGATTTTTTTCGTTGGAAGATGAAGCGAGGATCATCGAGAACGAGTCGAAACAATGATTCGAGTGAAAGAAAAGAATTCATCAGTCAAGCAGTCGAGAAGAAGAAGTTCCACCTTTCGACGGACAAAAAAAAACACATCGAACAAAACACTTTGCGACACTTTCGCCGCGCACCGTGCGAACGACATATTCACGTATGGAGATCCTCTCGTTTTTCGCGCCACGTGTGTTTTACAAGTTTATTGTACTCGATGAAAAATGTACGCCGGAACGAATGGGGGGGACACCCAGCTGCGTCGGGAATCGCTAATGCCGAACCGTCTGCCGAGGGACAATTTCTAATTTCACATGACTGTGCGCTCCAAAGCTGAAAAGAGTCTCGCTCTCGCGGTCACCGCGTGGAAAGTTCGTTCGTTCCGCGAGCGGCGAATGCATATATCGCCGACTCTGTCTGGATGCACTCTTGTTTTAATCGCAAAAAAGATAGTTCGTTGCATCCGTACATCTTCGATGGTGTACAAATGTACGAACTTTCAATGGAGAAAAATAAAATGAAAAATTTCAATGTTATTGTGAATTTTTTCCCCACATAAATTATCAAGTAATAATAATAACAAAAATAATAATAATAATAATAATAATAATAATAATAATAATAATAATAATAATAATAATAATAATAATAATAATAATAATAATAATAATAATAATAATAATAATAATAAAAACAGCGATTGAGAATAATAAAATAATCCAAATTTGATTCGAACCTTTCCATTTTTTTTCCAATAATAATTATAATTATAGATATAGTATTCTGATATATAATAATAATGATTTATAATTATTATGATAATCATTATTATACATCATAATATTATAATTATGACAATTATTATTAATACGAAAAAAAAAAATTATTTTTCTTTTATGCTGGATTTTCCTTACTATAAATTATTAAATTACTATTATTATTATTATTATTATTACTATCGTTATTATTCGCTTTTCAAGTAAAAAAAAATACACACGAATGAGAAAAAAAGACCTCGACATTGTACACAAGTCGATGATAAATCGAGAGAAATCAGGATTTAAAGAAATTTCCATCGATGCACCGCACGGTCGAACGTTCTTCGAATACAAAATTCTCGACGAGGTCAGTAAAAGCGAGACGCATCCCCATGGTCTCCCCCTCCCCCGCCTCTTCGGCCGGATAAATTTGTCGCGTTTGACAGCGTACGCATTTCTACAATTTCACCGAGCGAGCTGTGATAGATACGAGTGCAAAAGGTGCGGAACAAACCCGGCCGCAAAGCTCGCACAGTCGCGCGTACACGAGAGAGTCTGGCACGACATTCGTTGAGGGAAACAAAAAAAAAAGATCGTTCCGTGCGATTAACCCTTTACCGTGATCTTGAAATTACGAAGCGTGCGCAGTCGCTCCAGTTCTCAAGAGTCGAAGGCTACAACAACGCTGCGCAAAGATAAATTCGTTTCCTAGGTGCAGACTAATTGTATTTTAAAAGAGAGAAAGAAAAAAATGAATTCGAAAAGAAAAAAAAAAGGTCATTGCTGAGACAACAGCGAGTCTTCCGGCGATGCGCCAGCAGATTAAGAAAAAATCTCGCAGAATGACAGGAACGCTTTTAAATTGGTTTCATTTTCACACGCGTGCTCTCGAGCCCCTAATGAGGGATTTATATACACGTATGCATATAGCTCTCTGTTCCACGCCTCGACGCTCCGAATCGCGTTCGTCAATGCACGTGCTCGGAATTATTGTTACAAATTTGGCCGGATTTCCGAATGACACGCGAATGAAAATTCTTAGCTGTAAAAAACAGGATTGACAGCAGAAGTGGAGTGAATGACACGAAGATTACAATAAATGGAAAACGAGAATGGAACAATACTCTATTTCGGCATATTTGGTCACGGAAAAAACTTGTTGAATTCGATATGTCGACAGTTCATGAACGCGTCGAAATGCCGTACTATTTTTTGTAATTACACGTACCAAGAATTCTACTATTATGCGATTAAAAATTATTTTCATTATTGATATTCGAAAAACAAAACGATAATAATGATAAAAATTGTTAATATATTTTTTTCAAATAATTCAATAAATATACATAGATAAAAATATATTTTATATATTTCGAATATAGGTCGAATTATTCTGTCTCCCTGCAATTTCTAATTATTCAGTCTAGCAGATGGAAACAAAATAATTTTTATTCCGTAAAATTTCTCCGAATAACAATTCGACGGTAACAATTTTTTTTACATGCATTCGACATTAAAAAAAAAAAAATAAATAAATAAAAGGATAAAAAATAACAACAATTTTTTTTTAAATATACATTCCGCGTCGTGAGTTTGACGCGCGATAGCGCAGCATTGTAGAAAGCCGAGGATACGAATTCGCGGTTCGGACAACCCTCCGTTATCGTAAAAACCGATCTCCACCTCTTCGTGGATTTCGGTGTTTGGAATCTCTCGTCGTTCGCGACATTACACGCAGCACCGAAAATAGACATTGTGCGTTTCGTAGCGGCAATATACCGTGGCACAGATCCCGGAGAAGATGCGACGGAGAATCCGCGGCTCGTGGCAATTTTTATTTCTCCGAACGTGACGTACGAAACTACCACCGACCTCTTCAGTGTGCTGACGAGTTTTTCGTGTCTCGTTCTCGTTCACGCTGGACGACCTTGCACGGATTAGTCACGCGTTCTTGAGATAAATAAGAGATGAATGAACGCGCGCAAAAAAAGAAGAAAAAACAACGCGAGTCGAGAAAAAATCTGCCAACCACGGTCGACCGTCGTTGATTTTAATTCCGCGGTTTTGCGATGTGTTACGCGTCACATCCGCCGTTAGCCCTCATATTAATATCCGGATTTGTCGACGTCATTTCATATCCAGGTGCTTCATTGACGAGGTTTATTATTTTGTGAATTTAATAATTAGCTAAGATCTTGGGGAAGGGACAGAAGTCCTTTTGCCAGATATTTAGACGTTTCGGATACTTTATGAGCGACCTTAAGGGGAAAAGGGCACGAAGCTGTTCGGTCTAGTTCGACCGATTTCGGGCCCTGCCTCCTGCTGTAGTTTGGAGCTTAAAATAGGGCAGGCAGAGGACTTCGGGTACACATTGTAGGTCCGAAGGGAGAAAACGAACACCCGTTACTCAGTACATCATCAACATTGTAATTAATACTAATTTTTCTTCGGAGAAATTGCAATCCAGGCGGATTTGGCAAACCATCTACGGAAACATAGAAAGTTTCCACGATTAAGGCTTCGCTGGGTACCTCAAGCAGGGACGAGCATTCATTCAATGAAAATGTATTTAAAATACATTTTCAAACGAATAACTATGTTTAATCATCACGAAACAATCAAAAATTCTACATTCCTGCAACAGTAATAAATAGTTTGGATAAACTATAGTATTACAACCGATTTTAATATGCAGTAAAAATTATAATTCATTACAATTTAGTAATGAAAGTATTTCCAATACATTTCCATTGAACGAACGCCCATCCCTGACCCGAACGATTAATTTTCACAACAACAAAATTCCTTTCATCCGCTGAGCTATTTCCTCGCGAGAACAGGTTTTGGCGCTCGATCTAAATTTAGTACGATATAAAAAAAAAAACGTGCGATACTATTATGGAAATAGCGATCGATCCGTCCGATCGGAGATGCAACGTGGAATCGTTGAAACGACTTAATTTCATTCAGAAACGCGAACAGGTTACACGTAGATTCTATTCAAAGACGTGAATCATCGTCGGTTCGAACGTTTCTCGATCGGGTATTCGTTGATTAATCATTCAGCCACCGTGCGCGGATCATCCATGTGGAGGATATGTTGTTCGGTCTAAACGATTCATCGTCAGTCGAACACCGCAAGGCGCCTAATTCGGAACAATCTCGGAACAAATCTCGTGGAATGGTAACGAGAGACCACATCCGACATTCTTCCGAGATGATCTTCGGAGATTCCCCGAGCTACGCATGGTCATCATCGTGACGAGAATGTACGTATTTTACATGTAAACATTAGGGTGCTTCGCAAAAAAAATTGCAATTGTCATCGATCTCGTGATTAAAAAAAAAATAATAAATAAAAAAATTGTTAAAGCTTCAACCGGGTATGGAACTTTTCTTGTGTATTTCTTCTATTCAATATTATTCAAGTATACGCGTAAAAAGCGTAATTTAGTTGCGCAAATCACGATTCAAATTTGATTATTGCATCTCAGCGTGATTTTCCCGTGATTAAATTCCGATCAATCTTTCAATTCGTTTCGAATTTGCTCGGCTATTGAATAAAAGAAACACAATATTTCTTTCGTCGAAGCAATAACGACAAATTCTTCGATAAGTGCGTGCTAATTGCGAAATTCAAATATCGTCAACCATTACAAACATTAACGCACAAGCTTACGAGCTGTTTTACGACCAATTCGATTTACTATTGATAACCACGCGAATTACAGCATCCGGTTGGATTTAAAAAAAAAAGAAAAAACACGAAGTCCTCTTTTAAGAGCGACGTGCGCATATTTTGAGTAATGAAATTACACATCCATCGCAATTATTTCCCAGTAAGCAAGATGGCTTCTTCAAGACGAAGATAAAAAAATGAAAGAAAAAAAACATGAAAAAAAAGGTCATAACTGTCAATGTTTCTAAACTTATCGAGGCAAAAACACGTCGCATTATTTCATTTGGCGAGTACCCTCGCTCTTAGCACAAGCGGTTGATAATCAAACGCAAAGTTTGCCCGTCGGACGTTCAACGCCGAAAGCAATCTGTCCGCGCTTTCCTAATCCATTTAACCGGCGGTTAGCGTGTGCATCGATGCAACACGTGCGTCGAACGCTTCAAGAAATTACCTTTGACGTCGCTTCGGCGTTCCGCGTGTGCGTGTGCGTGTGTGTGTGTGGAAAATATCGTGCTCGGAGCTCGGAAGGATAGCCGTAACGACGACCACGAGATAAATCAGACGGTAAAAATAATTTTGCATGCGGATCGGTTATTTTATCTACGTTTTTTATTCTTGGAAATTTTGAAATTTCATTTTTATTCATTTATTCGTATTTTATTTTCAAATTTTTAATAATTGTTTTTTTTGATTTTCATTTTTTGTCTTCTCTTCGGGATTTGTTGCACGAAAATCCCGAAAACGGTTTGTTATCGCGTCGCGATTCAACGCGGATTCGGAGTAGGGATGAAAAATTTATACAGAAACCCGTGACACGGTAGGAAAGGGATGCCGCCGCCCGCGAACGCGGAGGTTGCCCGAGTAGGCGGTGGTGGTGGTGGTGGTGGTTGTGGTGGCGGCAACGACGACGACGACGGCGACGACGACGACGACGATGAAGGGAATACGGAGAAGGGGTTTTGGAGAACCGGCCAGACACGCGGAATAATGCGCCAGTCAAAGGCGAGAACTCGGGCTATTACGGTACGCGATATCGCTCTCTCTCCCTCTATACATATTTATATGTATATGTGCGTACATAACGAAATACAGATTGGGAGCCGGAATTTTATCGCTCGTTTCGGTATCGAGAGCTTTGTAAATATAGTTTAGAAATTACACACGAACGTAGATAAATCTATTGATTGTTGAATCAATATAAAACAATTTAATCTGCATTTGCGGCAAATAAATAATAATAATAATTCGAAAAATTTCGCGAACGATTTGTGAATTGGAAAAAATTTCGTCCAAAGATTTTTATTGACGAGAAAAAAAACTGTTTGTGTAAATAATAATAATAATAATAATTTCGCAAACGATTTGAAGATCGGAAAAATCGTCATACGACAATTATTATTTTATCTTTCATCGAAGCTTGCATCTCATCACGTGAGATTAGTTCGAGATATCGATGAAGCGTTGACGAAGGTGCGTGGGACAGAATCGGGTTTTGATTTTGCCGGGTGAAGCAAGGTGAGAGAATTTGTACGGGCGCATGGTCATCATTGAAGCTCGTGGCGCCGGTTGAAGACGCAGCCGCGAACGCAGCATCCCGGGGCAGCGCGGAGGGTGGTAGGGGCGCAGGGGAGGGGGCAAGGGATGGACCTCGCCGGATGGCAGTCGGTGCATCTCGTCGCGGATAACCAGTTGCGTCATGGCCAGTGTCGAAGCAAAGAACAACGCTAACGTCAGTAGCAGCCAAAGCAACGTAAACAGCAGCAACAACAGCAACAACAGCAGCAGCAGCAGCAGCAGCAGCTGCGAGCTTTTCGTCGCAAGCTCATCCATCATCACGAATATAATTACGCACGCGGTTCATTCACGTGCGTGAAAAGATTTTTTTCTATGTTTACGCTACGTACGTGTCGATAAACGATCGAGCGAAGTGGCGAGAAGAATTACTCAAGCTCATCACGGTGCGAAGAGATTTTAACGGATTTATGTGTGCAACGAGGGAAGAATTTGGCAACATCCGGGGGTAGACTCGCAGTGCGTCGAAGATCGAAGATAAGACGAAAACACGTTGTTGGGGGTTTTTTTTTTTCTCGATCGAGACTGAGTGAATATATTGATTTTTGCAATGTGAGTGATATTTCTTTATATTGAAATTTAGATGTTATTTTTTTATAGCCCATAGTTTTATTTTTATTGATTCGAATTTTGTTGGATTTATATTGGCATTGACGGAGGTTGAATTATCCGGTGAGACGGTTCGTTGGATTCGCGACAAGGAAAAGCATTTTTCTTCACGATATTTTCAATTTATTATTCGTATTTGCATCAATTTTCTCTGAATTTATTTTTTTATCGTTGACGGAGGTCGAATTATCCGGCGAGACAGATTGTTGAATTTTACGGTCACGTAATAACTTGCACGGCACGTGCTGGGAGGCGAGCGGGTATGCTAATCGAGGAAAAACGGTATTTGCTCGCAATTTTTATTATCATTCATTTTTTTTTCGATTTCCTCATTTGCAAAGTCCACTCCCCTTCGTGACAGTTTCGATTATAAACATTCATGGCACGCTGTAACGGTACAGTGAAAGTCGTAAGCATTAGTGTCAATATATGTATATATATATATATATATATTGTGATGGTTATGTCCCGCCGGGACTCAGCGGAGCCGATCGATCGAGCATGCGGGAGCGAGATTGAGCTCATCAACCTTCATTGATAATACCGGCAGTAATTTTCATTTTCTTTTTCTTCCCCCCTGCCCTTTTTTTTCGTTTTTCCTTTCTATCAAATGATCCACATATCGCGACCCACTTTGTACCAAACACCGTCTTCAAATGTCCGGAGTCAAGATTTTTCGATGCATTTTTTTCACAACGAATTCTACAAAATTCAACTTTTTCAATATTTCTGGTTCATTCGTGACACCATCGAAAATCATACGACAGGAAATGAATTTTTCTCCATGTTTCTGTAAATTTATATATTCAACCCTCACTTGGTAACGTTATTTTCGTCACTTCAACTCTGTTCTATTAAAAAAATTATATTTTTGAAAAATATATATTTTCGACCCGTATCGAAAATTCATAAACTTTTCCGAATAATCTTTCGCAAGAACGGATTTATCTTTCGTCATCGAGACTGTACGCGGGTTTGTCGACGACGTAGTAAATTTTCGTGATAAACGCCGGAAACCGAACGTTATAATTCAAGCGTACATTAAAAAAAAAAAATCTCAAATGACTGCAACGCAGTGCATTTGACGGTAAAAACTTTTCACGATCGTCCATGCGTTCCCACATCGTCTAGAAATAATCGTTCGACCGGACGTACGTCGCGTGAAAACGCAAAAAAAAAAAAATATTGCGTTCCAACGTGCTAATAATAATATTATAATAATAATGATCATCATTATTATGAACAAAAAATACAATGAAAAAAATTAAAATAATAATATACACCCCGATTTCCGGTTGTCGCCGATTCTCGCTCGGACATGGATTCCGCGCGTACGCGTTGCTCTCGAATGAATAACTAACGCGCGGAATATAATCCGGCGTCGCGAAAGTTTTGAACATCCGCTCGAAGAATTCTAAGGAGACTCGTAAAACACGTGTTAACAAGCGTTTGAAAACCCGAGACGTGTATTTGCGATTCATCGGAGATATCCGGAGCTCGAACTAATTATACCGATCGCTCGAGTTCTTCGTTTGTCACTAATCAACCGTTTCGCGAGAGCTCTTCCATCCATCTATTTTCCATACTTTCACCGACGGACGAAAGCATTTTTCGCTCAAAGTAAAAAAAAACAAGTTAAAAAATATTTCTCTTAAAAGAAGAATGAAAAAATTTCCAAAGATAATTGATAGATCAAGAATATTTACAACGTTTTTAAATATTTATTCGAAAAAAAAAGTTTTAAAATCTTTATTGGATTTTATTGTAAATAATAACTTTGTTTCAATTATATTGAATAGATATTTTTTATTTTTTCCGAGTGACGAGTTTTCGATTTGATCGTTATTACATTTAATTCGTGAACGTCTACTAATTTTAATTATCAATAATAAGTTGATGATAAAAATCTTCTTCTCTTCCATCCTCATTTTTAATTATATTATAACGATATCTCAATTTTTCCCACGCACCGAATTCTCGATTCATCTTGAATCAATGAATAAAGAAAAAGCTCGTGTTACGGAATCGCCTGAAAGATCGACGCGATGAACGGTTGCAGGAGGTTGCATCGCCGAACGGTCATCGTTTTGCCGCAGGGAAAATTAATTCGCACGCGAGGATTGAATTATGCGTTTTGTGAACGAAATCATCGTACGATTAGATTCAAACTCACGGTGAGTCATGAGTTTCGGTTTTTTTTCTTGCTCCCAACTTGTACTGCGTAGGCTTTCTTGAGCCGTACACGAGGTTTACATCGCTCCCCATTATTATTACCATTTTTATAGCCGAGACTATAAAAACATTTAAAAAAATTAAAAAAAAAAAAAAAAAAAAGGATACGAGAGCCGGCGCTTGAACGCTTTGCGTCTCGATTTTACGACGTATCTTGTGATAATCCTTTACGGTCTGCTGATAATTCTTTACGAACAAACAATATATAAACATATGTTTATTCATGCCCCACCAAATAGGTCCACCGAACGTCCCAACGGACAACCACGCGATACTCGTAAATTTCCGTTATTATTTCATACTAAAAAATGCATCGCCACGCCCCAACTCCAATTCGATGTAACTCCGTCGTTACAATCAATCGCTACGTAACTCCTTTCGAGACTGGAAAATTTAGATACCGATGCAACGTTTTTTACAACGTTGCAAAGCGTAATACAACGTTGTGTGTTACGTGAAATGTGGATTGTGCTGTCGATTCTCGGGTTTCCGGTTTTTGCCCGGCACTTGCACCGCTCCTTGCGGAACAGCGCAACAATTTTATCGGAGTATCGAAGAAACTCGAGCAGAAAGTGGTTTGGAGTGCACTCGAGGCCGGGCGGGAGGGTGAGGAGGGGATAGGGGCGAAGGGGTGAAAGTCGCGTGATTGTTGACGCGTTTGGGAGATTATTGTGATGCAAAAATTTTTTTTGGGTCATTATCGTTATGATCGCGAGGACCTTGGATAGCGGAATGTGTATGGAAGGATTGTGTAATTGGTTCGACTCATGCCTGGTACGATAAAGAATGTAAGAATTATTGATTCGTGAGTGAATAGGTGTTGTCATTGAACAACCGGTGTTGATATTATAGATATGTTTATTTATTTTTCATTAATTTCCATTCACAATTTTTGGGTCATGAAATACCAAGATGGCCGTTCTAATCATCATATAATGATGATGAAATCATATTTATTAAATATTAAATATATTTATCATCATTATTTAAATATTTTTATATGATTCGCATATATAATAATGATGATAAATTTATAACGGCCATCTTTGTATTGGATGACGCAAAAAATATGAATTGAAATAGATCAAAAATGAATAATTTATATTTTTAATCGCGCTAACGACAAAATTTGGGTGACGCAGGAACGAAAGCCGAGATTCGGAACCATGCAAAAAAAATAAAAATAAAAATAAAATGGAGAGAGAGAAAGAGAGGAAGTGTGCGAAAGAGAGACCTTGGCACAGGTTCAGCAGACTGACGCACGCGTTATCCGCCTACAAATCGTCGGGTATGTAATGTGAAATTACAGTTGGCCGAGGGTGGTGAGAGGCCACACGGAAAGAATCCGTATGGGTGTGAAAACACGCTACGGGAATCAGCAGCGTGAGAATGCTCTCGAAATAATGGTTGACCCGAGAAATGCGGATTTCAATGCGACTACTGAATCAAATTCTCGACTTATGGGTGACTGGCTGTTCGTGATTCACGTTTTAAAAAAAAAATGGCATCAAAATTACACGTGCGAATGAAATTAGAGAAAAAACGACATCGGGACGATTATTAATATTTATATTATATTTTTAACTTGTTGGAATAAAATTTAAATAGAGTCAAGAGATTAGAAAGAATTTCGTAAATTGGTATGATAAAGATTTTGTAAAATCCTATGAAAAATATTCCGTAAATTCGTACAAATATAAATATTTCGACCATGCGATATTTATCGAAAACCGGAAGTCCGTTTCGCTGGGTTACGTGCGCAAGTGATCATTCGGATTCCCTCAACTCCGATTAATTCCGTCACGACGACAGTCGAACCGGAAAATACGCGGATTCAATCGTCGATCATTGGGGATTCCAAATGCCCGAGGCGATGCGCCGTACCGTTCTTGAATTTTAATTCGATCGAGCGAAAACTCCGAGGCATTTTATTCCCAGGACGCTCGGATTTCCCGCGCCGTGATCGAACGATCTCGATTTTCCCGTGACATTTCCTTGCGCGTTGGAAATATTCCAGACGATTGCATTTTTTCTATGCAATTGAAAAAAATCGTACTTCACGAAATAAGAGCGTGGAAATCCACGAATAAAATAAAATAGAGGGTATTATTTTTTCCTTTAATTAAAGATAAATTAATCACGAATCGGAAATTAAAAAATTAGATTATTATTTCGCGATATTGAATAATATAATCTAGAAGTTAATTTTTTCTCTGAATATACTATAAATTCTTAAATTATGCAAGTCAAAAAACAAAGGAGTTTCATTTGCTCGCTTAAAAATTGCTCTTAAAAAAAATTTGTCTCTAATTTCACAATAAAAATAGTAGATAACTAAATAAACCAGCCTAGATCGCTGCGAGAAGTGTCGATTCGCAGCTCGAGCGCACTCGAAGCTTCGACAACTGCAGCGAGTTTGTATTAACACAATTTGCGCATTCACTTGCCGTGCGACGTGTAGACATTCCGTTTATACCGAGGAAGCATACACAGTCGCTCGTATTACGTACATATGTCGGCCGAAGAAGCTCGGAACGCGCCTGCACGGGTTGACGACACCGTGTAGAAATAAAAATAAAAAAACATCTAATACATTTCACACGCTGACGTGATTAGCGATAGTGCGACGATTATTACCGAGTCTCGAAGGTTTGTTGAGGATAACACTTACGTTCTTCAAGGAATCTAGAAGCCAGCGCGATCGAAAGTTAATCGAGACCCGAAGGCTCGTCCTGATTAAAAAATGAACATAGAAGATCTCTTATTCATTATTTCACTTATTTCGGTTATGCGACTACAATTCCTCTTTTTCAATTGAATTTCGACATAAAAGAGGTCAAGAACAGAAAGAAGAAAAAAGTTTCTCTGCTTGAAAAAAAACAAAAATTCGTTCCGTCCTCGCGTTATTCAAAACATTCGGCCGAAACCGTATTTTCGAAACCCAATTGTGCCAACCTACAATAACAGCGACGCATAATTTTCCGGTAATTTTATTTTTTCTCAGAAAATAAATTCGTCGCGTCAAAAACGAAATCTAGCATAACGCAAAATCATATTGTTCCTCTCTGATTTGCATGACGTACGTGAAGGATTTCGGTTAAACGCCAAGAAAATTGGGCCGCTAGCCTTGTCTGCTTCGAAAAAATATCCATTTTGCCATCGATGGTTGCCCGTAAAAAAACCTTCGAACCTTCAACCATAAATTTCCAAATGTAATGCTTCATTCTCGATGCAAATTTCTTTCCACCTCGAGCCAAACGCCATCGGATAAAAATCTTCATCTCCAAACATCCACAAACACATACAGGGAGAGATATATGTTTAAAAAATATACATATTTTCAATTATTATCCCATGTCCCGTACGTCCGATGGCACCAAATACCGCGACTTCGGGCCCAAGGATATCGTTACGTTGTTTCTCGGAGCTTGCAATAACGATAATTTGGATACGCTCTTAGCCTTGACGTTTCGCAGCAAAATTTTCTCCGTGCAACGAAATCACCCGGCGCGTAATTGCAATGTTCAAGCCTTTGCCCGAATGATTCGTTTTTGAGAATTTCCGTCTCCGTCCGGTGATGTTTTTATTTGTTATTATTCATCGTGCTTATCATTATTAAAATTATCATCATTCTTATCATTATTTATCATTTATTATTATTATTACTACGTTTTTTTATTGCGCCAAGTGACGCATCGCGAGAAAGGTATTACCTACTTCGACACGGCGATTCCGACGAGCGAGATGCAAGCCAGAGGTGGGACAGAAGCTAGGGAAAACGTCTAGGTTGTGGAAACGTGATAGGAGAGAAGACCGATGCGGTAACTCAACTCACAGAGGCACAGAGAGTATTTCCCTTTTCCCCCCCGCAACCCCTCGACCCGCTGCGTCTTTCCTTCTCCGCCGGAGGGTGTCGGGATGAACGAGACGAGCAACATTATGCAAGAACGTTGCCTTGTCGGAGGCAAACCGGTCAATGCCAAGGCAGTTTTCGCGCTCGCGATGCCGCGAGCCGACGATATACCCCGCGTCGGCTTTGCACCGCTGTGTTTATGATTTCTTCTCATTCTGACGGCTCGTAAAATTATAAATCAACGGTTTTTATTACACCGGTATCACGAGGTTGCGAATATTCTTTATTTTGATCGCTGTTTCATTATTTTACCCTTGTCATTCGCGTTATTATCAATTTTCAAATGAATTTTCTGGTTGTTTGGAAATATTGTCAGATTTTTTTTTAGATCGGATTAATGGAGTCATGGACAATATGAAAAAATTGGTTTTATCCGTTCGGATTCATGGATGAATGGATGGAGCGCGTGGTCCCGTAAAAAGTCAATTTTTCATTGAATAATAATAATAATGATTATTATCATAAATATTATTATTCGATTAAAAAAGGATCAAATTAATTCTTCATCTTCTTCAAATATTGTAACAATAAAATTTCTCCAAATAGATCATTCACGTGATTACGCAACCGTTTTTTAAACTGAAAGCTCAATCTAACAATAATAATAATCATTATTATTATTAACGGAATAGTTTCATTATGTACTTGATTATCCTTTCCCAGTTGATGTTCGAAGTAAATTGCGTACATAAATACGTAACGCCGGTCCCTCGGTCGTCAGATTGTCGGAAACAAATATACATATACGGTGTCATATATACGGTGCGTCAACTATCGTTGTTATTCCAGTCACACGGCCCAAAACCCTCAAGAAAAGGTCGGCTGAAGGCGTAAAGTAAATGAAATCACGATGAAAGGCAAGAGAGTGCCTTACATAGACGTAAAATTGGACCATATCGGTATACCACACAACCACACACACACACACACACACCGACCCGACCCGTGCGAGAATCTCGGACACGACCGTCGCCGTGTCATTCGTTGGACATCCGCGACAAGCCCGGAATTTCATTTCGTTGTTTAGCCCCCCTCCCTTGCCCCTGACCCCGCCCTCCCTGCCAAGTTTTGTCGAAACTATAAAAACACGTGCGAAACGACGATCGGATAGAAAAAAAGCAGTCAAATAAATTCCAACGAATTTTTTTCCCCAAAAAACGCGAATTAAAAAAAAAAAAGGAAGAAGATTTTTAATTTTGAACTTGCGTAAAATCTTTTTTTTACCTCGCAAGCTGATTTTTGGATAATACCGGGAGAAACCTCTTAAGGCAGAGAATGTTTGTGCGGCGAAATTCCGTAGTTACCGCGCTCACAACGAGAACGCAGATAAAAGTGTTGAAATTTGTGCAGACACACCCCGGCGATCGGGTCATATCTTGCCTTTCACTGAAAATGTTTGAAACGATCTCGGAGCAACCTGCGCTCCAATTTGAGTCATTCGGCTTAATTTCATTTTTTCTTTCGTTTTGCCGACGCGTGGCTACGATCATCGATAGACGCGGACAATAGTCAAGGTCGTCAACGCCGCCAAAGAACTATCAAGAGTGCTCGAAACCGAACAATGACCACCGAAAAAAAAAGAACGGAATTTTTTGTGTTTTTTTTTCCTCTCAAATACAGAACCGCGATGTGAGAAAGAGAACCGAATAGGCTTTTAATCTTGAACCGATCAAACTCGCTCGTGCGGTGACGAAACTCTAATTATTCGATTACACGACGAAAGAGCCTGAATCGAAATTTCCACAGAGATTTGATTGATCAATTAAAAAGAGAGAATAAAAAATTAAAACATTAATGAATTGAAAGAGAAATAAATCAATGAATTAATTGAAAGATAAATAAATGAATAATTGAAATTGGAGAACCCGAAGGAAGTTGAATCCTTCTTAAATCGGAACTCCCTTAATGTGCAAGCGTGCGTTGGATTTTTAGAGTAAAAGCTTATGGAACTGCTAACGAAGACTGAAAATCGTGAGAAAATTGATCCAATTAATCGATATTTCGGTTTCAACCGAGTGATTGATTAATGGGACATTTGTTCCATCCTCAACAAGGAAGAGAATGTTATCTAACCATTGAATGCAATGGCATTAGCATTGGCAGACTCGACAGTAACTTTTAACTTCGTCGGATCATGGGAACCACACGTGGTTGACTTCCTCCTTTCGATAAAACCGCGGTTTCAACCAATCCTTCGACCACTTCCGAACCAACAGCGCCGACTACACTCGAGCTTCGTCTTTTTATCAATTCTACACTGAGATTCGCAATCCCGTAAGCAATAATTCGTTAATCGAAAGAACAAGATAGGTACGAATAACGAGAAATAAATAAAGTAAATAGAATAAATAAAATTAACGATAACCCACCGGTACTCGGTACTCAATTACAAACGTTCACACAACCGCGAGTACTTTACGTCCTGTATATCGAAAAAATCCGCGTCCTTGAAGGACCGATCGTTGGCGCGAATTGCGGGAAATGTGGTTAAAACAACGACGAAAAAAACCTTACTTTCGAGTCAGCTGTACGTTGCAATTGAGTAATTGACGAGGAATTAACTGACCAAAAAAAAAAAAAAGAAAACACACACGATTATCTAGTTTTCATTCCGTCATTGATCTTTTTTCCTCTTTTCTTCGTAAAACGAACTTCGAACGTTATTACGTTTCGAGGGTTGCAACATTGCCGACGATTTCAAGCGATCGGCTTTGGGTTTGACAGATGCCGAGTAAAGTCTTGTTTTCGGACTTCGCCCCGCCCATCGACTATTCCACGTCTCGCATTCTCTTTACGTCAAAAGAAAAATGAAGAGAAATAACGAAAAAGTAAACAAAAAGGAAAAAAAAATGCGGACACAGACCGTCAACCGAATGTGCTCATTGCGTACGTACGAAATAAGTCCGTATAAGAGCTCGAAAAATCGACTTCGCAACATTTTTTTCTTGTTTTTTTTTTTTTTTTTTCGAAATATGGTTCGTTGCCGTCCTTGGATATATCGTCGGACTAGAGGCGTGAGAGACAGTCGGGCAACGGAGTCTCGCGTATCTCACGTTCGATCTGATATTATTTCGATCACGATACGGCCCATAAGATCCGATGGCGCATGCGCACCCGCGGATTTGTTATTCTTCGATCGAACGTCGAGCGAACCGGAAAGTTTTACATCGATTGTTCGATTACCGAACGCGTACGTGGAATCGAATGAAATAATAACGAAAAGAAACGAGAGAAAAAAAAATGATAATCAAAACCATGAGTCACCTTTGTGAAGTCACGAGGAGGAGGATTGAATCGCCAGGCGCGTGCCGTGTACGCGCGATTTCTTAGAAGACTATTTTTTATCTATTTATGGACTTTGATATTCGGTCGAAAGAATTCATAAAACGTGTTCAGATGAGTGAGGGGGGAGGAGGAGGATAGAAAATTACAACGACAATTTGCATGCTTGCGAGAATTGCGAGAAGGAAACCGATTTCAATGTTGCAGTATTGAATAATCATGGATCATTTCAGTAATAAAACGAAATAGCGTACTTCCTATTGAATATTAGAATTCATTGTGAAACTAAAATTCATCTCAATTAATTATAAGTGATTACCCAAATTTCAATCGCACTATGAAAAATTGACCGTTGTCGGAGAAAAGATCGCATAACTCTGGCGACTTAAGAATCCGATTCGCTGCACTCGAGATGCTCGAAAGCCACGAATTCGCCGGTCGGAACGAGCGTTCGTGGGAGTCGTCGAGATGTCGCAGCCAGTACACGGCAGAAATAAATTCCTCGTGACGGAAATGCGCTATCGGGGGATTTGACAAACCCAACCCAAACTGGTGCAAGTAGCAAAACGTGTACTTCGTTAGCTCGCGCCCATGACTTCCGCAAAGTTTCTGGTCTGCGTTACCGTTCTTCACCGACCGAGTCTCGAAACCAGAGCAATGGTTATTTATTTATTCATTTATTTATTTATTTATTTATTTATTTATTTATTTATTTATTCATTTATTTATTCATTTATTTATTTATTCATTTATTCATTTATTCATTTATTCATTTATTCATTTATTTATTTATTTATTTATTTATTTATTTATTTATTTATTTATTTATTTATTTATTTATTTATTTATTTATTTATTTATTTATTTATTTATTTATTTATTTATTTATTTATTTATTTATTTATTTATTTATTTATTTATTTATTTATTTATTTATTTATTTATTTATTTATTTATTTATTTATTTATTTATTTATTTATTTATTTATTTATTTATTTATTTATTTATTTATTTATTTATTTATTTATTTATTTATTTATTTATTTATTTATTTATTTATTTATTTATTTATTTATTTATTTATTTATTTATTTATTTATTTATTTATTTATTTATTTATTTATTTATTTATTTATTTATTTATTTATTTATTTATTTATTTATTTATTTATTTATTTATTCATTTATTTATTTATTTATTTATTTATTTACTTATTTACTTATTTACTTATTTATTCATTTATTCATTGATTCATTTATTCATTTATTCATTTATTCATTTATTCATTTATTCATTTATTCATTTATTTATTTATTTATTTATTCATTTATTTATTTATTTATTTATTTATTTATTTATCTATTTATTTATTTATTTATTTAATTTTCATTTCGATTTCCATAAGGATTTCCATAGGGATCTGTGGTCTGAATGTTCTCAATCTAAATTAAAAGAATCTCATTTAATCTCATTTATCCTAAAAAAAATTGACTCATTCGGTTTTGCCGCCAAACCACTGATGCGAAATATATTACGTTATATGGCTCGGACGTACGCGAGGGTCGAATGGATCACGAGTGCAGAATAGCTTGTAAGATTTAACAACGACGGTTAGACGTCATTACGAAGTTGGCCCGTACTCCAGTGACCTGTGAATGTTCGTCGACCGCGAGGAATGAACGTTCACCGGTTCGCTGTTCCTGCTGCCGCTGCTGCTGCTCGCTTTTGCTTTTGCTTTTGCTTGTGTTGCTGTTACAGCGACAGGGAAAGGCGTGGCAGCCATCAGTATCGCGCATTCCGCGCAACGATACAACCATCGAATTTTTAAAAAAAAATCTTAAAACATTTTTCGTAATCCGAGCGAACGTCGAAAAAGTTCGAAAAAGATTCAAACCCGTCAAACTTCAACTTTGACGAATCATAAAAGGCGAGGGGGGAAAAATGAAAATAAATAAAACGAATTCAACGATTCCGCAAATATTAGATCGTCGGGGCGTATAAAATAATACCGGATTTTTAGTGGGAGTTTCGACGCAACGGAATCCCGGGGAAAGCCAAAGTGTTGCGTGAAAGCACCGTAGCTCCGTCACGCTAAGTTTAATGCTTTCCTCCGTCGCGACGTTAAAATAGAATGCGATACGAGACGCAACGAATTTTCTTCAATCCTCTCGTTTTCATCGTCCTCTCGTTTTTCCCCCCGTATTTTTAGAATCATTCCCGTAACCCGTGAGTCGAATCAAATAATAATAATCAAATTTTTCAAAACAACTAAATCAATAAATCAAATTGAATAAAATTATTTAAATTATTTTTTATTTTTCTTCTGTTTCAGATGGCATTGCGTTTCACAACCGTAAATCTCATCCCGGTTTATCTGGTCGTTCTCGCGATATTCGCCGTGACCTCGTCGACCGAAACCCGACCAAGACACGAACGTCACGTTTCCAACGATTACCAAACCACCCAACGTCTCCGTCATTCCCAATCGTCGGAACATCCAGATCCAAAACCCCCCAATACCGTCAAAAACGTCCTGACCACAACCCCGAATCGTAAAATTTCCCATCGTCTCGTGGGAGGTCACGTGAGAATGGAGGCGAAAACGGAAGCGCCGAAGCCGTCTCACCGTGACGTTGACGACAATTCCGGGAACGAAGACAACGACGACGACGACGAGGCGCGGTGGGACGACGGTTTGATTGTCTCGTCGGCCGGCAATGGCAAAGAAAAAACCAACAACTCGAAGAAAGACGACGACGATGAGAAAAAAACGCTTTCGCAACAAGTCAAAGAAGGCAAATACGGATTGATACAAAACGAGATTTATCCAAGTAAACCCAAAAGACCCGGAATAATAAGTTATTTATCGAATCCCGAAGTACCCAAAGACAACGTTAAAAATCTCGGTGGTTTGGACGAGGATGACATATGGCTCGCCGAAAATCACGTTTTGGTATTACGCGGTGGTAATTTTCCCGATTACGAGACCGAACGTCACGATAACGTCGAGAAATCGGCATGGCCACCGATCGACGATTACGAAGCTCCCTCGAGACAGGTCAAAATACCTTCGAGACCGAAAGTACCGCCGCCGTTTCCCGTTCGATTCACCGAAAACGGACCCCTACAGATCATCGGCGTCAACGGCACGTCGTTCCAACGCGACCACGAGAATTCCCAATCAACGAAGGGTTATCTACCGGGCGAAGGTCCGTTCTTCGGTACGTCGAAAAATTTCACGTCATCGCAAGATTTGACGAGTCAAGAAAATTCAACGAAAAAATTAAACAACGACAAAGATTCCACGATTCAAGATAGAAAAGTCAAATCCGACGACGTCGAAGTTCCACCGGGAGGATTGATAGGTCCGTTTTATCCGTCTCTACCACCAGGAGCGGTTTTCGTTCTACCACCGGGCAATCGTACGGATTACGACGAGGACGATCAATCGATCTATTATCCACCGCCTTACAGTTTTTATTACAAACAGGACAATTCAACTCCCGTACCACCTGGACCTTTGGTACCCGGAATTATTCTTCCGCCACCGCCGGATTTTTTTTCCCGTCAGGAAGAAAAAAAACCAACGACAAAAGTTCAATACAGAAAATACACTAAACGACCGACGAGTACGACTCCCTTGCCCAGAGTACGTCCGACTTTTCAACCTCCGAGAAAACCAATGACAAAATTTCACAAGGAACGAATTACCACGACCAGTACTACAACCACGAGTACCCCGAAATCCAAACCAACGCCTTATCACGCGTTGTATTATTTTTACGAAGAGGCCAAGGACGAAACCACGACCACCACTAGAACAACCATTGCGACAATCACGAAACCTACGATCCGATATCGCGCGACTACCCAAAAGCCTTTCCACGACATTCAAAACGATTCTCCACCGCAAAACGATCAATCGAAAAATCATTACAACGTTCAACCAACGACCGCGAGAACAACGTCGAAAAATTTCGAAACTCTCGAACCAACCCCAAAAATTTTAAATCGTTATCGTTACACGAATTCACCGTCGAATCATCGTCAATCTTATTACCGACTGAACGTCGTGACGACAACGGAAAAACCAAACACCTTCGACGAGTGGAAAGATTATCGTGATAAAATTCGTAACGAAAAACATTACGATTACGAAGAAACCGAAACGCAATCGGAACAAATAATACAAACGGAACGTGAGAACCAACGTTACAAAAATCGTTCGCCAGTTGCTTATCAATCGAGTACTCAACGTTCGTTGATCGACACGACACCGAATCCCCAACACGCTTATTACACGAAACAGGACGAACAACTGTTGGACGACGTGACGAAAGAATTTTTCACGAACTTCGGTAAAAAAATTCGTGGCGAAAGTTCGCCAAACACAACGCCGATTTATGGTAAGACGAGTATCGAAGTCACGGAAAGACCGAATTATTCGGAAGTCGAATCTTACGACACGAACGATTACGACAATGTCGGGGTTACGTACAAACCCGGGAGAATAAAAGTGCATTACGGTGATCAAACCCGACGTCCGTTTTCTTTGGAGGACGATACGCGAGTCAATTACAAAAATCCATTGCCTTCGATAAATCCGGACGCCGAATGGATAACGGATTTAAATGCCAAGCAACGTATTCCTTCTCGGGACGATGAGCGGATTTATTACAAAAATCCTTTGCCACCTGTCGAACCCGCGGTCGAATGGATACCGGAATTAGATTCGAAACAACGAATAACACCGCAAAACAATCACGAAATTTACTACAAGGATTCTTTGCCCGACGTCGATCCCTCGAACGAATGGATCGAAGAATTAAAATCCAAACTACGCGTCAACGTACCTTCCCAAAACGATGCAACTATCGATTACAAAGAAACATTGACACCCGTTGATCCCAGAAACAAATGGATAACCTCATTGTCATCGAAACAACGCGTCAACGTTCCTCTCGACGATGATATTCAAGTTAATTATCAAGATCCATTGCCAACCGTTAATCCGGATTCCGAATGGATACCCGGATTCGGTCCCAAACAACCCATCAACGTTCAATTACAAAATTATCGAAATCAACAGACTCAATTGCAAAATCAAGATTACGTTCAGAAAAATTTGACTAGTCAACGTTTGGCAA
Source organism: Sussaba pulchella (assembly GCA_963971145.1). Lineage (NCBI taxonomy): Eukaryota > Metazoa > Arthropoda > Insecta > Hymenoptera > Ichneumonidae > Sussaba > Sussaba pulchella. Next base: position 18,737,108 of record OZ020164.1, on the reverse strand, counting down.
CGATCGGAGATTACGCGAGAAATCGATTGAATCAACAACAAAATGGACCGTCAACGAATTACGTTAATCTTGAAAATTCTCAAAATGACGACGTTGACGACACGACCGTGAATTATCCTTCGAGAATCGTAAATTTGGGTCATAATATCAATGTGAATTATCCTATAAGATCGAAACCCATTTCACAAAATATCAACGCGAATTATCGATCAAGATCGAAATCTTTGGCTCATCGAATAAACGACGATTATCCCGTCGGATCTTTGTATCTCAACGACAACGCGAATGGAAATTATCCGTCGAGAACGGTTTCTCTGGCCGATGACGTCAACGTGAATTATCGAAATCCTCGACCTCCGATAAATCCCAACGCCGAATTCATCGATCCCAGCACTATACGCGACAACGTCAACGACAAATCACTTCCCTACAGATCTTTCGCTTACAGATTACCCGGCGACGGTGGTCATTTTTATTTTTTAACGCCACATCCGATTAATCAACCGCAGGACAGAAACGGTGGATATTTATATCCAAGACCTCGCGGTCCCAGACTTTCGAGACGAAGAAAACGCGGACCCGACGATGTTTGAGTTTTGAAAAAAATGCTCGGCTTTCGATTTGTTCGAGTTTAATTATTCGATTACGATTCATTGTTTTTTTTTTTTTTTTTTAATTTTTTTTTCTTACGGTTGATCCAACGTGACTTGGGTTCCTGTCGAGGATTCGGGACAGGAACTTATCGACGTCGTCACGCTCACACACGTGGCTCGTTTTATTTTCTGACTCTTGTGTGTTTGCGTATTGTCTGTGATTAATGATTAGAAATCGTGTATATAATAAATAATATGCGAGACGTGACGGAAAGTTAAACAACTGTCTCAGGTTCGCGAAGATCTACGCAGTGATGTCGCGTGAGATATTTGTCAAGGGCGTGCTTCGATTGTAACGGATTTGAAATAAATCCCAATGTACTTTAATTATGCCCGTGACGATGAGTGAGGTTGGAGGAATGGTTGCGTTTGATTTTGACTTCGATGCGCGCGAGATAAATAAAAATAATGTGACGGAGAGTAAGAGAAGTTTTTCCGTTTTCTGGTTTACTGAGATTGTGGGATGGATCAAAATCCAACTTCCTCAGCTGGGAATGGGAATTCATTCGTAGAAAATATATTTAAAATACTGATGTATGAATCTAACGAATATATGAATCCATTGTGAAACAGCAATCCATCTAAATTATTTATAATTATTATGCATAATGATATATTATTATTATTATTATTTTAATTGAATATAAATATACAGAAAAATTCAAAGATGAAAATAATGATAGTAATAATATATTATTATTATTATTTTAATTGAATATAAATATACAGAGAAATTAAAAGATGAAAATAATGATAGTAATAATATATTATTATTATCATTATTTTAATTGAATATAAATATACAGAAAAATTCAAAGATAAAAATAATAAGAGTAATACAATATTATAATTGTTATTAATTTACCTTTTTTATTTTTCTGTATTTTTTTTAAATTTAATTTTTTAATTGGAAAAATGTGAAAATTTCAATTGTTCCTCGAGAAAATGAATTATAATTATTTGTTTGTAAATCTATTTCAAATACATTTCCGTTAATTTCCCATATCCGTGCTCAACCCGTTGTACGTATATTTAAATCGATCTTGGCAAGGCTCTGAATTTGTTGAATTATAGAATATATATTCAACGCGGACGTGAATTCTAAGAATTATAGATTCAAGCGTGGCACTCACCGGTGTCGATCTCTTGAATCTGCGTCGGATCGGGCAGTGGATTGTCGTGAAGACGTAGATACACCTCCATTGCACATTTCGCCGCTTTGAAGTAAAACGGATGCGAACGCAGAACGTCCTCTAACCTCAGGAGCCCGACGTAAGATCGCAGTGTCATCTTTCGCATGCAATACGTGTGAAAATCGAATTGATCTTCGACGATTTCCAAGAAATGCTGCAACGAAATGGAAAATTTTCATGAAAACTTGAAACGCAGCGATAATTCACATATTTGGACGTCGCTTACGTCCAGATTTCCAGTCAATCTAGCGACGGAAATAATTATCTACTCGTAGTTGAATTTTTATGAAAATTACGTAGTTTAGTTTTTTTTCTTTTTATTTTTTTCAGGTAATTCATAAACGTACTCGATCGACTTCGTGGCACTTCTTCAGGGCTTCGCCGTATTTTCCCAATCGTTGATAGGCATTCGCGGCTTCGGTTTGAATCCACATGCATTGCATCTCGTTGAGATTTTCCATCGCTAAAACGCCTTCTCTCGTGAATTTGCCACAAGTCTCTTCCGCTTCTTTGATCAGATTCGCGCGGAGCATGTACTTGGCACATTTTGAATTGATGTAACGATCGGCCGTGTCGAGACCCTGCGCCTCGTCCAACCATTTGTAGGCATCTTGAACGTTGCCCGCGTGCTGAAACACAAACGAAAGATTATATTTTTTGATGGAAAAAAAATCAGCTGCACTCATGATTCTTACTCTGGGAATTCGATGAAAAGTAATTTTTTTTAGTTGCTACTTGATTAAATTATCAAAATGTATTTTCGAAGATTTAAACTTTCGAAAAATAATAATAATAATAATAATAATAATAATAATAATAATAATAATAATAATAATAATAATAATAATAACAGTAATAATAATGATAATAATAATAATAATAATAATAATAATAATAATAACAATAATAATAATAATAATAATAATAATAATAATAATAATAATAATAATAATAATAATAATAATAATAATAATAATAATAATAATAATAATAATAATAATAATAATAATAATAATAATAATAATAATAATAATAATAATAATAATAATAATAATAATAATAATAATAATAATAATAATAATAATAATAATAATAATAATAATAATAATAATAATAATAATAATAAATTAAGATTAAATAAAAATAAATAATAATAATAATAACAATAATAACAACAATAATAATAATAATAAATATATAAATTAAGATAAAATAAAAATAAATTTATGTAAATAAATAATAATTTTCCGAAAATTTCAAATTAGTCCGCACTCTTGAGCGCAAAAAATATTTTCAACGGTTCTTCATTTGACCAGCGAGTGGTAATAAATTTTTTTCCTCGGCAGCCTTACCTTGTATATGCGGCCTTTGGTAACGAAAAGTTCTATAAGCGTAGGCGTGTGAGTTAGGGCAGCGTCGATTTCGGTCAACGCTTTTTCCGTCATACCGAGATAATCGTAATGCTGAGCCAAGTAGTAATAAGTCCACAGGAGGGCCGACGCGGGTTCCCGAGGATTGTCTTTTTCGAGATCGTTGAAGTGACCGTGAGAGTTCAACGCGTCCTTGTACTCGAGAAGCAACGTCTGTATCGTGTCGACTTTCTGTGAATCCGTGTACAACGAACGAAGATTCACGAAAAGCGGTGGAACGCCTTTGTGAAGACCTGAGAGAATAAAAAAAAAAACAAACGAGAAATAAATATTTTAGAAGAATTTGTTTGTCGTGTAGAAAAAAAAAAAAATGGAAGATGGGAAAGAAAGGAAATAAAGTCGACTTTTACCTTTTCGTAAATATTGATCGACGAGCTTTTTGAACTGCTCGCCAGCCGCGTAATTAAGTTGCAAACGACGGGGAGCGAGAGCCCGCGGGAAGAGTTCTTCGTAACGTTGAAGCATATGTAGGGTATCTTCGGGGCTTGCGTGCCTTTCGGCTTCCGCTAATCTCGCGTAATACGTCGTGTTTTCTGGATTAATGTTTAGGAGATCCTTGTAAACCTGTATTGCTTCCGAGTGTTGTCCCAGTTCGAGCCTCAATTTACCTAAACATAAAAATAAAAAAATTTCCGTCTTATAATCTTTTCCTAGTGTTGGAGGTATTCCGCGGTAAATCGGCCAGTCTGGGACCTGACTCCTCCCGATTCAGTTCAGGATTTTTTTGTGTCTTTCATTCGACTCTGGGAACAACCTTGATTTTTTGTAGAATTTTCGGATCACCCTAGAGCCTGTGAAAAAATTAATACTAACTCCGATCGAATCTGCAGAAATCAGTTTTAATTTTTTCACAAGCTTTGGGATGATCGGAAAATTCTCTAAAAAATCAGGGTTGTTTTGAGGATCGAATAGAAGCCATGAAAAAATCATGAACTTAATCGGGAGGCAACAGGTCTCAGACTGCCCGATTTGCCGTGGAATACCTCTTTATGGTTCGTGAAAATTTATTTATTTATTTGTTTTTTGAGGAAATGACTCACCGTATGTTTCTTTCACTAGGATTTTGTCACATATTTGATCACTGTATTTGTCAAGATGCTTCAGAGCCTGTTCGCTCTCGCCGGATTCTTGAATAACTAGATTTTGGTAGAGCAACAATTCGCTGTGCTCGTAATCGTAGCAAACCTGCGAATAGTACTCAAAATTAATAAAATTTTTGTCCATGTCAATTTTTTATGGCGGTGGATGGACGGCGATAGATTCTGGAATTCCGGAAAAACTTTTTGGGGATGGTACTCACCATGGGAGAATCGCGAAAGGTATCTAAAATCTTGAGAGCCGTTTCATAATCTCGCAACAAATGATACGATATGGCAAAACCGATCCAGGACGCTCTCTGTGTCGGTCTTAACATAAACAGTTGATACCTTGTATCCTGCAACAATTACAACTTGTGTATTTTAAGAGCTATAGATTTTCATGTTTCCACATTTTTTTTCTGTATTCTTTTAACATGAAACTTCATGTAGTCGAGAATCTTACCTTGTAGCCATCTAAATCTCTCATTTGTATTTGCAAAAGCGACAGATCCCTGAGTATCTGAATGTTGTCCTTATCCCACTTGAGAGCATTGCGATAACACTTGATAGCCTCGTCGTATTTTTTGTCGGAACGTTGCAAAAGACCGTAAACGTGCCAACAAACGTGCGACTGCAAATCGTTTCTAAGCCCTCTTCTAACATGATCGTAAGCTTCTTCCTTGCGTCCCAAGCAATTGAGGGTGAGACCTTTCATCGCCAAGGTCTCGCCATGTTCGCTAAATTTGGGATTGGACAATATTTGCTTCGCAAATTTCAATCCATTTTTGTACTGTTTGTGTTCGTAACATCTCTGAAAAATCGAAAGAAAAAAAACCCATAAAAAACAAGCAAATAATTGAAATACAATAAAATAACATCGATAAACGCAAACGCAGCAAATGCGAATGACGTTCGAACGATGAAGGTTCGAATTTTCGTAATAAAAATTTTGGAGGTTGTGTCGACGTAACGAAAGCGGCCAAACATCCAAGAGATTATCTCATATATCAAATTCTAGGTTATGTTAACCTTGTCGAAGATGAATTTTCAATGTTTTCGACAAGACTGCATCATCATTATTCGAATTGGAAACATCGTTTGTTCTTCGTTAACCGGGATTCGAGATAATCCCTCCCCCTCCGCCGCCCCGCTCCATCGCCAACCGAAAAACAATGTATTTTTTTCGCTAGCCTCGGTTTACTCACCAAAATTCGCTTGAACAAGGCATTCTCCTTTGGTGGCAAAGGGCTGCTGGATGGCATTTTTGTATTTATACAAAAATAATTTGGGCCACGGTTGTTCTATTTTTTTTTTTTTTTTTTTTTTTTTTTTTACCCAACCCGGTAAACTTTAATTTTCCACCACAAAACCTCGTGGCCACACAAACTAAGAAGTCCGATCTCCTTTGATCGTCACGTGATCATTCGCGAGCCAAACGCCGTTCCGGCGGAAGTGACTGTTCTCACGGGTGCCCGGCACGAATTTCAATGTCACAAACTTAACTGTATTCGATTCAATTTTATTTCTATTTGGATTATCCCGGATTATAAATCGTCGAATAATCACGAAAGCGTTGTCTCATTGACGCAGGAACGATGCATCGCATTGGCGTAGTTCAAATTTTCACGTCCTGGCTCATTACAAAATGGTTCTGCAACCGACCATTTACATAACCTAAGCGGAGTCGCGTCGAAATCGCTAACTCACTTATCGCAAAACAAGCGAAGATTGCAATTGCGCGAAAAAAAAATAAAAGAAAAACAACCGCGGATAATATAGAGCGAAACAAAGATAAATCTGATTCCTCGAATGATCGACTTGAATGTTGTTACTCGTTTTTTCTTTTTGTATTACGTAATAACAGGTTAACGCAACATTTTTTCTGGTACCAGCCGAACCTGAGGAATGATACATAGAATGCCGAGTCTTCGAGGTGTGAAACAACGGCGAGATCGGTAATGCAGATTTCTGTGTATTCTGGTGTATTCCGAGTGATTTCAACATTCGAACTGATTGTGCGATTCGACTGGGATTGTTTGACCAATTTGTTTTCACACATTTCGGTCAACATGGAACTTTCAATTGAAAAGATAAAAGACCGAACGCAGCATTAACATCCGAGATCTTATTTGTGTTATTTCTAAAATGTCGAATAATGAGAAAAAACACAGTAAAATAATGATAATCCGAATGAATACAAATGTTAACGCAGAAACGACGATATTGTCGCTTATCTCGACAGCGCCACCGTCGCTGAGGTCCCCCAGCAATGGAATAAAATGATTTCAATTGGTTAAAAAAAATTGTCGATTGATTCTCCGCCTGGAGTCGCGTTAACGAACGAAAACCATCGCAGACCTGCTTAACCTCAACCGTGGGATGCTCGGTGGGTAAGACAAGCTTAATGTCTGCATTATCAACCGTACACAAGCAAAATTCTCATCGTAGCTTCTGTATAACGTGTGTCAATACTGTTTGCTACTTGTTTACAGGCTAAAACGCGAAACACGTGGTTGTATTTACTCCGAAATTGATGGAGGAACGTTGATGCAATGCATCTGCATCCAGCAATTTCTCTGACGTTACTCAGATATTCCAAAAATCATTTCTTCCTCGAATATTCGGAGTAACTCGATTTTTCCGTGTGTTTTCTCTTTTTCTTGTGCGGGCGGTATTGTGTTTAGCCAAATAAATTTAAAAAATTTATTTACCCCCCATCAACCGTTTTTTTTTTGTTTTATTTATTTATTATTTTACTTCGTAATTGAATTAAAAAATCTTTGCAATGTCTCATTATTGCGAAAAGTTGTGTTCTCTGATACTGGCGGAACATTTTGGTTCGATAATTCAGACCATCGGGGATTATTTATTCAAAAATGGTACCCAGCGTTTGGGTTTCATTCGAAGCATGACCGGTCTTTCCACCCCCAAGGTACGAGAGATTTTTTTATTATGTTGATGTATCGATTCGTTCGTCGACGGAGGATTGAGATTTAGATTATTTTCAGGTAAAAGAATCATTGTGCGTTTTAATCAAGTACGGCCTGGTCATCCACGAACAAACGGAGAGGGGGATGGTTTACACGTTGCAGCACGAAAGAATTATCATGATGCTGCGCTATTCGAGGTTATTATTTGACAGTTAATTTATTTGTAAATTTTCAAAAGTTAATGAAGATTTTTTTCAATTTTTATTTATTTACAGATTCATGTTTTTCGTTAAATCTTGCTGCGGAGACGAGGGCGAGATGATATTGGAGGAAATATTGAAGCACGGCTACGACACGGCTTCCAATGTCATAATCAGGACCAAGCAGCGATTGGAACAGGCCGATCGTAAGAATCTTCAGTACGCCATTGAATTATTTCCTCGAGGAAATCTCAGCTATCCAAAAATATTTGCTTTTTGAAGGAAACATAATTTCATCTTTGCAGCCGAACAACGAGTGTCGGTGGAATTTTTGAAGGACAAATTCGAGCTGTTGGTGAAGAATCAATTTTTAATGCGGAATTTGAGTACCACGAGCTCTGCGGAAATTTCAACGGATAAGCCGGATTACGATCTGCCAGAATTGAATCTAGCGGCTATCGTTAAGATAACTAATGGCGGAAATGACGATCCTGGGGACAAATTCATTTACTGGAGAGTCAATTTCGATAGACTGATACAAGATCTCAGGTTTCTACTCCGTTTATTTTTTTTTTTTACGTTGAAGCTGCAAAATATATTGAATGAATTGCACCGAATTTTGTGTTGATAATTTTTCAGAGATCAAATCATAGTGCAAGCAACGACGAGAATTTTGGACGAAAATGCCGGAGAATTGATGAGACAATTGCTGTTCTTGATGTATGTTCGAACGGCTTCGTGGTCGGATACTTCGAATCCGATTCCATTCACCGAAATAAAGGAATCGGTTAAAAAATTGAACATGCCTGTGCTCCATCAATACGTCGATCAATATTTGCGTATAATCGGTAAATAATTTTATCGACATTTCGTCGCTTTCCTCGTGGCTTAATAAAAATAAAAATAAAAAAAAAACTCAATCATCTAAAAATCCGTATTTAATTTTTCAGAAGAGGATTCCATAAACTTTCTAAAACGATCCAGTGACTCGGGAGGTGGACAATTCAGTGTAAATATGAAAGAAGCTTTTGCTCAATTAGCGTGGGCTTGCGTCGAAAACATCGTCTTGGAACGATTTGGATCGAAATCCGCAAGAATTTTTAGGTACGTAAAAAAATCATTTAATCAAAAAAAAAAGTTCAATGAATATTTTTCCATTTTTTTCCAAAATCGATGAAGCCTGGTCCATACAATTTTCCCCCAGCTGTTCCCCCAATTGTTCATTTTTCACTACGAATTCAATTTTTCTAAAAATTCACAATAAACGATTTTTTTTTTTTTCAGAATAGTTCGTAGCAAACAATTCATTGAGCAAGAACAAATTCAACAGCTCGCGATGATTCCCGCGAAAGAGGCCAAACACTTGACTTACACCCTCGTGGAACAAAATTTTTTGCAAACGCAAGAAATAAAAAAAGTCGGCATCGCCGCGGCACCGTCAAAAGCGTTTTATTTGTTTCACATAGATTTGAATCAAGTCGTGCGAATGGAAATCGATCACTGTTATCAAGCGCTGTACAATCTCATGTACAGACGCGAACACGAATCGGCTGTCAATCGACGAATGATCGACAAACAAATGCGCGTGCATACGCTCACGAGTAATTTGAAAGAACACGGCGCCACCGAAGAACAATTGGCGGAGGTAAACATTTTTATAAATAACAAATAATCCGCGATGACATATTTCAATTCCGAAATAATCGAATTCTTATCCACTTTCTGCGTAATTATCAAAATTTCTGTAATCAAAATTATAGATCGCAGAAATGTTGACTCCGTCCGAAAAACAACAGCTGGACAAAGTAAAAACGGTAATCAAGAAATTGGGAGGAGCGGAATTACAAACGGAAGAAACGTTATTTTTATTAACGATGTATCTTCGTTATCATTGACAATAAAAAATAAAAAATAAAAATAGGCAATAAAGAGACGGAAAAAACACACAAACGAGAATTCGTCGCAGAGTGAAATCATTTATATGGTCGTTTATTAATTATGTAATAATTGATTACGGTTGTAAAATACAAACAACAAAGATTATCTAACTTTTAAATTATTATAATAAATATAATCGATACATCTATCGTTTATTAATAGCGCTGTGTCTATATGCAATACAGTGCGTTTTGATGTCACTATCCATGAGGGGGAAAAGTCACATCTAGGATAGTTGTGTCACGACTGGCGATTTTTCATTATTTTTATTTTTATTTATTTATTTAATTTTTTTTATGATGCTTTCGTTTTAAGCGAATTTACCACATCATCTATCATCTACTTCGACTACGGCTTCACTCCGACAATAAATATAGTTTTTCGTTTATTTTATTTTTTTACGTTTTACTTTTTATTTCTTACTTTCGCTTAATTTATTTTATTTATTCATAATTTTTTTTTTCATTCTTTTTCGTTTTTCTTTCTATTTTTCTTTTTTCGTTCGCGCACGCTCGAGAATCGTTTGGTCACAGCCGAATAGCGCTACTTCCAAGTTTCAGTCGCACGACGGTTAAACAATCGATCTATACACCGGGATTTAATATGCACCTTCTCGATAAATAAAAAATTAAAATTGACATAACGTAAAATCGAGAAAAGAAAAAATTTCGAATACGTTCATTGCGTAGCTAATATAATTTGTATAAACAGCCGAAATAGCGGAAAAGCTTGCGAAGTAAAACTTCCTAGCGGTGACTTTTCCATTTTCAGCTAATAATTCTATCGTTTTTTTTTTTTTTTATCATAATTTATTTTTTCTTCAATGGATTTTTTTTGTACGGCTCACCTTAACACCGATCGTTGAATGAGTTCTAAATCGCGTCATCGAACGTTCCTACGGTAATTATATCTCGATAATCGAAAATTCATTTGTTCATGCAATTACGTGATTTTTTTTCTTTTTATTTTATTTATTTTTTTTAAATCTTTTAATCATTCTAATAGTTATATTTTGATTGTATGCCTTTGATATTGAGTGATATATCTTTACAAACATGGGAATAATCCGAAATGTGTGTTAAGGTGGCCGTGAGAATGTTAATGGCATCGATACTTGCATTCGCGAATTTTTTTTATCTCACATTTATACTTTTTCACGCTCGAATGTTTATCTCGCCCACGCACACGCGGTCCCCGTTGACCCAGTATTGCATAACTATTTACACCGTTCATACATACAGGATTCGTCTACACGAGTAACGTCGCACCTAACGACTACGTCCGAATTTCCGTAAAGCATTACTTTATATTCATATTTATATATATCATTTTTGTTTTTTTTTCGAAACCATTAACAACAACGTACATGTAAATGAAGCGAATTCGTGGAATATTGAGATTGGATGTTAGTTTCACGTTTCTTATTTTTTTTCTTCCTTTTCGTTTTGTTTTTTTTTTTTCATTCTTTAAATGTTAGTTATGTCATAATATTAGATAGCGATATTCGATTTACAATTTATTATTCGTACAGTTTTTGCATTTCCGCTCGTCCGGTTGTCTTCGATCGTCCGTAAGGAAGAAGAAAGAACAACTTCGTGGGGCTGCCCGGTACCCAGATATACATATATGTAGAGAAAGTGGCATGTTTTCATTTTTAAACCTTGTCCTCGTTATTTTTTCTACGATTCATTCCATTCGGAAAGAATGTGGCGAACGTGTGCGCGCGGGGACGAAACAATATGGCACAATTAACGAGTTATAAAATGCAAGATGGGCGGCTCTTATGACAATTCAACAATTCAATAATTTTCGGGGACGTAAAAAAAAAAAAAAAAAAAGAGTCGCTAAAAACAATTGGGCTGATTTGGGAAAAAATAATTTAAAAAATTAAAATTAAAAGAGTTTTAAAAAATCAGGCGTCTTTGGAGATAACAACTGGCAATGGCAATTGGGCCTGGAGTTTGATTAAATTGCGTAAGTCCAATTTCAATGAGCGTATTTCGGAATAAACGAATGTTTTCCGCAATAAGTTCGAATGAGTTTGAAATAAATTTAATAATTATTGTACAAATTTTTTTTATTCGAACGCCATTCGCACGTGCTTGAATGATTACGGCAGACGTTAATTATCCGTAGCTCGGGGGACGAAATGGCAATTGGGGTTTCGTGCACTATTCGAGCGTTATGCGACAGTAGCTGAGGGGGCAAAAAATTATTTGAGTATTCGAATGACAAACGAAAGACGGAAAAAGGCTTCGCACGTGGGTTTCACTCATCGTATTTGTATCAACCATTTTTTTTTTTCATTCTTTCTCAATCGTCGTCGTGTGGATTCCCGTCGTTATCTCGTTTTTTTTTATCAAGACTGGCACGTACAACCTTCATACCGTATAATTATCGATTAAAAAAAAAAATTAAAAACTAACGATCGATCGAGAATAAAAATGAAAAATAATAACCGTGATAAGAGAAACGAAATAAAAACTTGCGAATCCATTACAGTGGAATTCAATTCAATAATTGATAACGATTATCCTAATTAATCATTATTTAGCTGGGCATTATTATTTTCTTTTGATGTTGCTATTTTATAATTATAATGATAATTATTATTAATATTATCATTATTAATATTATTTTTCTTCGATTAATTTTACACGTAAAATCTACGTAGGTACATCACAATTAATATAGTTACACTGTACAGTAATAATGTCCCTTACGCCTTTTTTTTCTTGCATATCGGCCGTTTTGGGATTAATTCGATCTAGCCGGGGTGCATTGTACAACTCCATTATATACATAAAATAAATAGTATCAACATTAAGCTACCCTACCCTGCGCCACGCGCCCATCTCTCTCGTCGTAGTCCGAGCGGCTCTACGCGCATTTTTCCTTTAATATTTCCCTCATTTTTTCCATTTTTTTTCGTATTCCCTTCATGATATACGCGCAGTTACATCGAGGATACTGGCTCTTTTTATAAAATTATATTAGGTACCTTGTATATAAAATTGCACTGATTATAAATAACAAAGAATAATAATTAGGATAATAATAATATTAATAATATTAATAATAATAATAATAATAATAACGATAATAATAATAATAATAATAATAATAATAATAATAATAATAATAATAATAATAATAATAATAATAATAATGATAATAATAATAATAATGATAATAATAATAATAATAATAATAATAATAATAATAATAATAATAATAATAATAATAATAATAATAATAATAATAATAATAATAATAATAATAATAATAATAATATTAATAATAATAATATTAATAATAATAATAATAATAATAATAATAATAATAATAATAATAATAATAATAATAATAATAATAATATGATAATAATAATAATAATGTGATAATAATCATAATAATAATAATTGATAAAGAAAAATAAGAGGAGACGTGAAAAATAAAATAACGTTGTTTCAACGTCGAGGTTCACGTCCAGCCAACGAGGCGACTCGGAACTGAAGAGGCTTTCGATTTTTTAAAGCCCCATGACCCCGAAAGCGCTATTTGGCACATAAGTATTATCACATCAAGCTCCCAACCATCATCGTCCGTTCGGCAAACGCGTATCCGGATCGTTCTGTTCGTAACACGAAGTGTGCGCTCGCGACTCTTTTTATTTTTGCCACATACGTCCGATCCGCGTTTATTTTATTTATTCATTTACTTGTTCATTATTTCCTTTTTTCATTCTGTTTCATTGCTTGGGATGCATGCTCGATACGCGAGAGAAATTAACGCGAAAGAAAAGCAGAAAGCAACGGCGTCGACAAATTTTTTCATTGCAGTTGAATCTTGCGTGGATTCAATAGATAACACAGACTCTATTTGGAATAAATCGATGACGATTTGGGATGTTGATTCTACACAGATTTTCTCCTGAAATTTATTCCAAATAGACACGAATTTCATTGCAATAATTTTACTTTGTTTTGTTAAAGATTTGGACGAACGTAAAATTCAAAACTTTTTTATGGATTATTTCGTATAAAAAAATGTGACGTCGTTTCAAATTTGTTGCTTTGCCGCGCTTTTCTTTCTTATTTCATTCATTTATTTTTTGTTGTCTCGTCTCAGCTGTTTCCTCAGTAATTATCGAGGTCAATAAATAAACGATCAAAAATACTATAAGTACTAAGCATTTCGAAAATTCCATTAGGAGTCGTTTTCACGTCATTCCGAACGTTTTTGAACTTTCGAAAATCCTACATTATATATAATTTTCTTCATCGATTCTGTTTTAATTCTCTTTTTTCCTTTTTCAAACTTGTACGCACTTCGATCCTCGCTTTCTCACTCTCTCACTATTTCGCTCTCTCTCTCTCTCTCACTCTCCGTCTCTTCGTTTGCATTACAAGTGTGCGTTTGTATATTTGTGTGTTCGTCGAGTGCGGTTAGTCGATTCCCACGATCGTACTCGACGACCGAGGATCGCGGTGTTACGTTACGCGATTGGCGAACTCGTCGATAAGCCTATACTCGTTTTTTCTTCTTCTTTCATTTTTTTCTCAATTCATTCATTTATTTATTTTTCTTTATTTTATTATTCTCCCCATTTTTCTTTCGCTTTTTTTCTGTTCGTTCTTTTTTTATTCCTTTTACCTTTGATCCTTCGTCGCAATTCGTATTCTCTCAATCGTCGATGCAAAAAAAAAAAAAAAAAGGAGAACAAAATTGTCGCACGACGATTAATGGATTAGGAACAAGAATTTTGGGTCAGGCACCGGACGTCGTTTCCCATTCGCGATGAGAAGAACTCTTCGCACGCGACACTCACTACCAATTTCCAACAGTTAAAAAAAAAAAAAAAAAACGAAGAAGGAACGATTGCGACGCAGGAAGCGAGATCGTTCAAAGCACGCGTTCGTAAAAAAAACGTGCTCCGACAGCCATCGCCGAACTACCGGGATCCTCGAGTCTCTTCATCTCGGTATCTCACATTCGATAATTACAACGATCACCGATGAATCCATCCAACGTCACAGATTTGATTATTCGTTTGATTCTCATATTAATAATATATTTTTTCTCCGCAATCATCCGTCGCCTCAAAAATCCATATTCTCACGACTCCTCTCTTCCGTCTTCACGATCTCAGCGAAATATCATTCACTTCCGTTCCTTTCCGATCGTATTTGACTTGAAAAAAAAAAAAATTTTCAATCGAATCGCTTCATCATTGATCGATCGATCGATCGATAATAAATTTTTTTTTAATGGAAACGAATCTCTACCAAAAGAGTTCACGGGCTAATCTCGATGCTCCGGGTGGCCAAATTGGCTGACCCGGAGCCGCGGTTCAATCCTCGTCGTGATGACCCCTCGGGCTCGCGTCGTAACCTCCGATAGATCCGGAATTGTCGGGTGAAAAATTCATTATGTCGGTGGGCGAAAGACTGTCCTGCGGATAATAAAAGGACGGATGATCCTGGCTCGGTCCAGCGGTCGTGCCGTTGAGTAACGTCGGCGGCGATACCGACGGACGTGCCGATGGTCCGGGTCCGGCCGGATGATGCTGCGAGCTATGATCCGTCGTTACCGGTGACAAAAAACCCATTTCCGGTCCACCGTCGCGACACCACAATTGTCGCATCTCTTGACGTCGTTGACGCATCAACGATTTGTATTCGGAAATTCGCATTTTTTTACCATCGACGATGCAAGTGCGCTTCGGACGCGGTCTGTACCTGTAATCCGGATGTTTTTCCATGTGCAACTTCGACAAACGCGATTGTTCCTCGTAGTAAGGTTGTTTCTCCGAATTTGACATTGCCTTCCATCGGGCGCCTGCACGAGGGCGACATGAAACACAGAGAACGAAGGATTTTTAGAACGAGGACGTAAAGAGAGCTTTTTTGAGAGGGTTGCGGGGAGAAATAATCGAGCCGGGCGTTTGGCAGTGAAATGGAGTTTGTTGGATGGATGGAATTTTTGTAATACGTTTTTTTCTTTGTATATGTTGATAAAAATGATTTTTATATCATATTTTTACGACGATGAATATGAATTTTTGCAATACTCACCGAGTATTTTTGATATGTTGGAGTTGTGCATGTCCGGGCAGGCTTTGAGAATTTTTCTGCGTTCGTCCTTGGCCCAAACCATGAAAGCGTTCATCGGCCGTTTGATATGTGGTTTATTCTCGTTTTCTCGTTTCTGTTGTCTGACCATTTTGGCTGCGCACAAAGATGTAAGAATCGTCGAATTTAGAATCAATCTAATGTCAATGTTGGAGGTTTTTTTTTTTTTTTTGTATTTCGTGGAGAGATGAGAACTGAGCTTTTATCAATGTTTCTTTCGGAGCTCCGACGCTCGCTCTTTTTGTCACTACGAGTCCCGCGAGAATCGTTCGACAAGGATATTGAATAGAAGGCAAACGAGGGCACGTAATCCACGAGACGATCTACGAGACTCATCCACTTTTCATATTATCTAAAGACTTGATATGTTTGCAACGTTGAAACAGCTTATTCCGGGTCACGAAGTACTAACCGAGGAAGAGACAGAGAGCGAGAGAGGGAGAGAAATACAGAAAGACGGAGCAACGAAAAAATTGTAATAACGAAGTTGGCCTTACCTTTTTCCGTGATATCCTCGGGGACTTTGTAGCCGGGATCTCGCCACACTGCGAAGGAAAAAGGAACGAAAAAAATTTTAAACGATCGTCATGTTGTTTATCGTCTCGATATGCAGTGCATAAACGTGAAAATGCTTTTAAATGGATTAACATTTTAATTCTATGATAGCATGGAGATCAATTTTTCCGATTATTATTGATTGGAGATCAATTTTTCCGATTATTATTGATTAAAAATCAATTGCGAGAACTCAGGGAAATATTAAATGTTAATTTTTTCCGATTAATTATCGAGTCACGGACTTGCGAGTAAGTTTTTGTATAGAAAATACGATCTATTTGCTTATCGATGGAAGGCAAGATGATTGCTTACTGTTTTGCGCCGACAGAAAGTCTTGATCGTCCTGATGTGCCTCGTCCCGACCGCCCGAGTGTTTCATCGGTCGTTGGGCTTGCTGCGACGGGGCAATTGCACCCGAATTCGGCGGCAGACCGTACAATCCTTGCATAACGAATTGTTTTTCAGCTGCGGCTGCCGCAGCTGCAGCCGCGGAACCTCCGGGTCCGCCGTTTCCATCCTTTCCCATTACATTTCCCACTGTAAACAAAGAAATTAATAAAATTAATGAAATTAATAACAAATAAATAATAAAAATAATAATAATAATAATAATAATAATAATAATAATAATAATAATAATAATAATAATAATAATAATAATAATAATAATAATAATAATAATAATAATAATAATAATAATAATAATAATAATAATAATAATAATAATGATAATAACAATAATAATAACAATAATAATAATAATAATAATAATAATAATAATAATAATAATAATAACAATACTAAATAATAATAATAATAATAATAATAATAATAATAATAATAATAATAATAATAATAATAACAATAATAATAACAATAATAATAATAATAATAACAATACTAAATAATAATAATGAGTAATAAATTGAACGAATTAAGAAAAAAAAGAGTGTTGAGGCGAAATAATGTACGTCAATCATTGAGACTCACTCGGGGAGGAAAGTGAGCTGAGATGCGGCGGTAGTCCGGCGTAGGGTAAGCTCTGCAAATAATTTCTCGGCATCGACAGACCGGGGGCGAAGAGTTTGGGGGTCGTGGCTGCCAGAGGCTGCTCCTGTTGTCCGCTGCTGCCGGCCCCGGTCGAGTGCGAATCGCTTCCGGGTGACGACGATGACGCCGTTGCACCCGACGACGACGATTTGGGTTTGGTAAGATTGAGAGGCGCGTCCGGATCCGGAAGCGGAGGCGCGCTCGGCGCTGAGGCCGACGATACCGGTGTCGGCGATCGTTCCTTCTCCATTTGCGACGACATTTGTGCCATATGGGCATTCGACCAGCTCGGAACGTCTCTGTGATTGCTGATCATCTGAAAATTACGAAAAATATTGAATAAGTAAATTGATCGATACATTGGGTTGACGAATATTTATTATTAACATTTATATTTAAAAAATATTGATATATAAAAGTACCCCACAATAATTATAAAATACTGAATGAATAAATAAAAATAAAAATAATATTGCATATGTATTGATATTAAATATCTATAATAAATATTTATCATTGGTATTAATATATTATAGATTACTCATCAAGATCTTATACATGTACACACAAATAAATTTCGTACGCCGATTTCTCGTCTTCGAAAAAATACGTAGCAATCATCGATGATTGATGTTAATAAATAAATATTTAAAAAATGTAATAAAATTGCTCTTACATTGGCGATCGAATTGATATGTTTGTTTCCCGTTGTTGCGGTTGATGTAGGCGGTGGCATCGACGTCACGGGCAAACCGCGTAGCTGCTCGAGAAACGGAAGAAATAATAGAGACTGCGGACCTGGCATGTTCAACTGTCCCTTCGCTAACTGCGCCTGGAGCTCTTGTATGTTGTGCTGCATAATGTGCTCCTGCTGTCGTTTCAAGTGTTCCGTTTGTAACCGCTGCATCTCGATTTGCTTCTGCGAGTCGACCGCCATGTGGCTCGGATACGGCTGAAAAGTAGCGAAGAATAGCCTCTGTTATTGCAGCGCCATTACCGACCAAAACTCATGTCCAACCATACGCATTAGCTTTTTATGAGTCTTGAAACGTTTGGGTCTTTTTTCTTATTTATTTGTTTGTTTTTTGTTTCAAAAAATTTATTTGTGCCTATTTCTGGTCTCCTTATTGCTCCTCTAAGTACTTCCCACGAATAAATAATCAAAGCTGAAGGAAAATAGTGCAATTTGCGTTGCAATCGGTAATCACATTTACCGAAAATTTTGTTTATTTTATATTTTTTATATCTTCAAACCTTTATGAACATCTATTGAATTTATTGAATAGATAAACTACAAGTAGTTATTTTTTTGCATTCGATGCTGAATGTTCTTTGATTTTGGGAAATGAAATCCAAGTCTTTTTAGAATGAATGCGGCATTATACTATTATTGTTATAGTGCAGCAACAATTTATTAAACTACGGACCAACATAATTGTGAGCTGCTGCATAACGTTTTTGGCTATGATCCAGATACGCTTGAAATTTTGTGTCTATTTTGGACGATAAGGAAGACGTTTATTCATTCGCTACAGAAAGTGTGCGAGAGAGAGAAAGAGAGAGAAAGAGCGATAGCTACCCCGAGGCGCATATAGTACCTTACACACGTACACGAAGCTTTTATGGATACAGAGCGATATTATAGACGGTGCGGCCGGACCGTAATCCGAATTATTAATCCACCAGCTCGTTCCAGTCTTAAACACGAATGACCCGTGAATTGCAGCAGATCACGGACTTCCGGAACGAGACAGGCGAGTCATTAATACCGAAGATACATAATTCTCGAAGAACATCGAATAGTCATTGAACGACGCAGTCATTGGCCACGTGAGAAACAGCTTTGGCACGACTTTGGTGTAATCCGGACCATTTTCCCACCGACTTTAGCTCCGGCGCACAATGCAATCACCTCGTGAATAAGTGTTTCGACAAAAGTGTCGGGCTCAATTGAAAATGGCGATTTTAATTAGTTAAAGAATTTGTCCAATGGAAAATAAAGTTTTTCCTAAAAATGTTTTGATGAAAAACGGAGGCAATTAGTTGCGGCATTGTGCGATACTAAGATTAATTCAAATTTCTTTCTTTTGAATCAATTTGTTGTAGATTTCTAGGGATCGAAGAAAATAAATGCATGAAATCCTTAAAATGCCAACCAAATCCAAAAATTACAACATAAATCACTACAATCATAAAACAACAATAACTACAACAAATCCAAGAAGTTCAAGCTCAATTGAACCCAACAACGAGAAAGAAAGAGAACCACAGACGATGAGAAAGAAAGAATAAAAACGAGATGATCAGAAGAAGGGCGGGGGAGGGGGTGGATAGCCGATGAGGCTTCATTATTCATCCGGCGAAGCTCAGTTATTCCGATGATACGTATCCATGACAGTTATACCGCCCACAGTGGCTAAATATAAACAGGCGGGGTGCCAGCAACTTCCATTCACATTCACGTACAAACGAACGCGCGCGCGTGCGTTCGTTCGGTCCGGGCGAGGGCGCAGGGGGCGCAGGGGGCGCAGAGGGCGCGAGTGAGAGCGCAAGCTTCGGATCCACGCGAGAAGAGGGCGCTGACGGCCGCGACGCGAGCGCAAGATGACCGTTCGAAGGGATCACGAGGGGCGAGGGGTGGACGGGGGTTGGAAACCGAGCGCTCGCGGGACGTGAGGTTTGGTGAGTGGGCATAAGAATATGAGGTGGCCGTTCTGAATATGCATCCGCGCATTGACGCCAACTGCAACGACTAAAATTAGCCGGGCAATTACCGAAACATACCTACCCCCATAACCACGAGCGAAGACACATTATACTCGCCCGGCGAGTCTCCATTTTTCGACTATGTACGTCGATTTGTATCGCGGTTAAAGTCTCGCGCCGTTTTGTACTATTTGGGTTCCCGCGTTTTTTTTTTAATCCGAAAGTTTTATTGTAAATTACCGCTGTCACAGGAATTGGATGAAATTAAATTTTCTTTGGAATGATCTTGAGTTGAGTTAACTCGAGCGAGGTTTCTGAACGCGGCCTTGTGGACTGATGAGGTCGAGGAGAGAAGAAGGGATTTTATTCGGGTCGCTAGGGACTAGGGTCTTAATAAGGGTTGTTTTTTTACTCAGGATAAATTCCATTGAAAACATATTTCCATAGTAATAACAATATATTATTCAAAAATAAACACTAAATGTTGGGAAAAAACAACAACAAAAAAATCTATTCTTCTATCTCTATGATTAAATAAAAATTATAATCAATGCAACGAGATTAAAAACGGTTGTGAGTATTCTGTCGCGAGCTATCGCTGACAATTTATGCTCGAAGAGTTGAATCTTATCGCCATTATGCATTATCGGAAAGAACGAGGAGCGAAAGAAGTCAAGAACATTTCGAAGAAAAAAAGTTTTTATTTTACAGAAAGGATTCTTGTGGAAGATGCGGCGTGGAGGAAAATCGTCGTAATATTGTATCGTCAAACGTTTCAAGATAAGGGACTCTGAGTTACGACTGGTCGTTACAAGCGGAACGTAAGATACGAATGTTTCAGATAAATGTATTTTTTTTCTATTGAACGAAATATATAGATATGTTTATATTATATACGAGAAACGATTCGTACCGGAAGGCGTCCGGTACGAGTGCGCCCGCGCATCAATTATATACACCATTGGAAACCTGGACTGCTGCGCTGGCTTTCCAGCGAACCGCACGGACATCAAGGAATCCATAATCATAGATCAGAGAAACAAATCCATAGGGACTCCCCTATATATATATCCCCAATAACAGATATAGTTATATATATGTACTGATACCTATATATATATAAGTGGAAGAAAGAGAGCGAGTGAAAGATCGAATAGATGAAGAAAGATGTTTCCAGAGGTATTCCCGTATATCGTTTATCGGCCAATGTTTATTATCCATACGCCCGTCTCTAATCCTTTTGATATCCCCTACGCCCCGCGATCCCCTTTCCCGATCGCTCGTACGTTATACGCTTACGCTGCTTTCGGCGAATAAACAAATTGCCCGATCACACTGACTTTGAGCTCCGCGTATACGCTCACACGGAACGTTCTACGCCACATCTCACTATTTTTCGACCCAATTTTATTCCTGTATCTTGCATAATCATTTTTTTTTGGGATTGTGGGGAATTTTCGCGGCAGATTGTTTCGATGGATTTTGGTGATGTGGTTTGCTTTGTTCGTTGGAGGAATTAATTCGACGATTGGAGAAGGCATCGGGATTTTATTTGGCAAAAATGGAACTTGGAAAAAGAATAGAATAGAATTGATAGAATTATAAAGAGCTGAGCTAAATTGATTGATAAGCACAATTAATCGATGTTATCTATTTTTGTTTATTGTAATCAACCAGAATCATCTAATATAGGTAATTAATTTTTGAAAATAGCGTATGCAAAGAATGAATAAATACGATAAATACGAAAGATCGACCGTTTTCACGTATGTCGAGTCCATTTAGCACGGAATGTCCCGTGGAGACGGTGATTACTGCGTATAAGTTCAAAGCGTGGATCTATAACGATTTCCCGCGAGCGGTGTAATATTTATTAATAATACTTCTTTGGCCCCGATAAACGGTCACAATATTGCACCGCGAGCGAATGGATTCTCGCTTCTGCCGGCCGACTTCTCGGTCTTCATCTTCGAGTACGATCGAACTATCTGCCTCCCTCGCCCCTTCCCCGGGGAGGGCTTGCGATACGCACGCGCGTGATTACCGAACCGTGAGAATATTGTAATACAACCGAGCGCGGTCATACATTCGAAACGAGCGATGCTCAAAGCTTCGAGAAAGTCACAAAGGCGACTTTGTTTCGTTTCGTCGTTGCGTCATCGTTTCTTCTTTTTCTTAGCCCATCGCATTCAGCTATTCTCAGGGCTCGCGATAACGCGTACACGCCGGAACAAATTGCTTTTTACCGTCTTTGCCTCGTAAGACGGTCCAGGGACCGTTGGTTGTACCGCAATTATCATTACCATTATGTCTTCGACTCATAGATTTTTTTACGTTCTAACGTACGGTCAGAAATGCCGCTCATTTGTAAGCCGAACGTATTGCAGTCGGCACGGCGAAAGAAGGATGCTAGTCGAATATGAAATAATAAGGGATTTGGATTGTCTAGATTTTTTGCTAGATAAGAATCTATTTTTTCTTACGAAAGTGATCGAAAAAGATTGGAGAAGAATATAAATGGTAATTAATCGAAATTTTAGGATGTACAGAATTCAAGATGAGATTATGTAGAGTTCAAAATCAATTTTTCAAAAATAATAATAATAATAATAATCGAATCATAATAAAAATATCGATCTATATCGTTGTAAAATATAGAAACGTGAGCCGAATCGACAACCTCGCGGTTGTTCCTAATACTCTCGACGGGTCATCGTGATCCGAGCTTGAATAATACAAAAGTCGTGTCGGGGTTCTTTCGCCGGCACAAAAGAGAATGTCTCTTAAGTGCATCAAAAGCGATAATCGTGAAGCAAGAAGACACATTTGGCTGACGATATCAACCGTAAATACAAGAAAGCGAGAGAGAGAGAGAGAGAATTTTACCCTCGTCCCGCCAAAAACGCACATCTGACGTCCAGCAAAATCAGCAGCAGCCGCGGCCGCAGCATCCGCAGCGGACATCATACACAGCCCTGGACCGACTTTGGGCTGCGAGCTACGATGAGTGGTCCCGCGACGTATCAGAAAAATACTAACGCGCGTGGGATCGAGGATTTCTCGTGTTTCGCGAGCCGAGAAAGAAATAATCCGACACGGGCGAACCCGCAGAGACGTCAGAAGGATTATTGTCTTCGGGTTCTCATCTCAGCCAAGAGCCTCCTGCAAGGATATCGTGCGGGGTGTCACACGATGGCGTCCCGATGCCACGGGAGAACACCGAACGTGTTCCCTCGGGACTAGGGGGGCCGACGGAAGAGGACTGCGGAGACACAGAAGACCCGAGAAAAGAGACAGGGAAGAAGAAAGAGGATGAGGAGGAGGAGGAGGACTTGGGGGACGACGTTACGAGGATCATCGAGGAGTCGACGAGCACGACGGGTTTTCGCTTCGAGGCACCGCGAGCCAACATTTCTACGACTACGACTACTCCTACAACTATGACTTTTATTTCTTCATTTTTATTCCTTTATCTCTTTCTCTCTCACTCTCTTTTTTATCTGCTACGTTTTTCCTTTGGCGCGTCCTTTTCTCTTATTTTTTCCCTTTCCTGTCCTTCAGTCTTTCCTCCCTCCTCCCTCCCCCCTCGTTCTCCATCACCTTTCCGCTTTGCCACCGCCTCGACTCCCAGTTCTCAGCAACGTCGCCAACATTTGTCTCCTCTCTTCTTCTTCTTCTTCCTTTTCAACGACAATTCAACGATTCACCCCGTGCCCGCCGCAGCATCCCCCGACGGAAGGAAAACCCGACGACACTTTTATTTTATATCTTTTTAGTTGCCCCCAGACTCCCGGTCTCCGGAGCTGTTACGCCCGGCAGCAACGCGTCTACGAGTTTTATTTAGCTTCTTTTATTTATTTTATTTTGTTCAGTTTTTTTTTTCATTCTGTCGTCTTACGTTATTTTTTTTTCTTCTTTTTCGTCCTTTTTTCGTTGCTGCAGGTTTGCCCGACGACGAGGACTGCGTTTCTGCGTCAGGATTCGACTTTGTCAGAGCTAGACGTCTACGACGAGGGAGTGGTTGACGCGAACGTCATTGCTCACGGCGTGTCTTCGGTTCGCGCCGTATCCCAGCACCCAGCATCCGTTTCGACACTCCTGAGAAGCCTCGGGACGTGCGTCCCGAACGTCGGATCTTCCATGTGAATATGAAGGGACATCGAGGACTTTTGAATCTCATTTTTATCGAACCAATAACTTGTTTCCAGAAAATAAAACCACTTCCTCTTCACAATTAATTCCTTAGGAAATCAAATTAATTACGAGTCTGTTCCAGTTTTTCTTTCTACTTCGTGTCTGCTTATTTTTCTTATTTTTCAATTTGCAATGTTGTAATTTCATTTCTTCGAAGATTTTTTTTATGCATTCGAGACGAAAGCTTCGAGGGGTTGCTTCTTGTCGTTCTCGTGTAATTCCATTACAATTAAAATGCTGTAAACCAAGAGAGAGGAGAGAGAGAGAGAGAGAGCGGTAGGGAAGGGGAGAAAGAGGAATGGAGATGATCGACCGGAACTCTCACGCGACCACGCGTTACACCCGCGTTGAAGCAGCCACCCAGGCCCGACGGCATCCCCGCCATCACCACCACCACCAGCAGCGTCAGTCGTACCGTGCGGGGCTAGAAAGTGATTAATTCTTAACAAGGCGAGGTTTGCTCGGTACTTGAGCGACCACGCGGCTGGCTCGCAACGGTCTGAACTCGTGCCCATACAGCGTATGACGAGCTTGACGACGAGTCCCGCGAGAGAAAGAAGGAACGACGACTACGACGACGACGTCGACGAAGAAGAATAACAAGAGTGCTGTAAGCCAAGAGAGAATAAAATTACGACAAGAGACAGAAGAAAGCGAGGACCGTGCAAGACAAATACACGTCGACGACGACGTTGGAATGAAAAAAAAAAGAAGATGGAAACACAGAGACAAACGTGTATTACAATACGTTGCGGCGTGCCCACCCTTCGAAGCTCAGAAGTAGCGTGGGGTTGTGGGAAGCCACCCCTTCGCATTTGCCTCGCGAACAGACGAGCGTTTGCGAGAGAGGAAGCCTCTGCGTTAAAAAAGGGGACGACACGAACAATATAAACGTAGATGGTACCGCGGTTGTGGGCTCGGAGAACAACGGAGCGCGAGCCGTTCGTCGTTCTCGTCGTTGGTGGGCGTCATATCCGCGCATCAGACTTTAATTAATTTTGCATATGCCAGACACGAGTTCGTGTACGAAAGAACAATGTCACGTGGACTGTCGGGTGGGTTATGGTTGCTGTCTGTCACTGGGTACGATGGTACGAAAGTTTAGGATCATGTAACGAAGTACGAGGATTGTGCGAACGCTGGAAAACGACTTGTGACACTGAGCCCTCTGCCGTGCGGAGCGCATCTACACTACGACCTTGATTATCGAAGCAACGGCTCGGCATTGGCTGCTGCAAGATTCAAGGTT
Organism: Sussaba pulchella; assembly: GCA_963971145.1. Classification (NCBI taxonomy): domain Eukaryota; kingdom Metazoa; phylum Arthropoda; class Insecta; order Hymenoptera; family Ichneumonidae; genus Sussaba; species Sussaba pulchella. The sequence continues at coordinate 18,711,794 of OZ020164.1, read as the reverse complement.
GCGCACCGACGCTAACGCGAACGCCGCGCAGCCGACGCTATCCGCTGATTGGCTCGACATTCCCCCCACCGCTGCGATACGCGTGGCGCTCGGAGCTGTGCTGTAATCCAGGGCTTTGGGAATCGAGTGCGTGGTGTACAACGGAGAAGCCACGTCGTGGATATGGTAAGGTTAGTTCGTGCCACCGGGGGAGAACTCTGAGATCCACTTGAAGGGAGAATAATACGAGCTCACCGAGTTGCACGTGCTGAGCTTTCGGAACAATTCCGTAACCGTGTCTTTGTCGTGCAAAAATCTCGTTACACGATTTTTCAGGGCTGCAAAATCATCTCGTGGGAACCTCTGAACTTTTGTTCTCTCGGTTTCGCTTATTTTTCGTTCAACTGTTGTGAATTCGTTGGAATTATGGAATATTCATGTTGAATCTTACGAAGTTGCTTCGAGCCCTTTAAAAGGCTTACCAGAATTTCTTGATGATAATAATAATGAAACTTCTCTTGAAGAAAAAAGAACAAAAATATAAGAATGAAAAAAAAAAATCATCCCACAATCGATCGTCGACCGAAAGAATTAAGAATACTGGAAACAATTTTTTTTTTTCTCGTTTAAAAATAATTCCCGGCATAATTGATCGTCTATTTCGAGCGGACGAAGCGCCAGCTTGAATTATATATTCCGAAACGTTCGCCACGTTACGCGAATTATATTTATTGCCGTGGCATTCCCAATGAGCGTGCGCGCAAACCCGGTTCCAGGGACGCGCGGAGTATCAAACGAGAAAATTTTCTCGCCATCGTTTTCGTCGAGAGGAAACGTGAGAACGAAAATAAAGGTTGGCCCTCGGTCGTGGCGGCTACCAGAAATACACGGACGTCGGGTAGCTCGCGAATCGAAGCGGGCGGAGCATCTCGTGCGGGGGTGCGAGATCCACGAGGCCGCGGGTGCACCGACGCTTTTGGAAAAGATCGCGCGGGTCGCGACGGAGATGCAACGAGGACGGTGATGCGTCGAGAGCTCGGCTGATGCACGAGGGAGGTGAAGCGGGGGGGGGGGGGGGTGCGGCTCTGTGCATCCCCCAGTGGCGCAGATAAATAAAAAAAATAATGCTTCGTTTAATGAACGTCTAGCGAGCACGATGGTTTGACATCTACTCTGTTCCATAAAATCTGCGGTAGGGAATTTCATTTATTTATTTATTATTCTAGATACGCGAATAATTTGTAAATTAAACTGGTTTTTTTAAGACGAGAATAGGGATTAAACATTTTTAATCTGAATTCATTAAATCAGGGCACTAAAGATAGGTGGAATAAATTATGGAAAAAAGTTGGAAAACAGATTCAAATAAAATTCGAATAAAAACAATTTAAAAAATGATAAAATTAACCTGTTGAACGTTGGAACGCTTAAAACTCGTGGAGCTTTCCGAGAACATTTTGCTGACTTTTCAACTAGAAAAAAGACGGATCCGAATCGATAATTAAAATTGAAATAAAAATTAATAAACCGGAATTCGAAGTCCGTGACGTAGACGAACATGGGAGAATTTTGTTCAGCTGGAAAGCCGTGGCGACGATGGCGGCGAACGACGAAAGTGGCGATATTCGTCGCCGGATTTATAATCGGGCGAATAAAAAAACGAAGGAAATCACGAGCGTATGACAGAAGGGGGGAAGATGAGTTCGCGCAGTGACGGCACATAGGAATGTAGCAGCAGCTGCCCGGCTCATTCACATTCTCTCTCGCGCTGGAATTCCTTGGGTACTACCATAGGCTCGCGTGCGCGCGGATTTTAACGCGAAACGTCTCGCACAGCGAATGAGCATGTCGCGGATCCCACATAAGCGTATGGGTTGTTCGTATGACTCTCCATAGGGTTTTCCCTCGGCCCATAGCGAATCTCGAAGTTGTTAGAATGAGTAAATCTCGTTTTGAGCAGATTTCCGTGCCTTCCGTTTTCCCTTACCGCAATGAGAACCATATTTACATTTTATTATGCGTCACGAATTCAACGAATATCAATCGATAATTGAGTATTAGATTGCGTTTTCGAAAAGGTTTAGTAGATTTTTTCTTTGAATGTGTTTAGCATTTTTTCCCTTCATTTTTTTCTCATTTCAATCCCCCGTTCGCGATTGCGATAAATCATTTCGCGTATTTGATCGTCAATGTATCGTGAAAAAATCCACAAGAGGGTGAATCAGCGGCACGAAGACTCGGCGCAATCGAGACTCGTGAAAATAATTCATTCAAGCTACAAGCTGCGGATTCGAGACAAACACACGTTTGCATTGTAATTTGCGATGCCGGAGAACAGAGCGAGTAAGAAATTATGAGACAGATTGACGATTGAAAGAAAAAATGTAATTCTGTGCATGCATGCGTGCGCGTGTGTGCGTGTGAAAACAGCGAAAATAATGGGTGAGAGAGAGAGAGACGAAGGGAGAGAGAGAGAGAAGAGAGTACAATGCGAGGCACTGTATTGTATCTCGTTTGGTTTGAGCTGCAAGCTTCGGAGAAGACAATGAACGACACGAAGCTATTATAATGTTTTCCAATTGTCGTAGATCTGACTTTCAGTGAGCCGAGCATTGTTCGAATAATCACTGACGACGCAGTGGAGAACAAAAAAACATTTTGCTTCAAATCGTCTCGGAATTCCAGTCAATTGTCGACGACATGGTTCGTTACGAATTATCATTTCAGAGTCTGAACGGATTTCAAATGATTAAAATTTTTGTTATCATAAAAAATGTACATCATTTTGTTTCGATTATTATTGAGATAATTTAAAAAAATTCAGAGAGCATTTTTTCTTCTTTTCAATAGAACGATTACGAAAAATTGAATAATTCTTGCATCTTTCCGTATTTTTTTTTATTATCCATTGATATATTTAGAGAAAATTAATTGCAATTCTCGAGAATTCTCAGCTGGAATAAGATAAAGACCGAAGCAAAGAATCTTTGTCACAAAAAAAAGTTCGAATTGTAAAAAAAAAATACATAGCAATTATAAATTATCCCCGAGAATAACAGATAATTCGAGCGAAACAGCGTCATCCGACGAGACACACTCGAAAAATCGAAATAATGACGATAATTGATGAAGGACGTGCAATTTAGTACGAAGTCGCGTGTTTATTATTCGTTGAAGAGTCGCACTCGCGCGATATCTCATCCCCCCCTGCCTTCTTCGCCCCGCAACCCCCCGAGAGGGCCGGGGGAGTGCGCGGACACGCTAACGATCGCTCGAACAATGAAGGGGTACAATGTTAATGAGAAAAGTAATTATGTGAGACTTTTCTGCCAGAAACAAATCGCCGGGCGAGGGGCGGAGGGGGAGGGGTCGAGGGGGAGGGGTCGAGGGGGGGGGAGGGGGGGGGGGTTTGCTTCGTCGAGTGACGAAGAGTCGAGGCGGGATGAGGAGTCCAGGGCATAGCGTGGGAGGGGGTAGAGGTGGAGAGAAAGAGTAATAAAAAAGCTGTGGAACGTAGGAAGTGTGTACAGAGTTGTGGGTGCAAGAAGGTGGTGCGAAGGTGCGCTTCTGGAGTAGCAGGTCGCGGTTGCGGACTCTCGAGAAACCCGCGGAGACGCGAACGGCTGGCCCCCAGGGTGTGGGTGGGGCTGCGGGGGATTGAGAAGCGAGGTGGGTGGGTTATAATATAAGTGCCAAGTGGTCCAGACGTCGTCAGACTTGCACCGCAACTTATATACATTCGCTTGTGCCTGCACACCGGGTTCCCTCCGTCTCGGCATTAACTCTCGGTTAGGTTCACATCACCTACTCGGCGTAGCTATAAACACCCGGCATCGTATTCGTAAACCGTGTTGCAACGAACCGCGAAATATATACCTTCAACCTCAAGACGTTTGTTCAACACTTTGAACGACGCTAAGCGAGCGAGTATAAAATACGAGAGAAGAAAAAAAAAATAATCTTAGAGAACTTAATTTTCATTTCTTGAGAATTCGAGAAAAGGGTTATTTTTTTTTTTTCGTTTCTTTTTCTTGAATAATTTACTTTGCCGACGACGACGATTAATCGACTCGTTAGGTACTTGGCTTTCTTTTTTCTGCGGCGGGTTTTTATATTGCCGCTTACTATTATACACTCGGGTTGTGGGAAAAATTGTAAAGAAATTCTATTTACAGTCATTTATTTATTTATTTAATCATTATGAGTCGAGCGTACGATCACATTTTTTTGTCGTTGACGGTGCACCGTAGACGAATTAAGGGGGTGAGTAAGTTGGTGAGTGAGTAATGAGAAATCCCAATAGAGCTATTTTTCCGTCGTGGTCGACCGCCCCGAATCAGAAGTGAAAACGACACCGGACGTAGACGATAAATTGATGAATCGCAGATACGTGACTGGCAATCGATATTTCACGATATCGCTATTATCGGGTCACCACGTACATTCCGGGGTTACTCCGTGACGGAAATGCCGAATGAACTGCCAGAGGGTAAACCACTTTTCCCGTCCCCTTAATGTGTCTAATACAATATACGCAAATATCGTTCCGGGAAGAATTACGCGAAATATAAAGAGTTCGACAGAACAGACACCAAAAATGAAATTCACACCTGTGTAAAATTAATTCGACTAATTATCATATAATTTAATTCCCAATTTGTATCAAAGTTGATGAAAAAAACTTTAAGAAGTATAATATATTCTATGGATGAGCTTAATGAAAACGGAAAAATTGATTTGACTCATTATCATTATTTTTATCATATTTCAGCAGATGACAATAATTTTACGAAATTGTTATTTTCTATTTAATGCAGAATTAAATTTCCAATTTGTCTCAAATTAGATTTTAAAAAACCTCCGAAAAACGATGTACTACAGACGAGCTTTGCAGAGAAGGACACTGCCTATCACACTCTCTTTCTCTCTGTGTGCCTACATCTTTTTCGCCCTTTTTGCGGCGAAACGTCAGTGGAGAGATGATGCGGCGAGTGCGGAGCGAGTGAGACGGCGAGGGTCGCAATTTGAGCGAGGCATCAGCCGACGGGTTTAATGATGTTAGCTGCAATTACATGCATTAGTACGGCGTGGCAAGAGGACGCGTCGGATGCGTTGAAGCCCGGAAAGGAGGTAGCAGCACGGGGGCTTGGAGAGCCGTTTGGGAGCTATGCGAAAGAGGAAGCATCGGGCGGAGAGTGCAAAAGCTCCAGAACTCCGGAATCATGGATCGCGACCCGGGTATAGATGGCACGGAGAAGGAAGAGGAGAAACCGAGAAGAGTTACAGGCAAAGCTCTCATAGACGACTAAACGAGGAACTGTCTCGGTTGTACGAGTAAAAAAAAATGATAACCATTTTGTTCTCCTTTTTTAGCTTTAAAAACAAACAAACGCTACCTGGTGAGTAGGATCGATACGATCGCGTCGATTCGTCAAAGCCGCGTGGATCGATAAACGCGAGGAAGGAAGACGACATCGAGGTTTGCTACGAAACTCGCATCACACGGATTCTCGATGACGATTCGACTGTGGGCGATAACGACATCAGCGTTTTCGTCACGGTCTGTGACGCGAGTTGAAAAAACGAGGAATGAGAAAGTTGACACGATCTCGTCGCGTCGGATTGGATAACAGAGGAGCGAAGCATCGGAGTACGAGTATACGAGGACGGTTGGAAAGCGCAGTTACGATGTTGCAACCTCGTTCGTAGGGGTTGAGGGCTGAGAGAAATGCGTTAACGCGTTAACCGTTAAACGTGTCATAGTGCGGCTCTCGTGAGGGACGATGGTTGTTTTCTCTGTGTCGTTTCTCAAACGACGAAAAAAAGAGGGAGATAAAAAAAGAAATGAAATTGCAGGTATGCCGAAGAGAGATAGAGAGGAAAAGAGGGAGAGAGAGAGAGAGACAGAGGAGGTGCGGATGGCGAAGGCTCTCTTGCCGGAGGCTGCAGCGGAGCACGAGAGCACATGAACGCATCGTTGAGTCACGATCAAACGGCAAACAGGACGGCGCCGACACCGAGGTTGTCGAGCTCTGATGCTATATACGATGCTGCTCGGATAATTCTTTGATCGCTCAGAAAGATACACTAGCGTATTCGAAGCTGCACGAGTTGCGCGGCTGCTATGCCGCAACCGTCGCTCATTCGCGAAGCCACTGGCTCGAGCTGTCGACGCGCGGGCGGCGGGAGGGTAGGAGGTTAACACAAAATCTCCGGCATTTGTGCACCTCCACCCCACGGTCGGGATTCCCTGACACATGTGAGTGTGTGTCGCGTACCTCACACTTTGATATCAAACGCTTTGGTTGGACTTGACGATGGTTAAAGAGAGAACCTGAAAAAGGAGTGTAACCGCGTCTGAGTATAGGGAAACGTTCATTTGGCCCAGCCTGACTGCCCTTCCACCCTACTCGGTCCCCGCGATGCTTCGCGTTACTGACGGTGGTCGCTTGAGCTCATAAGCGGGGGTTAAGTCACCCCAGTGTGAAGCAGGCAGCGGTGCGGCGTAACAATACGTCGAAACACATGTATTCCTTAATAGCGGGCACGGGGAGATGGGGTGCGAGGATATAAATAGAGTGCCTTCCAACCTTATCACATACGACGCTGATTTACCTTGTAAATTTTTCAACGAAAATTTATATTTCAAGTTCTCGAGGTCAATCGCGTCATAATCTATCGTTGGACGTTGGCCTGCAGGCTTCAACCATAAAGAGGGGGAAGGGGGGCTGAATCTACTCCAATAACTACTTCTGGAAAGTCCTAACTAACGACCCTACCTCGACTCCCGTCTCTATCTGAGTCAAGAGAAGTCATCGTTGCCTGTTCGACTGTATCCAATCCAGGCTTTCCACATCAACCGACCGATAACAAATGTTTAATTCCCACAATCCTCCATGGAAGGTAACATTCGACTCAATGCCGAATTTTCCCGAGCTCTCGGTTTAAAGCCAGGGGCAACCCTTTGAGCGCGGAATTCAGTCGTAAAAGCACGCGAGTATGATCCGGGAATAACGAGGAATCTATACATCGTACCGGGCACGATTCCACAGACGTCTACGGTGCTATCATATCTCTCGCGTAACATTGGTTTCCAGTATAGCGAGGGCCGACACAAGGGCTATCGCCCGGCTTTGCTGCCACTGTACACACACACACACACACAACCACCCCTGGCCCCACCCGCCCGTTTTCTCCCTCCGCCGGTTCGCTTACTCTCATTTCATACGTATACAATATCGGAGATACAGAGAGAGAGTCGCGTGTCCTGGGGAGTCACAAAGTAGCATTCTATTGACAGAACGAACGAGCAGAATGAGGGAACCACCGAGATCTGCTACACATATATTACACACACATATACGTACGAGTGGTACACAGTACAACTGTACTATAGAATTGGATGCGGTCGTGGCGGCGGGGCAAGAGAACCAACAGGACAAAGCTAGCTTTCTCTTCATCTCTCTGTCTCTACGGGTCCGCCGGTGATTATACTTGGTGATCATATCGCTCGCATATTGACAAACAGCCGCACAGAGAATTATTCCCTGGCTTTACCCCATACCTATTCCCGCCCCCGGCTCCTCTACCCGACAAACTCTACATTCTATATCTCTCTCTCCCTCTCCGATTGGTTCCCTCTCGACCCATCCTTCTCTTTCTCCATCCATCTCATCCCGATCCAACGTTTCCGTCCTCTCCCTGCGAAGGTCCTCTTCCACCGAATACCCACGCCGATGTCTCCCCGTCTCTCGCACTCTCTCCGTCTCGCTCTTTCACTGTGTACCGTTCCCTCCCGTTGCCATCAACCCGCGGGTACGCCATCGGTTCGCCCACACCCGCCGCTTCTCTTGCACCAGTGCACACTGCCCGCCCACCAGCCAACCCACAATACACCGCTAATTCCCATAAAGCACCGACCCGATACGCAAATGGACAAACGGACGCACGCTAGTGCACAAACAGCGAGCCTGGTGCGGTCCGCCGATTCGCCTCGCGTCGAACATCCCCTACCGGACCTCCCTCCCACACCCCTTGTGTATTCCGCTCATGTATACCGGACGCATAAACCGTTGCGTGGCTTCGGCTCGGCGATACAGGTGTGTACGCAGCCCAATGTACATCACACAGTGGGTATGCGTATGCACGGATAAACATTCGTATACACGAGTGGATCGTGATGTACATGATACATATTGTATGTCGTGTATTGGCAGCGGGAGGGGACGAGGACGAACTTTTGTGTATAATAATAACAACAGAACGCGTGCTCAGTCTACCTGAAATTCTATTTGCCGATTCGCGGCAGCAATTTCGGCGGTCCGTGCACTCTGCGGCGAAATTTTCCACGAATGGGCAGTAGCGACGGGGGCGATGTGTCACAGTTTTCCGTCAACCTCGCGGTTGATGAAAAAAAAAAGAATTTAAAAATGTCGAAGCTAGTGGCTGCGAATGAACAAGGCGCAGAGATTTTTTGACAACTTTGACGGGTTACCGTTATTAAACGTTATCGAACACTGTTTCGAGGATTTTTGTTGCTCGAAATTTACTACGACCCGAAGCATTTTTCTTGTTTTCGCAACTGTGTCATAACGCCCCGCTCTAGGATGTATCTCCCCTTCATGTACGCTGCGGCTCGCAAGCCGTACAAAGCATACATCGATGGTCTGTCGAGTACTATTTTTCAGCCTCCGAGTCGTTAAAATTTTCGATACTCGTTCGTTATTGCGTCCGTGAGTTAACCAGGACTGCAATCATCATCGCGATGAATTTTTTTTTCCTTCAACGACCGAATCGATTCAGCAACCACGGTGGTCCCGCAGTCGTCTTGGGGTCTTTCTTCGGCTCAAGGAATGAAGAATAAAGTGCCACTCATGCATCGCGGTGCCCACCGCGGGGTGAAACGCGAGCGAGCGAATAACACGATGGCATATTGTGGTGCATGCGCGCGCGCAAACCCCTCCTGCTCGGAGCGTCGAGTCGAGCGACTCCGCAAAACTGAAGCTGGGCGTGACAAAACCCGCGCACGCACAGGTGCAGCTACGTACATGCTATTAGCAACCAGCCGCGTCAGGTACAACCTCTTGGCTTCGATTCTGGAGGGGCTGACGGCGTTGGCGCCGCGCAACCGTGCCGCCGATCGCCAAGACGTACAGAACGAAACAAATAGCGCGAGGGGCTGATGGACGGATTCCGAGCCAACACCTACGCGGACGCGGCCTACGCGTGCCCTCTCATGCGTTCCCAAAATCCAGATAAAGATAGGGGGACACGGAGGACCATTCGGATCTGTGAAATCGTGCTAAGAAGGTGCAAGCCTCGGGCAATGAGATTTTTACCTCCACGTCGCAGTCGAAGAGGCCTAAATGATGATCCACTGTGTATTTCATGATTCCTTTTTTATATCCTTTCAGAAGCATCACTATTGATGCGCCATTTTCTCATTCGGATTTCTTCACCGTATCCAATGACGATCGACAATGTAATTGTCCGTTTTTCTCGATTTCCTCAAAGCCCGATCATTGCCACGAGCCAAAGCGAAGCGTCGCGAGGACATTGAACATCGAAGGCAAATTCCGAGTCTCGGAGTTGAGTTCGTGCAAGGTCGAAGCTGAGGCGCCTCGCGGCTCCGTGTCCTCAGATGGAACTCGTGCACGAGTTGGAGCGAGGAACGAGGGACAGAGCAAGAACGAGAAACTCGAAGTGGCTACGTAGGCTCGGCGCACCTGCGCCAGTGCGCTCGGCATGGCACACACAGCATCGCATAACAGGTGGAAGCCGACGAGAGGGAGCGAGACGCTGTTCGGACGCCTGAGAAGCGATCGAGTGAGAGGAAAGACCGCGAGATGCCAGGAGGGAAATCCTCCCCTCTTCCCCACTCGTTGCGCTCGCGCTTCTGTGACTCCCGAGGTTCGCTGCCTGTGCACGGAACCATTATACGCCCTCGGCGAGCCACCAGCCGCTCCTGAGAGGAGGAGAACGTCGAGACCGCCTTCCCCTCCTTCCACGATTTCTCCTTCTCCCAACGCCGCTCCGGATCCCTCTTATTCTCGCCATTCTCCACCTCCTTTCGTGGTCTATGCATATATATCTATATATACGTTCTTCTTCCTCATCCTCATTCTCTATTCGAGATGCCCACCAAAGTCCAGTCGCACACTGCGCTATCTACTGGGCTCTGACTATCTCACTTCCCGGCTCTATCCTTCTCTCGCATTCTCTTTTTTTTGTTGTTTTTTTTGCTTTTTTTACCCCTCTCTGCAGTATTTTCAGCGACCGTGCAGTAGCATTTCCGGTGCTAGGCGCTTCTCGAATGCTTTGCCCGGAGAAACGAGACTGCACGCCTTTTGTATATACACCGCCTTGAAACTCTCGCCCCTTTTTCAGCGACGAGAGTAATGCACGTCAGACCTTAGCTGATTTACGGACAAACCGGTGCACCAATGCCACCCCTCGAAAGCTTCGGTTACCGACGTATGCACTTCCGGTTCTCCCGCTGCTTGAACCAGTTCGTCCCGTTTCCGATAAAATGGCCGAGAGGAGATGATTAGCGGATAATGGTATTGATAAATTTCGCAATTACAAAAATTTGAAATATTCCTTTCGTTCCTTTGTTTTTAAAGTTAGGATACGGAGAACCATTACACGGATCATTACCGCGAGAAGCAAAATACGTATGGTAGACATCATTATCTCGTCTCAACAACAAAAAAATCCACAAGCGAACAAAATATTTTTATTTATTTCCATTTACGTGCTAATGATTCGTAATCCGGTGAAAAATTGTTCGTGCATTGTGAGGAAATTGCATTCGAAGAAATTCGAACGAAGAAACGCGATTGCAGCAGCGGGATATTATACTTTGAGAGCCTGAGTCCGAGCGAGTAAAATGTATAATGAAAAAAACTCGCAAAACTGTCGGATGGAAACATGAACAACGACGGCAAACCCATACGTAAATTACGCTTGGACCACGTAATAACGGTTATGATGTAAAACCCCCGACGAACACATTATCTGCACGCGCGTAACGCATTTCTCTGTACATGCACTCTGCAAATGATGCCTGAAACTTATATTTCGTTCTCTTGTTGTCCGATTTTTTGTTCGGTTTTTTTTTGCTTTGCTCTCGAAATAATTCTTATAATCCGTCTTTGTGTTATTTGCGAAAGTTCCAACGATTCGGGTCGCAGCGATACACATAGCTTCCCACGGTTAGCAGTAGAATGAAACACTGTAACGATTTTTTCGATTTTCTTTTTCAATCGGCGATTGATTTATGTATTAAAATTTTTTAACATTATTGTGAATAAAGTGTAATGGATTGAATACACGAGTATATTATTTCTTCAGAGAAATATTTGTTCAAAGGACAAAACATATGTTGACCCAGACACCAAGTTTTGGTATAAAGACTAAAACAAGAAAAAAATTAAACAAAAATAGTAATTGCAATAATTGAGTACTTTCAGTGGAATTGTCTTGAAAGCCACTTGTGGAGAAGGAATAACAAGCGACAATCCGAAAATACGACGGAAAAAAAAATCAGTCGACGGTGAAAACTCGTACGTGCTTAACATGTGATTTTACAATTTTCCTGTCATCGCAATTGCAGCCACGGGGTTCGACACGGGCAATCACAGTTTCTCGACAATAATTATACTCTCGCTCGCGATTCTCAGCAGCTGCTGCACGATAATACCCCGTTCATGCATTCACACATTCTTGCATGGGACAGAGAATTGTCCCATGCAAGAATCCAGAAATTATATTTCGAAATCGGCATGAAAACATTGATTCAGATCTACGTGTTAGGCTACCGGACGTTGTAGCCTTAAAAAACGTTTCGAACGAGTTGAAACTACGTTTTCACAATCGCAATTTATAAAATATGCATTTCTAAATACTCAACTATCATCAGTTTTTCCTCTTTTACAAACTATTTCATTTAAAAAAAATAATTTTAATGAATTTCTAAAGAATTCTATTTTTTTTTAATTGAAAATATCTTTCATTCGATTTTAATAACGAATAATCGAGAGAAGAAAAATCGTATATCGTTTGAAAATTATGGACGATACTCGATTTCATTTATAAAACCGGAAGTGCCATTTCAAAAAACATTCGGCGAATCGATAAAGCGCCGATAAAACGAACGTATATTTACGTTTTCGTTTCGTATTATCCGACGTTTGTGTGATTCGACCGAGCGATCGACGGCGGCGGCGGGTAATGACACTTGTTATGTGTTATCTCACCGGCATTATACGATTGAACGTGATATTTCAGCGTGCCCGGGGAGACAGCATCGTCGCTGTTTGTCGAACCGACGAGACGTTTATTACGAAATCTCGTGGAATCGTCGAACTTCGCGTTAGTCACCAGGAAGACTCAAAAATAAAGTGAAAAAAGGTTCTTTTGTTCCCGATTAATTTCGACCGCGGGTTGTCATCGGCTATCAGCCAATTTTTTTCTATCATCAAATATATTGAAAATATTTTTCAATAAAGACGAAAAGAATCAGAATTTGCTTTTTTTTTCAACGTTGATTATTAATTCGAATAAAACATTTTATACACTAAGTCAAAAACGTGATTAATAATGTTAATACTTTGGAAATTTAATATCGAACTATTTTTCACAGGGCGTTTTCAGCGATACCTTGGTGAAAAAAAGCCGTGATTGATCAAAGATGCCGAAGGGTCGAGGATTCAATTATTTCGATGCTACCTAGCTGAAAGCTCGAGCTCGAGACCAGAAAGTAAAAAAAAATCACGTCCGCGAGTTTATTTGCGAATGGGGGTGAAGTTTGAAACCGGGATCAACAGAGACAACGCAGTTTATTGTAACAGCCATGTGTGTTTCAGGACAAACAAATTAATTTGCATTCTCTTTCACAGCAAAGTACGTTTACGCACGTGTTCACGTGTTTGTGTGTAACGAAACAGCATGGAAAACGACAATCTGTATTTACTTCCACGAAGGAAGTGGAGCAGAGGGGATTGCTACAACATACCTACGCAAATGACGGCGAAATTAAAGGAATTCTGATTGGTTCTGCCAAGGTTACACATATATATAAAAATATATAACTAGGTTATAAATATTTAAGATACAAACCTATATATATTAACATTGTCATATATTTTTAAATATATATCAATACGCGTCTTGAAAAATATTTGTCCAAAAAATAAAAGCTGTGTGTCTTACCTTGGATTGATCCTGCTGCTGGAAAAGTTGTTCCCGAAGGAACTGCAGCTGCAGTATCATTTCCGAGAGTCGTCGTTCCTTCTCGACGAAAGTCTCAGCGCAGAGGACCCTGTGGAAGGCCGCGGCGCCGTCCTGCTGTCCGTCCGTGTTGGGAAGCCTTCCGTTGCCCGGTGGCGATGGTGCCACGCTGTTTGATACGCTGCTGCTCCCGCTGCTGCTGAAAACGGAACGTACCATTAAGGCTACGGTGAAATTTGTCGAAGATCCGTCGATGCAAGTACCACGACACGGAGGCGGTCATCGCGTGGCCCGATGCCGGGAGTGCTCTCGTTTCCGGGTTACCGGGGGTCGAGGGACCGACCACCGTCGCCGCATGTGCGCCTTGTACTGGCTCTTTCGCCGTTGATGGGACAGACCGAAGTGGGCTTTGCTGATGGTCGAGATGTTGCATAGCAGCGACGGGGAAACGATGGAAAGCAAAAAAGAAAAAAAGAAAAAAGAATGTGAGAGAAGCTCGAGGGGGTAGTGAGGGTGAGAGTGAGCGATAGAACGAAGAAGGGAGGTCACGGGGGTTGCGCTAGCGGGCTACGGCCGAGTTAGTGAATAATAGATAGGGTCGCGGCCGCGCAATCTCGGCGAGGCGAGTGTTTGCACCGGTGATGGGCCCCCGGATGCCTGCCCAAGCGTCGACACCCCACGCCCCCCTCGCTGGCACCCGTCCCCGACCCCCTGTGTAGCCCGTGCTTGCCCGTTTCGCTTTAAAACCCAACAGAGATCTCGTTCTCTTTCTCTCTTTCTCTCTCTCTCCCTCTCTTGCTGCCACGGATTTTTTTTGTTTCTCGCTCCCTCTTTGGCTCTGAGCGCTTCTGTCGTTGGTTCGCTCGCTCGTCGCATCTCTGTTTTATGCACCAGAAAAAAAAAAGGGGGACCACGAATAAGTGATACCCCGGCGTCATTGTGCGAATGCGAGCGAGGCTGTCCGGATCGGACGCCCATCCGCTTTGCCCTGTGGCCTTTATTTCTTTTTCTTTTTTTCTTCTACTTTTTTTTTAACTCTTTGTCATACAGTCTCGCAGTTCTAACTGTTTCGCGAAAAGCTATCTAGCTTTGCCCAATGTGAAAGAAGCCGATGTATGTTTGTTGAAGGATTTGAAGCAATTTCGCGTTGGAAAGTCATCGAATCGTAAAACCCGCAGAGACGAGAAAAACGAACGATACAATTAAAATTCCGCGACCGAAATGAACGATCTTCCGTCGCCACCCTCGCCGGATCGACGGATCGCCAGTCTTCCTTCGGACTGAAGCAATCACGTGATGCATCGACGTCACACAAGTCTGTGTATCTTTTATCTATGAATCGTACATACATATATGAGTATACATCTATATATTTTTTTCTTTTTTTATCATTTCGTTTGGCCACGGTCATTAGCAAAGAATGCTTCTTATGCGGGAGCACGCGCATGAAAGGACTTTGCTGTGAGTGGAGTCTCGACGCGCAATGTGTGCTACATCCTTTGGACCGATAGTATCAATGGCGCGGCGAGGCCTCGCCGGAGTATCTACGTTCGTGCCGGATAACCCCGGTCAGTCACGGAACTCTGTGAAGAACCAACAAAAGACTCATTCTATTATTATTATTATTGCCCGTTGAGAAAGCCAAGGGCTTATTTCTTCACTCCGCGCTATTCGCTTACCGACACATGGGGATCCGCGCATGGATCTGGGTCTGGCTGTACGTACGCGCGAACCGCATGTTCGGCTCAGGGGTGAAGGGGGCTCGGGGATAAGGCGATATGAAGAAGAAAAAAAGAAATAACAGCTCCCTGACTCTGCGAGTGACTTTGTTAATCCGAAAAGCGTAGGAGCATATACTGTATGTAATGTGTAGTGGTACATGCACTACAGTACACTCCGATGCACGTTTTCAAACACTTCGCTTTCGCTGCGTTTAATTTGCAACGGTATAATGTCCATTTTACATTTTTCATACGTTTCTTGCGAACTTTTATTTATTTTTTTTCTTTAATGCTTTGCGGATGTGTGATGGAGATTTATTTCGCGGTTATGTGATTGTCAGAGTCGTTGAGAAACTATTATTATGATAATGTGATAAGTTTTCGCGGCAATCGTGTCGCTGATCGGCCCAGAGCTGCGGTCCACGACGCAAGCATCTCGGCACACAGGTGTTACGTTATAACGTAAGAACGTGTATTATTATTAGAATATTATCCTTGACGACGGACCATCGCCGCATCCGACGGGGCAACGGAATCTTGAGCGTAACTCACTCGACGTTTTATTTCGATGATCGCGAAAGACGAATTATCGCGACTCGTGCGAAAATCTCGTCCGCGACGGCGAACAATCGAGTCCGAAGAGACTCGAAACGGTTTGGGAATAGAGGTAGCCATCATCGACGATGATGTCGGTCATGATTGAATTGAAGAGATTTTTTCAAAAGAATTGTCTTTTCGCATTGATTGAAACCCGTAGCTCTTTTCGACCATCAGCACACAAAAAGATTTGCTGCAAGGGACGAATTGATTTGTTTGACTCGGGGAAATTATAATATATTTTTTGATAGTTCCTTTAAGGGGTGCCATAGGTTACTTGGTTAAAATTCAATTTTTACTTTGAAAAAAAAATGTTGGCCATTTTAACCAAAAAATCGAAACGTCGGCATTTTTCATTATTTTAATCTAAAAATTGAACTCGATACTCTCGAAATACTTGGTCCAGAAAAAAATAGCCTGATAATAGCCGTTGGAAAAAGTATTTAATCATTTTTCAAAACGTAAAGGGTCTCGAAATACGGTCTATTTTGCTTGTAGGCTTTTCAACCCCAGTGTACCAACTAAGGGCTGAACATTGTCACAAACAAAATAGAAATTCTGTCCAGAGTAGTTTTGGATTTCTGTATTTTTACTGTCTCATGATTGATATACGAGGGATCCGGAGTCGGATAAATTGTGACGGTATTTGTCGGTACTCGTCGGATTTTCCCGAAGCTTCTGTGCCAAATTTCGGTGGCTCTCTGGCTCGTAGAAACTCGAGACGCCCGTGTGTGTGTGTGTGCGCGCGGTTGTGTGTATCACTACAAATGCATACGTGTGCATCACGGCTTTGATACACGAAATCGTGGCAGATGCGTCGGGTTTGTAGAGACGGAAAATTCGCTGGATACACGAGAGCGTCAAGCACGTCGTCGTCTCGATGCTCGAGCTTCTCACGGATGTCTTCTCGTCATCGTTCATAAAACTCTCGGATTTGATACAAATCTGAATGGTGACAATCGTTGTAAAATAATAAAAATAATAATAATAATAATAATAATAATACTAATAATAATAATAATAATAATAATAATAAAAATTATAATAATAATAATAATACTAATAATAATAATACTAATAATAATAATAACAACAATAATATTAATAATAATGTTTCTCGCATGGTAATAATTATCGTTACGGCAAAGATTAGCAGTTTAATGATCACCGTGGTATCGTAACAGCATCCGGTTGTTACTCTGACAAAATGGAAACATTGTGGGACCACCAATCGCACATATCATCGTTTGAAATCCATTCCAACAAATTCCTTCCGTTCATCGCGGATAGTCACGATAAGAAAAAAAAAATAATAATGATGAATTACAAAGAAAAACGTTAATTAAATCGAATCAAAGTAGACAAAGAATCGATTCATGGTCGTAACGGTTTTACCTTGAAACGATTACGCGACGACGATTTCGACTCCGAGCCCACAGTACGAGTTACGAACGTTCGAAGCGGAAACGGCGGGAAATAATAAAATCGTATCTTTGTGACTCGCTCGAGTTGTAGGAACCGTTAGAACGCAGAACGATGGACGACGATGCTTCGAAGTTCGTATTTCCATCTTCGCCCGGGGTTTGCTTACGATGGTTTTATCTTCGTTTCTCGCGCTGCCGCGCCGCGGACGGGTTCTTTACTTTCTCTCCCTCGAAATATATAAATCTCTTCACGATAACTTGTGGCTGCCGTGAAACGCGAGACAGAAGAAAAAAATAAGGAAACAAAAAACAGGAGGAAAAAAAAATTCCACCCGAGAATCATCCTCACGATGTGAGACATATATCGACCGAGAGCGTCGGCGGGTCGATGTTGATGCTGTTGCGGTTGCATTAAAAAAAATATATAGTCTCCGTTACACGGCTTTCGGGTGCATCATTGTTTCCGGTAGCGAACAGCCTAATTCGGTTTGCGGCAGTTATACCGCGAACACTCTCATGTGCATGGAGAACCGACGCGTCCCAATGGAATATACGCACAATTCGCTGGAGTCTGAAGGGCAAGCCACGGAGATAGCCTCGCAATCGAATAAACGCTTAATTTTTCGTTTTATTCTTTATCGCAGATGCTCTCCAACTGGCGGATATAAAGCCGTTTCTGTGTGCCCCATTGTGGCGGGTGTTTCGCTAACGGATCGAATGAATTAATTCCACGTATTCTAAAAGTGGTTTTGCACAATACGCTTGTGGTACTTTCGGCGGCAGAGAAGTGAACGGAGGAGGGGATGCTGAGGAGGATGGAGTCATGAGAGTCGATAAAGTCGGAGGCAATAGAACATTGCCATTGGGATACGGGACACGGTGAGGGTGAGACAGCGGGACCTGGGCGACACTCGGACGTGGCAGGGTAGGGCAACGGGACACTTGAGTAACTGGGAAAAGACAAGGTGGGGGCGGTGGAGCACCCACGCCGCTGGGACATGGCGGGGTGGAGCAATAAGACGTTAACTTTACCGGAACACGCTGGAGGACCCTGAAAAACAGATACGACTAGGTAAAAAGAGGTTTTCCGGTCCGTCCCGAATTCTTTCTCATTTCATAAATCCATACGAAATTACGTCAGTGAATAAGTCGACGATAACGCAGAACCCGCGACAAAATAAAATTATCGTTAAGAATGAGAGATAAAAGAAACAAGCCATGGCCCCGAAAAAAAACCAACCCGTTGACTGACCTATGCGTATTGTGGCCGGTGGGAGTGGAGGAGGGTGGCGGCGTTCGTCTCGTGTTGGCGTCGTCCTGTAGCGACAGTGATCCGCTGTTCATTTTGCACGTAAGCCTCTTCAAAACGTCGTCCATGGACCTTTTGCCACCAGCCGCGGCAGTTCCACCGCCGTTATTGTTGTTGTTGTTGATCTGCGTCACGCTGTTGTTGTTGTTGTTGTGCAGTGTGTGATGCAGATTGTGGGGATGATGATGGGGGTAATAGGGATCGTTGAGCAGAGTCGGGGGAGATCCGCACTCGGACGAGCTCGCGGGTTCGTGACTGATTGCGGAATTGGCGTTCGTGTGATGATGATGATGATGCGGATGATGATGCTGATGATGGGGATTGTGATGATGCTGATAGGACGTGTTGTCCTGTTGATTGTTGCCGGTGGCGAGGAAAAGAAGCCTCTGACGTTTGGCAGCCGGGGGTGAGTTTGGCGACGGCGACGGCGAATCGCGTAACTCGGGTTCGCTCGTTGTCGCCGGGGAGGAACAACCGGAGGACGCGCCGCATTCGCCACCGACTCGTTGATGAGGGTAGCAAGGTTCGTCCATACGATCGACGCTCACCGTCGAATCCTCGAAACCGTCGACGATCTCGCCGACTCTGTCGTTGCCCGCGACGACTACGCCTCCTCCTCCTCCGCCTCCAGCTCCCGGCGATATCTCGCCGCCTACACCTGTCACCGACGAGGTCGTGTCCTCCTCCTCCTCGGCACCCGCCACTGTTCCCGCACCGCCCCCGCCCTCCGATAGCTTCGTTGGTGGCGACTTCCTCTTTGAGGACATCCTTAGTCTGCAACACAAGCGCAACGAGAGCTCATTTTAGTTTTACGGTCAAATCGGATACTAATTTTTTTTTGTTGGTTTCAATTTTTCTTTCTTGTTTTGTTTTTTCGATTCATTTTTTTTTTATTTCGATTGACGTTACAGCAGTGGCCCAAGGAGGAGGTGTGACCATTCAATGCATAGTCCAAACATACAGTATTTTCACACAGACAAGATATGCAGTTGAGTATGTACATTATCCTAGATATCGAGACGGGAGAGGGTGAAAATAGAGCGAAACAAGATGAAAAAATCGTCGAAGAAAATCGTCTTAGTCGACAATTTTAAATTATTGAACGTCAAAGTCGTGTTAGTCGATTCGAACGGACTCCGGAGGTTAGCGCCGAGTCGTCGAGGAACGGTGACCCAATCTGAAATCGGAAATTGGGGTTGCTTGTAAACACGGTTTATTCGCGAGGGCCGAAGGCGTTGCGAGCCAAACGTTACGACGATAGATTCTCTTCCTTACTTTCCACCCAGATGACTCTGCTCCAATAAACAGCGATGTACACTCGACGGGACGACATCTTCTGGAGATGATCAAGTGTGCGTTCGTGCGAGAGGGATAAAGAGGGAGAGGGAGAGAATGTCGTAGGTGTGCACAGAAGCATCGTTTCGATGCCACCGGACACGACGTCTAAACTACCACCAACCCGCTCGTTACGTATCTGCTCTTTGCGACGACGACGACGATGACGACGACGACGACTACGACTACGGCGTTAATTTAGCAACGGCCTACCATCGCCGGGTTATCCATTCATTTCCGTCTACAAATTACTAAATCTAAATCGTGCAATTAGCCACGTAGAATTCTCGCAAAGCCGTCTGAACTACGGTGTGCCTAACCACGAAGCCAGGCCTCGGCTTACGACTACCCAGAAGGGAATCCCACAGGCGCCAAGGTGACGACGACCGAGGCTATGGTAAACGTTTGCTCCTCCTTGACACCACTTTGCGAATTCGCGAAGACCCGACCGGGGGACTATATAACCGTACACCCTCCCCCCTCCCCCGCTCTGCATCCAACTCCGGGCCGCGACGTTGCATTGCCAAGTGTGAAATAATTTTGTGACGTTGCTTCGGCGTTCATTCGCTCTTCAAACGTTTCATTTCTCTTTTTACATACTTGCTTTCTTTGGAAAGAAATTTGAATACTTGGGGGGGGGGGGGGAAAAAAAAACAAGTTTCCGTATGAATGCATCACAGACGAGAAATATCGGTGATGAGACGGTTTCCTAAATTTTAAGAATTACAATGTAAAGAATGAATCAATGGTTTAATTCTTGTTAATTAATTATTGAGCGATCAATATATGTCTAATAGATATATTTCTTTGAATAATTTTGTTTCTATTGATAGTTTTCATCGCAAGATTATTAATGTTATATTCTTATCGTATGTCCGTCGATTATATCTTCTCCAACTTATAGATGAACATATATATCGACGTGCGAAAAATGCCTATCATAATATATTTAATATAATATAACATAATGTATATATTCACACGCATAACTATATAATCGACAGACATAATAGATGAATAGAACATCAACAATCTCGCCAACAAAACTAGTAACGGAAAAAAACAAAAGAAAAAAATTATGTAACGCGCAGTAAATCGGTCGGTTATCGTTATCGCCCACGTATGATTGCTGTGTAAGAGTTTCGTAACGATTTCTCTGTCGTACAAGTGGCGATGGAAGCGCGGGGAAGGGGGGGGGGGATATTCGTCGGTCGAGAATTGTCGAGAACGAAGAGACGCAGTGAGAAAAAATGAAACTGCGAGAGAGGCAAGACGGAAGCAGGATCTCGGAGGGTAGACGACAAGTGTGAATGGTACTCGTCGTATTAACCGCGTTATCGTGTATATATTCCATTATCCGCTTATCGCGTAGAGTGGAGGTCGGTAGGTCGATTCAAGACGCCTTTGGCACACACAGCTCTTGTCAGTCGGGCTTTCGTTTGTTATCTCAGTCGGTGTGATTCCGTCTGCTCGATCGAGATGCCATGTACATAATACGATTTACGGACGAGTGTCCGGACCGCGTGTCGTTAAAACAGTGGCTGACACATGCGCATATATAGGTATG
The DNA here is from genome assembly GCA_963971145.1 of Sussaba pulchella. NCBI lineage: Eukaryota > Metazoa > Arthropoda > Insecta > Hymenoptera > Ichneumonidae > Sussaba > Sussaba pulchella. Next base: position 18,690,632 of record OZ020164.1, on the reverse strand, counting down.
TATTTATGAATACATATATAGGGTATTTCACGACAAATCGGACAGTCGAAACCCTGACGCCTGGCAATTCATTTCATAATTTTCTTTTTTGGCTCTCCTTTGATCTAAAACATCCTTGATTTTATTCAGAATTTTCGGTTTCCTCCACGATCCTGAAAACAATTTCAAACTGTTCTCAAATAAAGGAAAAACATACCTCGTCATTGAAAATTTTATCTGTTTATTGCGATTGTTACTAGTTTTTTAAATCAAAAATATTACGAATGCTTTTTACATTCGATTCTGATTGATCAATAAAAATAATCATAATAATTATAGTAATAATAATATAATCATGATATTTTTTATTTCAGAAATCAATAGCAATAAAGATCACACTGGAAATGTAGCAATCCTTATTTTTTGACTCACTGGAATCACAAACAAATCAAAATATTCAATCATGTCGAAGAATGCTTTTCCTTATTTGGGGGTAGTTTTTAATTTCCCGGAGGGTTGTAGAAGGATCAGGAAACTCCAAAAAAAAATCCCCGGCGTTTTTAGGGTCACATAAAAGCCAAAAAAAAATCATGAACTAAATCGGCAGGGGTCAGGGTTTTGACCGTCCGATTCGCCGTGGAATACCTCGTATCTGTACATAGTATAACACAATGTACAGCATCCGACAATATATTATCGATAAAAGACCTGCGAATAGGTCGAACGATATGCAGATACGAGTTGTCTCGACTCAAAGGACGTTCGAGGGGTGAAGACGGTTGAGAATCACGAGCAACTCGGATGGCAAATATTGCGCGTCTTTTATCGTACTAATGATACTAATTGAGCTAACGACGATTCGTTTTGGCACGTCATTTTTTCCCCCACAGTTACCGAGACGGTCAAGCAGTGGCATTCGATTGTCAAGCGAATTTTCGTTACAATTCGTTTAAAGAATCGGAGGATCTCCATAGAATAAAATATATTATATTGTTTTCAATAACTATCTACAATTCAATTCAATTTCATTCCTTCGATAATTATAAATATAAATATCGTCCGTACTAAGTTAGAATCTTCTTTTTTGAGTCTCTTCTCAACATTCCAATGTTTCTTCATTAGAAAAATATTAATTGGGATAATATTTTTTGGTAGAGCTGGAACTTAACCGCGCTATGCAAAACTCGGATTACAATTTTATTAGCTACCGCCGTCACCAATGTGCAGACAACGTTTCACTAAAAAAATGACAGTGAGAGAGAATGAAAGAAGAAAAAACAACAGAAAAACAGTCGAATGAAATATTTTTAACAGACAACCAGATGCCGTGGCCGCCTCCGCTCGTAACCCGAGTAATTTAAGGGAAGGATAAACATAGCCGACAAAAAGTACGAGAGCGCTTCCTCTCGGTGGATTCGCGTCTTTCTCGTTATTTTCCTTTCCCCCTATATCGTATTTTCATTGTTTTCTTTGGGTCGTCCCCCCGGTTTTTCAATCGACGAAACCGCTTATGAGAAAAGGAAACGATATTTTTCACAATTAAGCCGAACCCTCCGGAGGCTTTGGATTTTGTTTGTGATAGCAAGAACGGAAATTGGTGTCAAGAGTCAAAAATCAATTCCGTTTCAAATAAATTCAAGATGAAGATACAATTCTTGCATCATAGCCATCTAGGTGCTACAGAGAATTAATCAATGGATTAATTACATTCATTTAATCTGACCTACATTAATTTTTTGGGTCAAAATGTGATTTTCAATAATATTACGTAGTTTTTTTGATAAAAAATCGATTATCAATTGAAATCGACATTTTGTACATTTCCATTTCTTTCATTAAATAATAATGATAATAATAATTGATCGACAGGTTTAACAACAGAAATTCGAATTCCTGGAATAAATTTATGAGAAAATATAATCCACATCTATCGAGTATATTAGTTAAACGATAAGAGGTCACGATTTTTCGTTGTAAATGCAGAAGAGATAGTGATTTTCCCATTTCGAGAATCGTAATAATGCGAAACGAATGAACGAACCTCGGGTGTGATTAAAACTCATCGATATTATAATATAATCGGTGCGTACACCGTGTGTGTATCTTATCGTGTTCGTTGGTTAAACGCTTGTTACGACTATCGTTCGCAGCTCTCCGCCGCACCCCCCGAGCTTGTTATGAAATTACAACATTATAAAAGCGTTGCGCACCGTGCGCGCGGGGCATTGGTAAATGGATCGCTTGCGTGTTGCTGTTGCCGCTGCTGCTGCTGTTGCTGCTTGATGTAGCCGATGCAAACGATTGTATAATTCGCGAGTGGCCAACACCAACGTCGTCTCGTGAGCGATGTGACCCTCCCACATATATCTATGATATTATTTAATATATCAATTATTTGTAAATTGATGATGATATTGTTGATTTAACAGTTAAAATCATTGTTTATTAATTATTTATATATCTATAAAATATTAGTCAATAATTAATATTGTTGATTATTAGTTGATTATTCATTTCGTATACAGTATCAGGTAATTCTGAATTATCATGCACATAATATTATTGTGTTCGTATTTTTATCCGATTTGACTTAGTTTCCTTATATTAAAATGTATATATGCACGTATATTCATATAGATTATGTATGTACACTGATAATACGAGTACGAAGGCTTTATGCATGTTTCTTATCACGAAAAAGTCGAACATCCCGGTTACATTCATCCGCCACCGATATAGGGTATTATTGAGAGGAATGTTATGGCTATATTTAAATTCGCGGTTACGGTTATCGTATTACAATTGCGCCCGAGCGCGTAATTCGAATTATTCCAACCGACAGTCTTCATTCTCATCGTCATCCATCTCCACTCTCATTCCCCCGATTGCGCAATTATCGTTTTTTCAACTTTTTTTAACGTTCGTTGCTAAAAAACAATGAAACAATTTTGCGTAACGAACGAATGAATGATAGTTGAATATTAAGATAAACAATTTGTATTTCGACCTTGTCGAGGTTTGTAAAATGATGTTTTTACCTTATGAATTCGTACGGTTTTCGGGTTTGTGTTATGATTAGAAATTCCTTCGTCCAACACTATTGTTGCATATCAGTTCTTACGTGTTATACATAACCATGCATGTATTTAGGTATATGTATGTGAATGTCAGCGAGTTCCTTGTTTCGTAACACTCACCATGCGTTGGAAACATTTTTCTCTCTGTCCTCCTCGTTCTCTCGCTCTCTCTCTCTCTCCACCCCTGTGTTTATAGTCGTATAACTAAACTCCCAAACTACCTAAACCAAAGCGTCGTACGTGCTTCTCGAACCGACTCGTTAACGGTCCATTGTAATTTCTTCGCCACAGTAGCGCGAAAAAAAAAATTAAAAAAATATATAATAGAAACATAAAAACGAGAATGAAGTTTTACAAAATATTTTTTTAAATCGACGCCTGGAATAAAACATGAGATGCACGAGTGTCGAATTTGTAACTAAATTGATAATTAAAAATTGTGTTTTGGACTAAAATAATGCGAATGCAAAAGACTCGAAAATTGGTCCCAGTCATAAAAATTCCTCACAATAAATGTTTTTCGAGCCACCGTACTCCATATATCAGCAAATCCAGTTAACAAACGTAAAAAATACGATGTTATCGTGGTTCTGACGTTTTCTTGCGTAATTTCCGTCACCGAGGAACGAAATCCCACGTAAACCATCGAAGATCTGGAAACGTATCGCTCACGAGCGAAAAATCTAAAAACTTTAAAAAAAATCCAACAAAAAAAAAACAAAGAATTGTAGCGTTAGAGACACGACGAGCACTCGAGAAAGAGGATGGCGAGACGGTAACACTGACGGAGTTTCTTTCCACCCGTAGTTATCCATCTTGACGGCCGGCGGGGTCTCTCACAAACGACGCCTACTACGACGAGCGACGTGTTCTAACGAAATTTTTGTCGGGATCTCTGTTTTCACGAAGGAAACGAGGGAGCGAGAAGAACACCGAGTCTTTCGATAGTCGTATGTAAGCCGAAGCCTCTCTGACTTTCTATTAGTGGCACAATGGGCTACGTGGTTTTTTGGGGTGCTGCGCGGCATCTGTTCGGGCTCAAGTAGCGCCCGCGCCCGCGCTAGAGTCAACCGAGCCATCGTCCGGGGGGCCGAAGACCAAGAAGGCAATCTCGAGAATTGACACGACCCGCAAAAGCTTTGAGATTTCGACTTCCGCCACCGACGTAACACCCATCGAGCCATGGGAACGCAAATTCCCATGCATTTTTCATGCGATCCAACGGCAATGACATTTTTTTTTTAGAAAAATCGTTGAGACATTAAAATCATATTTTGTTTGAAAAATTTCAAAGTCGATGCTCTTAGGGGCTAATGATTCCGTGTTTATGGTAATTTTTTTGGGATTCGTCGTTGAGTGATGTGAAAATATTTTTATTTTTTCGATATCCATGAAAATTGGTTTTTGGAAGAAATATCTAGACTTTTTTCCAATGCGATGGATGAGTTCGAGAGACTAATGAGATGGTCTAAATCTGACGACCAGAGATTTTAAAGTCGAAGCAAAAAATTATACCAACACTACTAGACCAGAAAATATAAACCACCAAAATAAAACAAAAAAAAATCCAAAATCCATGAAAACAATAATTTTATCAAGCAAATATCCATTTTCCAATGCGTCATATCGATCCACAATAAACGGAAATCTCGAAACTCGACGTACGGAGAAACGTCGCGAGTCGGAGCGAAAGATGTCGACGAGATTGCGAAGGATGTTTAAAAAAAAATGAAAGAAAAGAAAATTAAGAAGAAAAAGCAGCGAGAAAAAAAAATAAGTCAACGCGTTTCTGGTAGCTATAGCCGAGGTTGCGAGTGTAGAGAAAGGCCGTATCGTTAGTATTCTTTATAGGACCCGACGTGAGTATATGCTCTACATAATGGAGTCAGCCCCGTCACAGAAGCTAGAGTTCGCCAGCGAGAGAGTCTTCTTTTGACGCCGCTACGTCGTACCGGCCTCTTGTTTATGTATGAGCGGCAACGCTGGCGGACCGCGCTCACACCGAAACGCGAAATAAGAGGACGAAGAAGACAACGTCACGGCGTACATCACAGTCTCTTTGCATGATTTTTGCTCGGGACGTACCCCGACGTGCCCTTCGCAACGTTTCCGTTGTGTAACGCTCTGTGTCTGTCCGCGCTCATTGCTCTTCGACGACGACGACGACGACGACGATGACGACAATGTGGACGTCAACGTCAACGAGAACGTCGAAAAGACTTTGCAGCTCGTGGCGGAAAATATTTCCTATGTTATTTTCACAAACTAATCAGCGCTGCAAACTGATGTTCTTGGACGATGAATGCAGAAACAATTTTTTTTTCTTCAATCGCGTGCAGCTTTTGTACAATGATTTAAAAAATAAAATGTCCAGTATGGGAACAACGATGCTCCATATTTTAGGAGGAAGCTCGATGAATATAGAAATTTACATCTGGAGACGATGGTCAGTGGGGGTAACGATGGTCAGGGTCGAAAAATGTTCAAGATCGAATTTCACACGTGCTCCTGATGAATTTTCATAGGACGAGCGGTTGACTTTTGAGACAGATGGCTGTTATGAGGCTGGGCAACGATGGGCCAACGTCAAAATGGATATACGTATTTTCTATATCGTGTTTTCCATCGATCCTTCTGACTATTCTTTCCAGAAAAAAATTATGATAAAAATGAGAAATCGCAAAGCCGTGTAATTCAAAAGGCGACAATCAATCGAAACTCTTATTCATCTTTCCTACAACACGATTATTATTTTTGTTATTACGTCATATTGAAATAAAAATGATTGTGAATCCTAGAGCCGCCAGCTTACAGTGACGACAATTATTTGAAACGCTTATTCATTTATTCGTGCATTTATTTATTTCTTGATTCATTTATCTATTTGTTTTCGGTAAATCGATCGTCCCGTAGAATATTGAACGCCAGAGACGCGTCGTATCCGTGAAGAATGGTTGTGCGAAACGAAGAGAGGGTGTAGAAGCCGGCGTTAAGTCTGAACCATTATATCGGCGTGCTAACAAGCAAATCGATTAATATGAGAGTCCGCGCGAGACGCCGATATTAATTCACGCCGCGGGAAATCGTCCGATTGGATTAATCATCGAGTCGATTGGACGAGGGTCGGGGGCGTCGTGATGCACGGAGCGCGGCGGTGGGGTGAAGGGGCGGTGGGGGGGTGGGGGCGAGGGGCACGAACTCGTAGTACTACCGTCGCTACTACTAACACGAGACCGCGCCGGGCCGGAGTCTACCGCTTCCAAGCTCTTCTCGCTCGAGGGGGAGAGTCGAACCCAAGAATGCGACATGCGAGCGTGTTCGCGTGGTTTGGATATCTTCGTCATATCGAAATCGTGACCATAACCGATACGTCTCACGTTTCTTTGCCCCTCCCGAGTCTGAAAGTTTATACACACGGCTTTACATTGTGCCAAAAAAGTAACTTTTTTTTGCATGTTTCGCCGACGATTCTACATAGACAATGCGAGACAAAGAGTCGTAAGATTTTTTTTGGATCAAAATATTTATCGATTAATTGACGGCAGAGATATTTGAAATCTTGGATCGTTCGCTACGATGAAAAAAAAATATAATAAAATCATTGATGGAAAAATTTCATTCGATCATTTTGTTGCTTCTTTTTTTGAGTCATTGGTCTAATGAATGAAAAAAAAATTGAATATTCCATCATTTAATAAGTTTTATTGGATTTCATCGTCCCCGGATTGTCCCGATCAGTGTCAAAGACCGGAGCAAACTTGTTGCGAAGCGTGCTCGCATCTTGATTCGGAAAATGATACGATACCGTCGGGAGGAGCTGGATTACATGGTTCATGATGATAGGGGCGAAGCCCGAGGAAGGGGAATGACGCGGGGGGAAGGGACGAGGGAGACGCACGCAACTGAAAACCCGGACGAGATTTTACCGCAGCGGGCCACGTGGACCACGTGGCTTCTGCAAAGATCTCCGACTCAATCACATCCGGGTAAATCGTTTCGCGTGCTTCTCATCCTCGTGTTCTCGGATTTTCTTCTTCTCCTCCAACAAAACATGGCTTGCGTGATACACATCGAACTCGTCCACGAAACACCAGAAAACATTACAGACGAGCGGGCCGGCTGGGGGGGAGGGAAATAAGGAGAAAGGAAGGGGACCGTGTACGAGAAGACGAAAAAACACGGTGAGGACGTTAAAAATGTAAAAAGAGCGAGAGAGAAGGTGAAGAATGAGAAAAAGAAGACGAAGAAGAAGAAGGAGAGGGCCGTCTGGACCGAGTGTGGGTTTTAAGAAGAAGTGAGGCCATGTGTTTAGTGTCAGGTTGCTGGAACAGCACCGACGATCTTTCTACGTTGCTCGTCGTTCAAATGTACTGGAGTATCTTCCACTTTGTATAAATACGCTTGCACGACTCTTCGGTTTTTTCTTGTTTTGTGGTTTTCTTTCCTTTTTTTACAATTAGAAACGTATCCTCGGTAATTCATAGGCCAGTGAATCTGCCAAATGTCCCAGTTTCCGTACTTTGACATTCGAATACGTCAACTCGAGTAGGAAAGTCGTTGATTTGGCCGTTGATGGAATTTCGTGAATTTTTTTTTTCTTTTTTAATTTAATTCATTTTTGTTATACTTGTTATTGTTGAATTTCAAATCAATTTTGAGTAATATCCGGCGGAAGGCCGGAAGTGAATGAAAGGTATTGTTATATTATTATTGTTATTATTGTTATTATTATTGTTATTATTATTATTGTCATTTATAATGGCGAAATTCACATTTCCTTGTATTTGAAAATTCAGGGACCTGAAAAATTCGTGAAGGGTGCAAGTATTTGATGAAATATCTCAGTGGTAGACGTTCTTTCTTCATCCATATTATAATGGTCTATATAAAAAACTGGTAACAATGAAATATATATATAAATATAAATAAAGCTTATTGCATACGCACTTTGGCCACTTGGTTATATTTCGCCGAGTACTGTATCTTGGGAAAACGAACGTAGAGCGAACGCGGATGAGAAACCGTGAGTCGGAGGATAAGTTAGAGACGAATGAACGAGTGAGAGAGTAAGAGGGCTTAAGAGAACGCGCGTAACTGCCTTCCATACATCAAGAACAAAGCGCGGTAGGCTAATGCGAGACCGTCCCCGTGGTCTGTGCGATACGAGCTGGTTTGGTCCACGCTGCACGATGATGCTGCAGCGGCTGCCGCTGCTGCCGTTGCCGTTGCCGCTTCTGGTTCTGCCGGCACTTTGGGTATATCTTCGGGTTCTATTCATCCTCCTGCCATTAACCCAGCCACGGTGGTCGACTTCAGCAGCGCGTGGCTCATCGTCAGCCGTGCTCACAGATACCTGCGAGCTTGATGCTGATGCTTATGCCGCTGATGCTCCGCACCAGCGCGAGCCTTTCCCACTTAGTCTCTCCAACGAAAAGTTCATTAGGCACCCATTCCGGCATTTACTACGACGAGTGACTGCCGCTGCAACGCGCTCGCCCGAGCTTCATTCATTATAGGACCGAGATCGTGAATCCAGACTGCGGCGAATCGTTATTTTCGATTCATTGTTCCATTAACGCGAGAGCGCTTTCTTCCTCTTTGATACTAATCGCAGTGCGCTTGTGCAACGCGTTGGCTCTTGTTGCAGGAAAATTTATCACAAAAGCTCGCGGCGGTGCAAAAATTTATGAGATTTCGAATTTGTTTTTTTTTTGTTCTCGATTTTTTGTAGCCCAGATTATTTCTGGGTATCTGGGTGGAGTATCAATTATTACAGCACGGACATTTTTTTTTTCGCTAATTTATTTCTAAAAAATGTTATTCATTACATCGAAGATGATTTATTGAATTTTTGAGTGGATTTAAAAATGTATAAATTGCATCCAATGAAAATTTAATTGTTTTCAATTTTTCGACAATTAATCAATTATTGAGTAATTCCATAAAAAATAATGATTCATTTTTTGGAAATGAGAAATGTGAAAATGTTTATTGTTGGATGATAATTAATACTCATTTGTTTGAAAAAAGTATTTCAAATACATTTTCATTGAATGCATGCCCATCCCTGCCCGGGGCCATTCCCAAAATTCCGTTTAACATCGGGATGTCAGACTTAATAATAGTACCAAGTCTGTGATCGGTGCGGAACTCTCGGTTGACCAACACCGCGTGTTGCACACGCCGAGAGACAAACGTTTTGCGTCGGTATCGAGCTCGCTCGGCCGGTCGGGAATAAACCGCGTTGCCAGTTATAAACGAGAATTTTCTCGTGACCAATGCAGTCGGCTGTTTTGTTTGAAAATGTTTTAATCCGATATTGCGACATTGTAAACACCGGGAGTTTTGCTCTGATCCGGCCAAATGTTACAATACGTAAAATTTGGCAATGCTAGAAATGTGCAATCGCATTGTTGTCTGGATTTCTAAAACTAGCTCGGATTGCCAATTTATTGGTCTCTTTTATAATACTATTTCGAAAATTTATAAAAAAATTTGATATTGATATAAATACTAAAGGATTAATTGATGTATTATAATTAGATAGGAATAATTTAGTCTTACGAACCGAATAATTTCAGTTGAAGACAGTAAAAAAAAATATGAGGGTTGATTTGATTTGGCGCGGAGTGCCCTGTGTGTCCGTAAATCGCTGGTTCGCGGGTCGCGAAACCGGCGAGTATGGCGAAAGCTCGTTGCACTGGGATTCGGTGCCGGGCGATTACTCATCCACGGTCTCGCGCGCCCTCGCTCGAGCTCACCGAACAAAGACTAATTATTCCGTGGAATTTTCGTGGAAGCCATTAGCCACCCGCGCCGATACGCTCGCTGCCGAATCGAACTGAGAAAACAAATTTCTATGACGCGGAATCTCTTCTTACGAACGAAAGCTTCGGCCCCACTCCCTCCTCGTTGCTTCAGCGAGAGGGGGGGGGGGGGCAAACGGAAATAAATGCGTACACGTGTGCCAACTAAATTACAGTGAAAACAATAATGGGCAATAATTCGAAACGTAATTCCATTCATTCATGAAAACAAAGAAATGAAGTTTGATAATGAATTTGTTATCATTTTCTTTACAATTTTTAATAATTGTTGTTCGAAACAAAATCGTCCAATTATGGTTTTATGGAATGAGAGATCTCTTTTTAATTCTATTTTTTTTTCCTTTTGTTTTTTGGTGACAACATTTCGAACTTGTTATCAGCTACGGAGACTCCTTATCGACGACGGATTTTTGTTGCTTTGCGACAATGTATTGTGGTTCGAACTCGTGATGGAAGTGGACGAGCTTCATCATTTTTGCTATTTTCGAATTATTGTATCAGCGGTAGGCTTCTGGAATTCTAGGCAATAAAAGACAATTGCTATCTGGGGGTACCTTTGACCCACAGATTCGATTGCAAGTATGTAAGACTCGACGTTATAATCCGACATATATACGTAAGCCAAGATTCGTTCTAAAGGTCAAAGACTTGAATATCAATTTTTAAAAAATATTCTTCATAAATTTAAGAAGAAAAAAAATATAATAAATAAATAACCAACTTTGTATCACAAAGAACGAAGAAATGGAATCGATAGCTTCTCCAATTAGCGACAAATACATAAAATTCGAAATATCAGACACAAGAAGATTTCTCGCAATTTCGCAACTTCAATTTAATCAAATGATAATAAATTATATTTTTTTTATACGTCGAACAATATTATTCGCGGATGGCAAGGACCGTGACCGAAGAGTCGGAAATATCCTCCGTGTGATTTAATTCAGTCGAATGTCGAGTGAAAAAAACAAAAAATAATAAAAGAATGAAAAAGAAGATGGCGAAGAGAGTGAGAACGGCCGGCGGTCGAGAATACGACGTGAGGAGTGACTTGAGATCGCGCACTGACACTCGCCGGCACACACGTGGACACGTATACCACGCACTCGTGTGTATTATCCATCAGTGAAGAAGGAATGAACGTCGCAGAAGGTGCAGAGGAAGAATACAAGCTGGCAAAATAGGCGTGGACCAGATGGAAGGTTTCATCATTTTCAAAACTGCTGCTCGCTGCAACGACGACGACAAAACAAGTAACGGATTTTTAATAAACCACAATTACTTATAACGAATATTTTATATCAATGATGGTAATATTCACATTTTTTTTTCTCTCAGAATTTCTTTCTATTTTTTTGCGTGGAATTTTTCTAATTGAGGAAATAATTGAATTGTTTTCTTCGGAATTTTCAGAAAGTGGAAAATAAATTCCTCGGAGCGAAGAGAATGTAGAAAGAAGATTCGATTCTAATTCTAATAGCAATATTTAATCAAAAATGGACACAATTTTTCATAAATGAATTTTATTCAAAACAATTCAAATAAGAATAATCCAATTCTGATTTAATAATAAAATTTCGAAGTTTTCCAGAAAAATCAATCGAATCGTCAACTGTTGATTCAAACCGATAATTCGTCAGAAGGAAGCTGCGCCGGTGCGGCACAAGACGGCGTGTGAACACGAACGATAATAAATCTCGAGTCGCGGGATTATCCGTACAATTTAAGGGGTTCCGACGAATTAACATTATAATCCGATTGTATAACCAGCGTGAAGGAATTTTCTAATTCCTCGGTAAGTCCGTTTGGTCGACGAGGAAAACGTTTGTCGTCTCGAAACGTTGTACGACTACGCGTTCTACGCCCTTCGGGCGACGCGAGCGGGTCTTTTGTCATTGTGAAGCTGGAGCTAATCTCGTGCTGAGAGAACGAGAAAAAAAAAAAAGATCTCGAAAAAATCCCTTCGCTTGAAATATTTCTTATTTTCATTCCATACGTTAATTCGATTCTTCTGTTGCAATATATACATATATATTTTATACGCGGATATATCCCAAATTTCCAACGTTTATTCGTCGTCGTCGAACCGTCGGGTGCGTCGCCACCAAAGTGTCGGTCGCCACCTAACACTCTCGAGCCTGTTTTTTATATTATTCTTCTTTTAAAGAATTTTTTTTCATCTTCTTCATTCTCGTCTCATCCTCTCAATCCACGTCGTTTCGTCAGACACACACACGCGCACGTACACACATGAGATTCGTGAAAACATTTACAAAACACGTGGCCCTGGCCATAACCGATTCTCCCGGGCGCCGGTAAAACGCGTCCGCATAGCCAGCATCCGATACGTCTTTCGGTCCACTCGAAATTCGATTTTACGACCAATTTTCGCCCAATTAAAATTATTCAAAAACCCGTTCTCATGTTTCGACACTAGTCAGAACATCGAGTAATTTGACCAGCAGCGAAGAGAAATAGAGGGCGCCAGTGAGATTCAAACGACTTTGAAAAAATCTGAATAAAATGAAAAATAAATAAATAAAAAATGATACACAACAAAAATAAAATAAACGAAGAACTAAAATGAAGAATAAAAAGATGTAAGATATATAGAGAGCCGACGTTCGTGTATGTGTAAAGCGGAGGCATCTACACCGCGTACACTGCAGTCATCATTCTTTTTTACGATGCTTGGCCTATTTTAAAACAACGCGAGTGAGGACTGCGAGTAACAGTCCTACCATCGGAAACCGGCAGCGCCGGCAGCATCATCAGCGGCTTGTGCCATACAGTCTCTGCTACAACAGGCGACGAGGGCGGGGGAGCTGAAGGGAGGAGGGGGGGTCGAAGGGAGACGTCATGGGAGGCTGCTATACGTATATGCCAGTTTCGTTTCTCAGCGGAATCTCAGCGCGAACAATACAAATTCTGAAACTAATACATATGTATACGTGTATGCATAATTTACATTAGAAACACCGGGCATAATACCTGCTCCATCATTTGGAACGGTATGTATATTGTGGGCTTAAGTCGTTGAGGCTTTGGCGGTACTCGTCTTCCATCTTCGGATGACGCAAAAATTTTTGTTTGGTCGAAGATTTGAATTGAAATAGTTGCCGATTAATTTACGAATTATTGACATTTTCGAAAGACTTTAGGAAACACATGGAGTATTATACCAGATGATTTTACAGCAATAATAATAATAATGTTAAAAAAAGGTATCATTAAATATATTTCTCTGCTTTATAGCTAAATAAATTAATGAATACATAATTTAAGATTCAACCGATTATACAAGAATATTTAATTTAGTAGATGAATATATTAACTCACTTAGTCATCAAATGAATTATATAAGTGTTGATAACAATAAGATGAATTTTGATAATTTTTTCTGTCGAATCAAAATGGTTCAAAATTCAATATTAATTTTTTTCAAATTCTTTCACATCGAATTATTATTTACCCGTCGACGATATTCGAATGGTTTCTGCAAGGAAAAAGCCCGCGAGATTTTTTCGCAAGAAAGTGTAACTACTGGGAGTCATAATAAATTCCCATCGTCAATTTCGAACATTCTCACCCGTCAAAACTGTTAAATCCATTTCGCGGTCGATGCACGAGTTATTCAACGATATCTCATGCTCGAAAAAATTTTCTCCGGCACTCGTCGGTCGGCTCCACGGTGAAGGAGATTCTCTTTATATCTCGCCAAGAAATTCGTCCATCCGCGCCGTCGACAAAAGAAGGGTTGTCCGCCGCCGGGACAGACGACGCGGACCGAAAGGCGAGAGAGCTCTCACTCTCACGAATAATAATAATAATAGTCATAATAATAATGTACACACACGAATATCTATACAGAAGCTTCGGTCACGTGTGTTCAACGAGGGAGGTAACACGATCGGTTGATGGCCTTCCGCAAAACCGCATCGAGTCCTCGTTACTCGCTCGGTGGGCCAAAACGCCAGCAAGAAAAAACGACAACGTTGAAGAATGGGGAAAAGACTTGTAGATAGAGTGAGGAGGTAAACCGAAATATATACCAAATGTCGATAATGATTTGGTACCTATGCAGAGCTCGTCGTTTTCGAGAAAGTCGTGGAGCTTTTTTCCCCTCTCAGACCTAGCCAACCCCTATTTTTTATTCGGGCATTTATTTATTTAGGTTACTCATGCATTCATTTATTTATTTCGGTTGATTATCTATTTTTTCATGCTGTATTAATTCATTTATTGATTGATTTTATGTTCATTAATTTATTGTTTCATTAAGGTTTGTTGACATTTTTTTGTAATATTCATTTGTTTTTTAAATTTTAGAACGTGCTCCTGAATTTGTCTTGTCGACGTTCCAGTTAATATTTTTGTTTGTATTTTATTCCTTTCTCTGTTAATACATCATTTCTATATTATTTCATTCTAGGTTGCATTTTAGGTTCCAAATTTCCGTTGGTATGATTCATTGAATATCGGAGGATCATCAAAATCCTGCATCGGTAGTATAAATTCATTCTCTCTCTCTCTCTCTTACTCTTCCTCTTCTTTCGTCCCTTCCATCTCCATGGCCGTATGTTCTAGCTCGAAATCGGGGTTTTCTTCGAACCAGCGGCGAGGGGAGAGATTCCAAAAGAGAGCCAACAGGAAAAAATAACAAGAAAAAGAGCGAGAGAGAGAGAGAGAGAGAGAGAAAGAGAGAAGAAGAGAATACCAACGAGAGTAACGAAGAAAACGACACGAGACGAGGGTCACTGGGTCAGATGCGTTGCACGCTCCCGGCACCACTTTGCTTGTCGCCCCCTTTACTCTTCATCGCCCTGCTCTCCCTCGACGCGTAATCTCTCGCCACCTCTCTTTCTCTCTCCCTTTCGTTCCCTCGCTCTCTCTTTCTCACTCTCCAACTCAGGCCTAGCTACCACTCCCGCAACACATGGCGCCCGGCGTGCCTGCTGCCTCTTCGTACCGTACCTACATAACCCCATAATCTCGCCCCGCACGTTCGGATCAACGCGAAGCTCCAAAACCGCTCAATTATTCCGTTATCGCGGCAAAGATTTTTTTTTTCTCTCTCCGTATCATTAATTCTCCTCCTCCCTCATCGTCCCCACTGACAATCGTCATTGTACAACAATCCAAGACCGATACAAGCTACGAGTGTGTAGCCGTTGACGTAGCGATAGGCTCGGACAATCGAACACGAGCTCCACGACAGCGCGTTTGTGCGCTTCGAACAAATGTGCTCGGCGGACTTTTTCTTCCGGGTGACGTCAACGCCCGGAAGTCTCCGGAATCTTACGCCGGTCAATCGTGCGTCGCAATTAACGTCGGAGCATTATTTTTTCTCAACGTTTCCGACACGTGTTGTCAATGTTTTTGGTTTGCTTGGGGGTTCGATTATTTTTTGGGGATGGAATAATCGTAGGATTGAAGGGTCGATTTTTTTCCTATCGCTAGGGTCAGCAATGCCGCCTACTTTACTGGTAATCCAGAGAAATTTGGATTGCTTTTATTTCTTTTCTTTTCAACCTTGGAATTAATGAATAAAACTCTCTCTCTCTCTCTCTCTCTCTCTCTCATACACACACACACACACATACATACACGTGCTCTCGATAATTGAAAGGGAATTTTTACTGCCTCGCATCTCGCCCTTCAAGGGACGATAATAAATAACGAATTTAAATTCTTCGATTCATAACATTTGTATCAATACTATTAATATTATCATTTATCATACGAACATATTTAGGTTTCTAGGTTTCAATATTCGATATCTCGAATCCACTCACCTGCCGATGGTGCTCATATCATTCTGTCCCAGTAGAACCCTTTTTAAATACCGTCCACCTTCTTTTCCTTATTCAAAATCTCTTTCCTTTTTTCAAATATCTAAATTTTTGTTCTTCTTCGCAGTTTTACAAATTCACAATCACGAGATAATATTAATATCTCAACACAGTTAATCACAAATCTCTGCTTTGGCACTGTCTTAAATATAAAAGCAAGGATAGCTTTCAAATACTGTCACTTTATCTCAAGCTTAATCACTTTTATTATTATTTATTCATTTATTTACGTATTTATTTATTCATATGTATCGATTTTTCTTAAACTGTTATTATCGTTGATACGAAGAGCTCGAGCTTGACGTCAAGTTACCGATTTTTCAAAAGTTAATGACAAAACTAGATCGATAGACGTAAACGTTTTTTTTATACGTCACTACTATCACTGAACCGCGATAATATATACATATAGATATCACCGGTTTACGGGGATCCTCCGAATATCGCGCACTACCACAGCCCTCACTTCATACCGGAAGAGGGTTGCTCACGAGTTTCTCGTCCAATTTCTCTCCAACGATATTTACTCAGTTTATTCGCACCGGTTTCTTCAGCCCTCGTAGAACAACCAGTCGATTATCGATTTTTATTCCCCGTGGAAATGCGTCTACATACAAATATATACACGTACACACATGCATACATATAGCGCTCTCGTATCCTCACGTGAGATCGCGGTCGAGTAAAACGAATGGCGGCATGAGACTGACAACCGGAAGTCTATCGTTGGAACGTTTCCCGGAACCGGTTAATCACACATCGAATACCTTCGCAGATCATTCCTTTCTCATTATTATTATTTTCAAACAGCGTCGCAATTTTTAACGCAATAGATTCTTTATTTTTATTTTTATCGATATACCGGGTAATCGATGCCGTAACGTCGATGAAAAATCCCGAAGAAAAAACAAAAAACGTTCGAGCGTGCGAGGGTGGTTCGAAGAATGGATCGGTTGGTTTTCCCGACGGGTTACGTACAATGGGGGAAATAATCACCCGCGGCCTCGGAGCGTCGGCTGACTGACTGAAGACCGCGCGGGCTACGAGGTCCGTGGCGGGACCCACGACGAGAAGAGAGAGAGAGAGGTTTCGGCGGACGCTGGCTCCGGCGCAGATCGGGCGCCGCCGTTGCTCCTCCACCGCGACAGGGGATTCCCCCTCGTTGCTTCGGCTACCAACCGACGTCTACTCTCTCGCTCGCACTCGCACGTGTGGGTCGCGCGCGCGCCACCCTTCCACCTCCACCCGACGTCGAACGCCGCGCGCGCGGCGTCGCTTCAAACGCGTTGCGCCCTGCAATCTCTCTCGCTAGCTCCCTGTTATCCGTCCACCCCCCCCCCCCCTGCCAACCCTCAACCCCCGCCCTCCCTTCGCCTACTCGCGACTGGATGATTTTTTTTTCTTCGGCATTATTTTCCACATCGTCCGTCCTCGTCGCTCCGTTTTGCCGGCAATAGAAACGACTTGTTCGACGATTCTTGTTGGTTATCTCGCTCGCACTTGAATACGCAGCGGCGAAGGCAGAGACTAGTCGAGCGTGCGCCAGCGCGATATCCTTGCCACCGCGGACTCCCAACTGTCCGCTCGCCACGCCCTTCACGGCCACCTAAGGCTACGCCTACTTTCTCTCCTACACCCACGCCACCGACGAATTCTTTCCCCCACCCCCGAACGCGGGGACCGTGAAGCTGACGCCGCCGTGCGGCGAGAGAAAGGGGGGGATCGTGGGTGTACAGGGTTCCAGGTACGCAAGAGGCTGCGTAATGTGACGAATCGCGTTGCATTGTTTCGACGACGAAATTGGAGGGAAGGCGAAGGGGGACTTTGTTTTTTTAATCGCGAATTATTTACTCGATGCAATTGAATTATTTTATAAAATTGGATATTGAGAGTGATTGATGAAATTGCGATAGCTCGAGGTGGACGTGGAAGAGAATCGTTCGAATCGCTCGAGCGAGGTGCAGCTTCGAGACGTTACCCAGTGGATGAATCAAATTTTTCGTATTAACAATTTTTCTTATTTTTGTTATAAATAATAAAATTATTGATTCGTATGATTTTCATTTCTACGAATTTCGATAAGATTCATGAAAAAAGAAAAATGTATCCCAGAGATTCGCGATTCTGTATCGACGCAATCTTAATTTTATTATTATTATTGTTATAATCAAACAATTGGGTTGAATTCGTCTTTGAGCCGACATTTTCCAGAAATTCTCGTAGCAAGAGCTGTAGATACATACATATATATAGATAAGCGACGCGGCCAAGTCTCCGCGGGAGTGTATATCAGGTGTGTCCCCCCCCGCGCTCCGAGTCGGTGCTTGCGCATTGTCTATTGTCTGCGGCTGGCGTAGGCGGCGGTAGCGTGCGCAACCCCCGGACGAACCTCGTCGATCCAATGGTGACGACGAGGGTGGGAGTCGAAACTCCACGATCGACCAATGGCACGTGAGGTACACCCGCACAAATCACAATGCTCATTGTTGTCTCGAACTGTCCGCCCACGACTCCCCCTCCACCCCCGTCGTGTTCCATTTGCCGCTGCGCATCGCTGCTGTACATAAATATATATACATAGATATGTACATAGCGGTTCACCGACAAAAGCCAAACGCAATTCCTCTGCCCTGGAATGCGCGACGAGCAGCAGGTACCTACGTGTTACAGCATCAGCCCCGGGAGTCTGCGTGGCGCCTTCACCTGTACCGAAGGTGTCAGCTACCCGTCGAGTGCCGGGAACCCTTTTTCCCGGGGTTCCCCACGATTACCATACAACTCCGGCACTTTTGAACATGCTTAACCGCATCGTTTATTTCGTAGGCGTGGATTTTTTTTATCGAATCGTGGATAAATAGGGTTGGTATACTTATTTGCGATATTGTCCTTGATGACCGCATTGACTTTTCCGGGTCGGATGGTCCGGTTAACTAGTGGGAATCTTTCGAAATAATGATTTTGTACCCGATACCAGGTACAGAAGGGAACCACTATGGGTCGTGACAGCCGAATATCGATATTATTGACAGCTGAACGGATTCTCCCTTCCAGGCTCTCTATTTTCTTCCCAGGGTTAGAATATCTTGATAAAAATATGATCAAGGACTTGGTGGTCGATCTATCCCCTGCACCTGACACAACCTCCCCCCCCCCCCCCTTTCTAGATTCCAAGCGCACGCGTCCAAATTCAACGTCACTCCACTTCCTTGCTTGACGACACTTTCATAGATTACCTGAAGACGGCGAGTTGTGCTAGACTAACAAAAAAACAATCCCTTTTCATCCGGCGACACACACTCGAGCGTAGCCCAGTGTCTGCTCAATTTTTCCGGGGTGCCAGACGACTTCCGGTCTTCACTGAGACATGAGCATACTCCTGCAGCCTTTCTCCCTCCAGGGCAGCTTATCCTCACCCGCCACTTCTGATAATGATAAGAACCGATGGAGAGCGAGTGCACGGATGCGAGCATCGCGTAGGTCAACAGCCCCTGCGGAGACGCGACAGACGCCGGTGCTCGGAAATTGTATCAGTGATTGGCAGACTCAGCAGCGGCTCTCGGCAATCACGAGAACGCACGTAGCCATGACAATGACTGTGCTCTTCGTGGTATTGCGTAGCGATCGGCATTCATCCGAAGAAATTGTATCCAAAATATTTTATCAAAAAAATAACTATGATTGATTATCATGCGACAATTAAATTTTTCATAATTTTGGAGTACAAAAATAAAGAAATAACTGAATAATAATAATTTTATTATAACAAATTTTGATGAATTATTGTTTCACAATTAATTTTAATATTCAACAATAATAATAATTTATGATTATTAATGATAATGAAAGTATTTCAAGTACAATTTCGTTGAATTAATGCCCATCCCTGGTCTTGAATTGCCGATAACTGTGATATTTCATAGTAGCGAACACAGGAACAGCAAGAGAAAACGCCTTTCTACCCAACCCTGTCTTGCTCTATCCGTTCGGCTGCCTCGCTGGCAGTGCACCGCGCCGGAAGCCGATGGAAACAGACGAGAATGGCGTCGTCGCGCATCCCCTTCGTGTCTTCCGCAAAGCTTTTCCCTCTTGCTGCTCCCGGCCGTCCTCCGCCGTTTCGCCTTTGCTTCGAACCACCGTTCGCTTTCTCCCGATAGCCTCGTCGTTCTTCTCCTTCTCCAACCCCCCGCATTCCTCTGAACCTTCTCTCTCTCTCCTCTCTCTCTCTCTCGCTCTTCAATCCTTTTCTTCCGTATTTACTTTTTTCCTTCTCGTGGATTATCTTTTTTTTCTTCGTGTTTTTTTCTTTCTACTTTTCTCATTTCATTCGCTTCTTTCCCGTCGTGTTGTCGTTGGCTTTTGCGGAAATGAAAGGAATGAAAAGCCGTTCTTGTTCGCCGAAAATCGTTATTACGAAGTTGTCGTGCTTTTAGCAACGATTTTCTACAAAATTAATATCAACATTTAGTTCCAAGAATTTTTACTCTACTTAAATTTTCGAAAATTCTTTATTCCGTGCATAAAATTCTATTAAAAAATTCTTTTTTATTGGTATTCTTGCAAAAGCATTGATTGCAATGATTCTTACATCAATTCTTATATTTTATTTCTGCAGTACGGCGACGTTGGGTCTCGTGTCGAGCTTCTTGAAGGCCCGACGAGTTATCCCAACTATCAATCTAACTTAAACGCAACAACCGTCAATCGGTACCGATTATATCGTTGCATCAACGTTTTCTTCAATTTATTCATTTATTTTTCCTAATGAGTGCCTCAAGCGTCGTGTCCGCACGTGTACTTACCGCAACTACTGCGGCACGGAGCGCGGCAGCGCCGACGGTCTCGGTACGGACGACGTACTGGAGATTTTCTACTGCGAAACGATTGTCCCGGGATTCGCGATCATAGCGAGCAAAAAGCGTCGGAGCACTTGATTGTACGGATAATAACGCAACGCATGGACGAAGTCGCAATCGTGTCGAGAAGCTACACACACACTCGTTTCACACGACACGTGCATGGAAATTTAATTTCACAGAGACTATTGTGTCGGGACTGTTTCATAAGAAAAATTTTGCCTAGGGTGATGATTATTGTCGCACGCGAAACAATTCCGAGCTACAACGATCGATAAACAAAGCTATTGGATTATCGGTAAAAAAACGTCGTACGCGTCACTCACGTCGTTCAATTGCACTTTTTTTTTGTCGTATTACATGGTTTCGAGATGATCTTGCCGTTGGTTGGTAGCCGTATCAATATAGATCTTATATTTATGTCTTTATTCGATAAAATCGATTTTATCAAATGTGAACGCGAACACAACGAGTCGACGTGAACGAGAAAAAAAAGATAATTAAAATTCATAGAAATTGAATAAGCTTTGTGACGAAGAAAAAGAGAGATGAAGATTTTTAAAACGGTTGGGACGAGAACGATCGATTGAGTGTTTTTGTAACGATTATGGATAATTGGACTTTTTCTCGATGTCATAATTCAACGTCCGATCGGCAGACGTTAATCGATATCATACAAAAAAATTCACACACACACCATTGAGACTAACCACTCATTTAGCAGTTTTTTCATTTTCTTTATCGTTCTTGTTGAATGTCGATATATCGTTCATTACAATTATCGTTGACTTTTTATTCAATGCAAAACCTTTTAGCTTCGGTTCATTAAAGTTACCAAAGCATTTCTATTTTTTGTATCTCGTGCTTCCAATAATGACAAAATCATAAAAACATCTTCGCTCCGTTAGCAGAGAAAAAGATTAAAAATAAAATGTACTTGTGATACTTCTTTAAACAAATAACCATAATTGATCATCACGAAAGAATTTAAATATCTACATTTCTGCAATAATAATAAATAATTCGAATGAATTATTCATTTACGATTGATTCTAAAAACGAATAACAATTATAATCCACGATAATTCAGTAATAAGAGAAATACATTCCGATTGAATGAATGCCCATGCCTGACCCAAAATAGTAAATTCAAACGTTGCAATTAGATATTTTCGCATAAAATTTCCCACCGCAAAAATCGTAAGCCCGGCGCATCGCTATCTCGGACTCTGTTGCGCGAAGTCAAGTGAAACGACTCAGCGTACCGTCGGACGAGCGAAGCGCGTAGTCGCCCGTACCGATGCTCTGCTCCCTCGTTGCGAGAAACTTGAACGGGGCAGGGGGGGGGGACGTTCATTCACGATATTCTCGCGTGACGAGTGCAACCGGCGCTGCGGCGAAGAGAGCCAGTTTCGAGGCGGCGAAAGCGACGAGAGTGCGAGCGAGATGAAAAACGTGGCGCAAGTGGATTCGGTAATTCACGGGACTCACGACCGAAATGCGTATTCGCTTCGACGCGTGGCACTTTCAATCAGCTGTACCGGTCGCACAGATTCTCGCGTTTACGTCGTATATCGGAATTTCGACGAAATTCCACGTCGACGTCGTCGTCGTCGGTTCTGGGACGCTACGGTCACGCACTTGCGATGCCTGTAATTATAGTTAGGTCGTGCAGAAAAATCTCAAGCAACCTTCTTACAAAAAATATAAAAATCATAATAATGATAATAATGACTTGTGATAGGCAAATTTATTTTAGACAGATCGACATTGAATGAATTCAATAATTATTACAATCTGATAATTGAAACGAATAATATTGATAATAATAACGGTATTAACAATAATTATTGTATATATAATTATTATTTTATTTATAATTCTTATTTCTCTTTCATCGATAGTCTTTTCAATCAATCGGTTTGCCACGAAAATTAGAGCCGCCAGACACGGAATATCGTTATAATGAACCATACGAAAAATAAAAATGGGACATTTATTTCCACGAACAATTAATATTGCATCTCATCGTCAGCGACGATTGTCTATTTTTTCTTCAAATTATTCAGCGATCGTCTCAACGTGAGAAATGTTCACAGTGAAATAAATTCGTTTCGTTAATGAAAAATTTGACAAATAAATACGTTACCAACTGTTGGCCCGAATGCAATTAATTAACGAAGAATGTTTCTCTAAATATACATATACGTACATATATAACAGTGTCTTCTATTTTTGACTCGGCAAATCCGTCCACAGTATCCGTGGCGCGACGGGGCTATACTTCTCTCGGAATTAACGCAATACAGATCGAGAAGTTTCCCCACCCCCGTCCCTCTCCCGCCCCCGCCCGTCCCTGGCACGATGATCCGCAAGCGTCCAAAAACCTCGGTCACCCGCGCTTGCGAATAAGCCAACGTTTGTACAGGCGCAAAAGCGTTAGCAGAACCCAGAGAGAGAACGGATACCGCATATTCTATTCCGGTACGAGAGCCTCGAGGTCCGCGGATGCGGAGACAAGAACAATGAGTGTTGTGCGTTCTCCGCTGGTCCGGGGTATTACCAGAGACTCGAAGAGCTTGAGCCCAAAATGCATGCCGAAAGAGATAAAGAAAAAGAAAGAGAATAGAGCAAGACGGAAAGAGAGAAATTGCAAAAGAAGGAGAAAGACCGAGCAGTTTTAGCAGAACAGCCGCGACGTCGAGCTACGTCGGTGCAGCGTCCTCCGCACCGACGTTTGCCACCCTCGCCGCGTCTAGCGGGTGCGGAGAACGACAGCGAGAGATACGTAACACACGTAGAAGACGTCGAATACACAACGTAAAAAAAAAAGAAAAAAAATAGACGAGCGGCGGAAAGCTTGGGGCAAAGGAAGGTGGAGAGGGAAAGGGGTGCATATAACGATACAGTTGCGAGGGAGTGGGAAGGACGAAGAGATTTATGCCCGTCGGAGGTAGCGCAAGCAAAAGCATCGTGGAGGCTGAAGAACCGAACGACGATGGCGTCCGGACGTTTTGCTCTCGTTGCCGGACGGAGGCGATGTCGTCGGACGACGACGGCGAAGACGACGAAGACGAGCTCCGGTAGCAGCTCGAAGACCCGGAGAACACAGTAACGAAAGCGCATCCGAACTTTGGTGCGGGGTACGAGGTGTAATAAGAGAAGAACGAAGGACGCGCAGTGAGGTCGGGGGTTGGACGCTCGCTGCGAGAACGCGGAGGAAGCGGGGCGGGGGAACCGAGGAGGTCGAAGAGGAAACGTGTGTGTGCGTGGACGAGATGAGACGTTGGCGAAGGAGGAAGAGAACAAGAAGAAGAACAGGAAGAAGACGTAGAAGTCCGAGTGAAGACTCAGCGGCTGATGCGCTTGTGAATGAACATTGGCCGAGCTTGCAGTTTCCGTCCATCTTTCGGTCTCTCTCTTTCTCTTCTCTTCCAACGGATACGACGAAACCCGGTGCTCGGTTACTCCGGTCCAACGTTACGGTCTTTCACGCAGTCTCATCGTTTTCTACTCCGCTATCTCCCTCTTCTCCCTCTTCTTCTTCCCTGTCCCCCCCAACGCCCTCGGCTCCCATCGTTTTTCTCTTGCCGCCTGTTTTCCCGGAGGTTCGACCGCGGCCTCGTCCAAGCTCTGCGTCCTTCTCTCGTCTTATGAATGAGTCCCCCAGTGTCGTGCGTCGTCAACCGGCGAGAAGCGGGACGCCCCGCAGCCAGAAGTGCTCTTCTGCCGGTGCTGCCATGACTTCTCTCTCGCTGCTGTTGCTTCTTCTTCTGCTGCTGCTGCTGCTGCTGGACGTGGAGCGGAACGCCTGTGACGCGAGCAATAAGGCAGACATGGATATGAGGCGTCGTCCACGAGACTCGGGGATTTTACGGAGTGCCAGCGAGGGAGATACATCGCGGAGGAACGGATGGACGGAGGATGGTATGGACGAGAGAAATATGTGAACGTGCGTGTATGGGGCAGATAAAGATTCGAGCCAACGTCGCTTGTCGCGATGCGGTGAAATCGCACGCGCACGCGAACGGACAACTGCAACGACGCATCGAACACCAGTGTTGCCCCCATGAGCGCGAGAGAGCGCGCCCGAGGACGGATTTAGACACTCGCACGAGTGCTACTGTATGATTGCGCGGGAAGGGTGAAGGAGGCATGGGGGAATGCACGCGTGCACGCGTGTGACAGAGAGGGAGGGATGCAGATTTACGGTGCAGTTCGTGCGCTTTTCAGCGACGTAACCGTTTATCTTTCTTCTCGCTTTCTCGTTTGTGGGCTTTATCGTCGTATTGTTCTTGGAAGCGAACTTCGAGAGGTTCAACCGTTTCTGTTATGGTTGGGAATATGTTTTTTTTTTCGGTGACTAATATATCCCTTATGTCAATAGCCTGAGTGCATTATTGAGCCTCCATCGTCAGAATTTATCTATGTTTCTGTAGAAGTTTTGCTCGATGCAGTCGGACTTGCGTAATTTAACTTGTTTTTGCAGTCGAAAAATGCGTCCGACAGCATTTTTCGAGCACAAATTTCTTGAGCAAAAATTCTGATAAAAACTAAGGATTGCGTTGAATAATTTCGACGTTCAATCAATCAATAAATTATTGAGCCTACGGTATCCACTCAATTCTCCATTCATTCGAGATTAGCCTCATGATTGGCAATTTGTGCCGGTTGACTGTTAGACTCATTCTTGCACATCAATCCTTTTTCTTTTTCGTAAAGAATTCCCGGGGATCTCGAGCGAAGCAAGGAAAATTTGTGAAGAGATGCTGAAGATACCCGGAGATTGGTGAGGAGTGTGGTGTACACGTGCGGCTGTGAATTGTCTCGTCGTTGTCGTCGACGCCGTCGTGGGCCGGTGGAGGAAAGGGGCGGGGAAGACAAAAAGCTAACCCATACAGAGAAGTTCGAGGTTGGACATTTGCTATCTCGAAGGTCTTTCATTTTGTCATTCAGCAGTAGTCGCGGGATGTGGTTGCACGGACGGCACACAGATTCGCGAGGCTTTGAAGGCTCTCCCGGGACAAGCAGAATGAAGAACCGAGCGGAGTACGGTGCTTGCAGTGGGAGACCCATCGGACGGAAAAGTCAACGGTAGACAGTG
The DNA here is from genome assembly GCA_963971145.1 of Sussaba pulchella. NCBI lineage: Eukaryota > Metazoa > Arthropoda > Insecta > Hymenoptera > Ichneumonidae > Sussaba > Sussaba pulchella. The sequence continues at coordinate 18,664,940 of OZ020164.1, read as the reverse complement.
AAAGAGGTAAGATAAAGAATGAAGAGGAGCCGTGCGATGCCCAGCAGCAGCAGCGGTAGCAGCATCAGCAGCATCACTAGCAGCACAAGCAGCAACACCGACAAAGGTTACTATTTATAATCGTGGGTACACTCAACACGGGATGTGCGTAACCGGACGCGCGCGACCGCGATGCGAAGGAGCCTAAAGGGATCTCTCGTCGTTTCTCTTCTCGGCTCTCAAGCTTATAAGCACAACCACTGCGAGGTGCCGGTCGTATATTAATAATGAAACCAACAAAGTTGAATCGGAATGAAGAAGAATGAAACGTGACGCGACAACGTATACGAAAGATTTGGCTGAGATCGTCAGCTTCAACAAAAGTTGATTCATTCTTTTATCTGCAATAAGAATAATGATAATAATTCGAACTAAAAAGAGAAGGAATATTTTTCAAATTAATTGTTGAAGATAATTGAATCGGTCATTGAATATTCATCTTTTAATACATTGGTTAATTAATTCATTCTTGCGTTTGAAAAGAATAATAATAATTTATGCAAAAAAATTGCATATATTTGCATATCGCTGTGTTTCGACCAGCCTTAAGTATTTCGAACCCTCCGACTGCACCCATTGACCATAAAATAGCGAACATTGATTGTCCTATCGTGTTTGCAACAATATTATCCCGAGAAGGATAGAATTAAGATGAAAATGGGTGAAACAGAAACGAAAGATTACGAAAAATATTAAATTTTAGTGCTCCGGTATGTACATGGACTGGGAAACAATAAATACCAGGACGCAGTGCGTCGGTCTTGCTGGTATCTCGTCGGTGCGATCGGAGTCCATTCATGACTGCCGCACGACATGCCAGACTCATGCTACGTCCATTATGCATAGCGCAATTGTTATATAGCACGCCGATAAATTCCTTCGGGGGAACGACGTGTGCGATTAACTCGTATATTTACTCATTATCCGGTCTCGATCTCTAATGGAACGTTGCACTGTGCTATAGTCTATTACCGTCCGAGAACACATGCACATATATATATTTGTATGTTGTGTATATATTTTAATGTATGTTTATGTTTTTCGTTGCTGATTTCAATATCTACAATTTTTATACATTTAATTTAATTTACGTCGATTTCATTATATTATATTTTTGTGATAAATTAGTGTGTGGTTTTGGAAAAAAAATTGTTTGGCCAGTTCAAATCGATTTTTTTAGTAAATGTTTATATCACCCATATGCTTACCGCTTTTTCTGCTTATCTATTTGCATCTGATCCAAATAAAAATTATCAATTTATTGGGTGATCGTTCTTTTCAGTTCAAATATAAATCGTATATAAATATACGTATATAATATACATAAATTAAAATGTCATACATTGCACCCAATGATAATGGCTGAGCGGCCAAATCACGTCACGGAATTCAGTTTTAAATATTAATACCAGACGGGAATTACATTTAATTATATATATGCTAGATTTTGCTATACTTCTGCCTCTTCGGACAGTCGCGCCCGCGCGATCGTTCGTTCTCGGGCTCTTGTAACCGCGACGTTGTAAATTCACGCCTACGTGACCATGGCACGCGTATCTGAAGCATAATACGAAGTTTTCGCTTATCCATCTATATCTGCCCACTATCTCGAGTGCAACGATTCGAGCATTATTGCGCGCGAGACGCCGTTCGAACGCACGGCTGGAACAAATTTTACACAGGAGACCAGGGTAGGGTGAAACAATTCTATAAAGTTTCTACATAAATGCGGTTCTGTATGGTCATGGGTTATTATTCCTAGCTCGGGCTCTTATTATGGATACGCAATGTGTTGCATGAATTTTAATTATTTCGAAGCCGTTAAAACGTTATCCGGAGCGCTCTCACCGGCTTTCGGAGCCAAAGCAACGAAGAAATATCTTTTCCCCGGACACCTGTCACACATATCAGCCGAGTCTTGCGTCGTGCTCGCGCGGACCGTGCTTTTCGCTATATTTACAATTACGAACTTACCTAAAGACAAGCCACATAGTCTGTATATTCACACGCACCGATTTGCAGCGTTGGTATACGAGAAATAATAATAATAATAATAATAATAATAATAATAATAATAATAATAATAATAATAATAATAATAATAATAATAATAATAATAATAATAATAATAATAATAATAATAATAATAATAATAATAATAATAATAATAATAATAATAATAATAATAATAATAATAATAATAATAATAATAATAATAATAATAATAATAATAATAATAATATTAATAATAATAATGATAATAATAATGATGAAAACAATAATAATAATAATAATAATAACTGCTGACCTATTTTTTTTGGGATATTAAAAATAATTTCTTTTGCCCAATAATTCCTGATTTACGATTTTATTATCAGTTATTTAATCTTTCTTTTGCCAGAAGAAAGATTTCGTTATCGATGGTTTCATTATTACCAATTGCTGAATTAAAAAAATGTACATGCGAAGCAAGGTTGACCACAAAGACATCCACCTACGAAGAAAGAAAGAGACAGAAAGATAGATATGTAGCGATGGAGCACGGTGATAGAGGTGAGAGCGAAAGCATAAGGAGGTTCGCTATTCTGAAATAACCGCGAGTGGTTGGGGGCGACGGATGTGAACGACGAAAATGCGAAGAGACGTGGATGCGCCTGGCGGTGCGTGGGCGGGGGTGAGTCGAGCGGGTCGAGAAGACTGCACGAAGGTACGGTGATTTGGCGTTTGTAGGAAGAGGAGGTAATGATGATCAGAAGGAGGCTTTTGGTACACGCGGAGAGTGAGTTGCGAGAGCGGAAACACAGAAGTGGAGACGGAAAATGCGGGTGTCGATGTGGCGACAGTAGTGCTTGCGAGTCGGATATACAGAAAATTCGAATGAGAGACGAAGATTTTCGAGGAAGCAGAGAAAGAGAAAGAGAGTGAGAGAGGGTGGAGATAGCCTACTGCATGAGAGAGACGGATATAGATTGAGAATATGCGAATAAGCTCGTGCGAGAGGATGGTTCGGACTATTTATAACTTTCTATTCGTTCGGGTGGGTTTGCTTTGCGCCGGTATACTCGATCTGCCAGGGTTGGAAGGCATTATTATGGTAAACGCGCGAGCGAGCGAGTCCAAGAGCGAGCGAGAAGAAGATTTCGAATGAGTTTAACGCAGAAGCTTTTAAGAGAGAAAGCGAGAGAATGCAAACGTTACCGCTCTCGGTTAGAAAGCGAACGCTGGATTCGTTTATTATCTTCGAGTTTATTGTGCTTCCGCGGGCGATTAACTCTTCTGGTCGCGAGATCGAAACCGCGCGCACGCACTGAGCTTTCGAGAACGATTTGGGTATGTAAAATACAGACGTTTGCAGTGAGTGCAAGCTCAGAACGCGAACGTGAAGGACGACGAACGTTTGATATCTATATATGTGACACTACATCCTGGTGTAATGACCCGATGGAACGTGCGTCGATTTACACTCGTGGGGATTTTTTCTTTGCTCCCTTTTGGAAGCTCGACCGCCGTCACTGTCGTGTCGTTCAGATTCAGATTCATTCAATGCCTTCAATACTTTTTGGTATAGCTCCGAATGCTTCACGATAAAATTATATTTTGGAAAGTAAGATATTGATGTCTTGGTCACTAATATGAAGAATAAAGAATAGGGGAAAGGGCATTATTTGGTCTTTCAATGTCGATGGAGGCGAGACAAATTATTGATTGATTGGTTCGGTCATTTATTCATTTACTCATTCATTGACTTTTCTATTGGTTGCCTGATTGACTAATTGATTGATTGGTTTATTTATTTATTTATTTAATCGTTCATTCATTGACAGAAATCGTATTTCCACGAAGTAAAAATTACAAATAATTATATCATAAACATCGAGAATATAAATGGGCTTTGTCAGCGACGGTGCAAGCAAGGCCACTCAATGACATCCCCTTCTGACCCCGATAACGCAACCAATTACATCAACCCAATCGTGTATCCCGTGCAATTACAAGGAATGCACGTTGGATGAAGTGTGAAGACGAGATTCGAGGGTAGTAACTCAATACGTTGGGATTCCGCGCGGTCGCGGGGTCAGGGGGATCAGCATGTCGGGTATAAATCGAGAGCGCCCCGTCCTTGAACTCTGAAATTGCTCGGTGGCACCACGACGAGAAGCTGCTCAGCACCAGCAGCTCAGCACTCTCGCTTCTTCCCTCTCTCTCTTTCTCTCTCTCTCTCTCCTGCTCTCATTCCTTATTTCCACTCTCGCTCCTTCTCTCTTCCCCGCAGCTCGGTATTTAAATTTAACTCAACCATGCCGAAAGCTTGCGCCATCCTCGTGCCGCCCCATTCGCGACAGAGTCTACCTATACATGCGGCAATGAAAAAGAAAAAAGAGTAAGACTAAGTACAACAAGGAAAGGAGCACCCTGCACTCGATTAGTTGTAAGCCGGAGCGGCCGAATTTTCGTAACGACCGTCACTATTACCGGAAGCTTCACGTCGACCCTCTTTGTTCTTCCGGTAAATTAATCCTTCCAGTGCACTTTAACCCTCCTCCCCTGCATCCCAACCCCTGCTGCTGTCGCCGCCGCTGCTGCTGCTTCTGCTTCCGTGATACACAATAAGGAATACAAGGGGACTTCAGAAAATGTTGTCTGATCCATAAAACTCACCCCTAAGTCTCGTTACCGGATTAATTCTTTCTAAATTGAGTTCCATCTACCTGGGGTCGATAATTGCCGTGATAAAAATCATACCTTTATCTCAATCAACAATGGGAACCCATAAATTGCCCTTGAAAAAAAAATCTTTCACAATTAAAAAAAAAAAAAAAACAATAACAAAAAAACAAAATAATCATTCAATAATACCGGAAACGCGTTGAAAAAATGGCACAAACCCCTCCAGAACAGGCTGAAAATAACAGTCCATATCTCCTTAATCCCACGCAACCTGCATTTCACCCCAAAACCATTGAACCCAATCCCGTTGCCAAGAGCGAAGCTCCCTCGTTCCCGATGTTTCGCTTGCATCCTTCGCCTTCGCTCGTCCCGCGCCATCGCGCGAGAAGCTCGTCTCGGTCGCGCGATGGAACACATCGGCCGACGTGTTGGCAGGGGGATGCCAGAACCGACGGGTTTCGGTTTTGCGGTGTCAGACGAGTGCGAGCGAGGCCAGTCACACCCAATGATTAATGGCTTAACACATTAACGGGGCTATTGACAAACACGTTTCTCATCGCCGCGCGCGCGGCTGTCGCGCGGCTTCGTCGTCTCGACGCGCTAAAACCTTCGGGCAATCCGAGGTGTTCGAAACGTCGAGTCTCGAATCCTTCGTTTGTGCGGAGACGTAGCTGCATTACGCCATTGAGTTACGTAGCTACATCGCTTCGCAGCATCTTCCACGTTCAGCCACGAGAAAGCTCTCGGCAGGCAGAGATAGGGGCAGGGGTTGGTGGAGAAGAGGCTGGGGGGTCGTAGGGGTCGTTCGAGGAAAGACTCGAGGCTGTTCGAAGTAACGCTGGGTGGCTGCGACGCAGCAGCCTGAACGATGAAAAGGAAGAATGGAAAGAAAGATCGAGTGTAAGAAAAACCCGCGGAGGGCGCTCGCGTGGGAGACGAGCTTTCGGTGTTCCATCGGGGGTGGAGCTTCCTCAAATGCGGCCCCCTTCGTTCTTCCTTTCTTACCGCGTGTCTTAGGCGTCGCTAAAGCGCAAAACGAAAAAAGAAAAGGAAAGAAAAGGAGAATAGCGGCGGTGAGGGGGGAGATAGCGAGAGGGTGGAAAGTGGAAGAAAACCGCGAGGAAGAAGTGGATGCCGAAGGACAAGGGGTCGCAGAGGGCTTTGCAAAGGCGATGACGAGAAGCGGGGAAAAAGCTGTTCGAACTGGTCTCAGAGTTGACTCAAAAAAAAAAAAGGAAATGCATCCACGTCGACGTTGAAGAAAAGAAAGAAGCGTAGACGATGCTTGGAAGGTTGGGGGTAGGGAGGATGACAGGGGTTGGTGTCTTCGACGCCTAAGCAACTGAAACCCCCCGCCCCAAGAGACTGCTCGAACCCTGGCGAAATCTCAACGCCGACCTTATTGCACAAAGCTATCTGCGGGGGTGAGTCTCGATTTCACGTCTTTGCACGATGGTGACGGAAAAAAACGAAAGAAAAAAAAACGAGATTTGAATGGAGGGAGATTTTGACAGGCGCGAGATAGCATTGAGAATGGTGCGACGTTTTCGTTTTCATTTCTTTTTTCATTTTGTTATTTAAACTTTTCAGGCGAGGAAAACGAGCTCCAGTAAACTACACGTGGTTCACGTAGTTTTGCTGCGTAGGTCGCTCCGGAGGGGATTGATAATCCTCCGAAGCTGCCCGCCTATCTAAGAACGATTGCCAGGGGACCGCATTATCGACACGTCAGTCCTGTACCCTTGTATCCTTCGGCCTGTGCCTTTTTTCTTATTGGTCCCTTTTCAGAAAAACTCGTGACCCGGAAATGCAGTTTCAAATCGACCAATACAAAGCTTCGTCATCTCTGTCGCCTTTTTCATTGACTCACGATCGACACGGCGAACCAAATTTTCCGCCGAAGGGATGGTAACAAAAAAAACCGGAAGACGAAGAATGATAACGATAAATAAAAATAAATACCTACGTAAAAAATCCACGACTGGATATGTGTTCGCAAAGCCGAAGAGCATTATATTCGCACATGGAATGGAGCCAACGGTGGTTGAGGTGGTTGCATCGCAATGCATCGGGACTCCGGGGGAAAGAGAGGGGGGTGGCTCAGTGACTGCGCCACGCGGAAGGTTCCCGTTGCGCTACCGACATGGTTCAGCCAGAGAAATGGCAACGCCGAACCAACGGGATAAGGCAGAGAGAAGGCACTTGCACGACGAGCAGACCGATTTCGAGAGGTCGACTATCGCCCTTGTGGATTTGTCGGGGCGCGCGCATTCACGTCCCTCTGGCATTACGAACATCAGCCAGGCTTCGCTTCTCCCTGCTCGTTCATTCCCTACCTCTCTCTCTCTCTCTTGCGCTCTCTCCCTCCCCCCGCCCCCACCGCTCTCTTTCTCTTGCCGTCGATGCCGAACATCTTTTCATATTCGTGCACGAGAATATGTGCTCGTCGACGATGGGGGGGGGGGGGCATATCGCAGCGATAGACGGCACGATATACGCCACGCGGATTATTTTACGTACGTACGTAGCTCTCGCGAAAGGGATATAGGCAGTTATCCGTCCGTAATGGAATATACGGTGGCCTACGTACGTCGTTTCTCTTTTCCGACGTGGTATTGAAAATTCGAACGAGTACTCGTGCAACGGTTGGTCCGCCACCGGTCCCGGCCCCAACGATATTTCACTGATATATACCATGGAGAACCAAGCATCGTCTTTCTTTATCTTTTTATTTATTTTTTATCTCCGCTTTTCTTCTTTCTTTTTTCTTTTTTTGTTGCTATCCACTTTGGCATTTGATTGGATTACGTTATACGTGTGTACCACGCGCGCCACATGCCGAATAGACTTGTCGAGTCGTCGTTCCGTATAATGGGTTCGCCTGGCCGCGCGGTTTGTGCACATTGCGATCCTATTTGCTCGCCTCGCGTTCCATCCAAACCCCGGATTCTTTATATTACAAGCTATGCCGAAGCTTTTTGTCTCGGCGATATATATGTGTTGGTGTGTATATGATTTTATCTAGATTTTCCATGTGTATTGACATTGGTAGGCCCTTATCCATTGATGCTGATGAACCTTCAGTTTCGATTAGCGGAGTTTCCAACAAAATTATTTCAATTCTTTAGCTCGAAAGATTCATAAGAATTTTTTTATGGGACATGGCTTGGTTCATGACTTTTTTGTAATTGTTTCCACCCTGGAGATCAATTGTAATTAATTGCCTCTTATATTGTGGAACTAGTGAATTAATCGTTGAATGGATATTCACAGTTACTTGTATCCTTTATGCTCACTGCTGATAAGAATGATAATCAATGATAAAGATGATTGCCAGGCTCGCAAATGCGGTTGTTCGTCTGCGCCGCGACGAACGCTAGTCTCAACGAAAAATTGAATCACGAAAGAGAGCTGAAGAAGAACGAGAGAAAGATATTACGAAAGAAGAAGAAGATATATGGACGAAAAGGCGAAAATACATCATCGGTGGCGCGGTAACGTAGTGCGCTGCTACGGTTGAGTCGTGAGAGGGTGTACCTTGTCCGGGAAGGTCGTCAACGGAAGAAGAAACGAGAAACGGGGTTCCACGGAAACCCGGACTCGACGAGGTCGCGAGGGGGTGGTTGAAGGTGCGCGGGGGGTTGGTGTTCGAGGCACGAGCTAGTGTGGGACTCGAGGAAAACGGGAGCGAGGGAGTTGCGGGTGGACGGAAAAAGGAGGATGAGAGAAAGATGGAGAAAACAGAGAACGGGAGAAAGAGAGAAATATTGGGAGGGACGGTGAGAGCGAGATGGAGAAAGGGATGCAGACAGGGCACGACCAGGAGGATCCTGAAGCAGTGGAGAGGATGTGGCTCAACTCGTTCGACCCATTCATATTCCCCGATGAAAAGGCAGTCCCGCCGTCGAACAGGGCTTTCGTGAAAAGAGAAGGGAAATTATTATGATTATTATTATTAAACTTTCTATAGGAATGATTTTCCCTTTTCCTCCTCTGTCTTCAACTTTCGATATAGATAAAGGAAACTCCCGCCCCGACCTCCCTCTCCGCGAGTACGCGCAGTCAGACTCCACGGTGAACGTGTAACCCTGCGAGGGCAGAGGGAACGGGGGTTCACATACATCAGACGATTCTGGTGTATACACTTTGCTCTGTGAATTTGCCTTTGACTCGACTGTGAAATTTTTACGGATTACAACGTTGGGGGTATACGGTTGGGGGGTATACTGTGATGATCAATTTTCTTGATTTCGTAAAAGTATGGACCGCGACGTTTCATCTTCGAAGAAGCGGAATTTGGTTATTTTGATGATAATGAGAATGTTGAGGAGGGAGTTTGATCGGTCTCGAATTTTGCGTGGGGGCTGGACTTGCATGGGTCCGAGTCCTGATATGGTATTACGATGAAACAGTGAGCTGCGAGTCTTATTGCCTCAAATTTAGAGATTGTTTTTATGAAGATGATTACTTAGTGTGTGCGTGTGTGTGTGTGAGAGAGAGAGAGAGAGAAAAAGAGAGAGAGAGAGAGAGGGAGAGACAGACAGACAGACAGAGAGAAAGGGAAGTAGGGAGGATAACTGCTCGTCAGGGCGATCGAGCACAATGAGTTTGTTTGTTCGAAGGTTGGAAGGTCGAGTAGAAACGGAGGAACCCTTCGGTCTTGTACGGCCCAGGATATGTTTCGCTTCATCGGGAAGAAGCCCGAGAATACGATGCAGTAGAAAAAGGGAGCTCGAGGTCGACGATGAAAGAGCCAGGTTACACACGTGTTGGCCACGAGACGATTGGTCCAGTCTTCTTTGAGACGTTTACCAAGACTTTACGGTCACTTCTCATCAACATCTGTAGACGAGAACTCTGCTCTTCCTCTCTTTCTCTCTTCTTGACCCTTATACCCCTTAGCGTTCCCTATCAACAACACGTGGGACTCATTAGCGGTATAATATCAGCGCAAAAAGAATCATGGGGAAAACGATAGCTTCATCATAATGCTGATTGCACAACCCAAAAAAAAAAGTACGTCGACGATAAAGTAAGCGGGTTTTTTTTTCTAAATTCGTGGCCGATATAATACATCGAGGAACAATTGCGATCGCAGGAGCTGTTTTCCCTTTTCCTGTGTCTCTTACAAATAATAACACCAACCGGGTCCTCAAATCAATTCCGAATCAATTGGAAGCCATATTACATCATAATTGATCAAAATAAAAAAGGATAAAAAGAAAAATACATTCAGACGTCGGCGGTTGTGAAAAGGAATTTTTCATAAGACGTTGAAAGGTACGAATTAGCGTTGAAAGCTTTATTCGTTCTTTTCCATTGCTCTTTACAAGCAAACCCCGTAAGGAGATTCCGGAAATTTCCGTTGTGTCGGTGTCTGCGTGAGCTTTGCGACAAAGCTCAGACCTCGATTGAGAAGCGGTGGTACGAGGAAGACGACGGAGGTAAATGCGACGACGAGAAGCGTGTGACGAGCCACGGACGGAGCTCGCGGTGAAGCCGAGAGACTTCGCGGCGATGAGGTATTCCGGTCACGGGGTGGAACACCACCCTTCCGACCATCCTCGACGGCGCCTCCTCGTTCCTATCCCGTCGGGAACGATGGCTCGTGTAACCCGCGTCAAGCCGTGGGGGGTAGGGGGGGTAACGGGAGGACCAGGGCCCTCTGTCGTTCGCGTTGCCTCGTGCACATTTCTTACACAGCTGCAAAGACGCGACGTTCGCAACAGGGGATGAGGCATCTCATCTCCTGGACGGTCGACAGCTCTACGCGATGCTGCTATCATGTCACAAAAATAATCAACTAGCCAGCGAGCCCTTCTCCGTAAGGTACTTTGATCTCCCGCGCATTTGTTTCCCCCGTCGCGCGAGCTCTCATTTTTTCTTGTTTTCTTTTTTTTCTTGCGTTTGGCCCGCACGGCTACTCGGCTCTATATACACGTCGAGGATCGTTCTATCATTTTTTTTCTCAACCCTCGCTACCATCCCCGCTCTTCCCTCTCGGCCTTCATGCCCGCTTCGCCGACCCCCCGCGGAACCGCTCTTTACCGTCTTCGCATTTTCTTCTTTCTCGTCGCGTTTTGTTGTACTTGTTTTTATTTTTTACTTCGTTTCTTATTTTTATTTCAATTTCATTTTTCCTCGTCTTCGTGTTCTTTTCTTTTCTATCAACAAGCGAAATTGGTGAGGAAAGAGAGCGAGAGCGGGAGAGAACGAGGTCTCGGGGAAAACCGAGCGTCGAACGCTTCGAAAGCAAACTCCTTCCGACGTCTCAACTTCGTGGTTTTCGAAATAAAAAGTTAATGAGAAAGGGGATGCTGTTTAACGCTCCGCTCTCTCTCGCTTTCACGTTCTTTATCACTCTCGTGATATCTTTTCAGCTCAGACACAGACCGACGATAGCTCTCAAAGGCCGTTCGATGCCTGGTAAGAAACGTCGCGATCTCTCATTGGTTCATGGTAAATTGGTTGCGGACCGCGAATACAACATGCATATACCGTTGTATATACATCATTCGGGAGAGCTTTACCACAACCGTCAGACGACCTCCACCGCCCATCCCCGCCCGCCCCTTGGCTCCGGCACATTCCAATCAACCGGAACTACTCGCCACAAAACTTTTTTATCGAAACCCTTGTACGAGACACTTCGTCTACGGTCTTATTTCTCATTATTCGTTTTTTATTTCGATATATTTTTCAATATCGGACACAACGATATTTTGAAATGTCCGGGAAATTGTGGTTTTTAAAAATTGGTTTGTATTTTTTCGTGGATTTTTGATGAGATTTATAATTTATATACGTAGAATTGTTTATTTTTTTAGACTCAGTGTGCACGAAAGCCTCAATCAATAGCCACTGCATGTATTTGCTGCAGCGGTTGTATGCACGTGGGAATATGATTATAATTAGGGGATAAAAATGCGGCGAGCGTGAGGGTGGGAGGTGGGTTGATATTTTAGCCGAGTGCGATGTTCGAGATGCATCAACGGGTTCATACGTAGACTCGGATTTTGCAGAAATATCGTTGAAATTGATATACAAAATGTACGTATTGTATATGAAAATAGGTGTGAGTGTGTGTGTTTGTGTGAGGGTGAGAGAGGAAACGACGAGTGTTCTCTCATTGGTCGTTCGCTGTAGCGAGTCGATATTCTCTCGCGGATGCTCGGCTATTCAATGCTCCAGTTCTGTATCCACCGCGATATGGGTTCTACCCTCCCGTACCGTGGTATTGCACATTTGTTGCGATCTATTAACCGGAAATATTCGGGTGCTTGAATGGCAAACATATATCTGTAACGTATATACGTTATCCTTTATGTCGAACGTGGAAGCAATTGGTTTTGAATAAAAGTTAATGTAGTCATACGTATATATCGATGTTTGTATGTATATGTATTCATGATAGTCTGAAAAATAATGTGACTATGTAAGCATTAAAATTATGTTGAAATTCGAGATTTTCAGTGAAATAGTATATTCGATTGTGAAATATTTTTTTATCCGGGTTATCTAAAGTACAGATTTTAATTTAAAAAGTTCAGATCACTTCTATTCTGTAGAATTAATATACATGTAGTGGTAACAATATAATTATCCATAATCATATTCCGCAAGCTGCAATAAAAATCGATCTCGATCGTTGACTCAATTGGACTGACTCATATCTCCAGCGAATACATCTCGTGTGTGACAAATGAAACACGCGAGACGCGCGAAACGTTTTGCATATCGTAATTCCACATTTATCACCTCACGAAAGTCATCCGAGTCGTAATAAATTATATTGTAATACCCACGTATCAAATATTTGCTTCATCACAGTCGCGATTGATCGCAAAACCGATGAATAATGAGTACTCGACGTGTCCTTTCGAAATTCATCGAACTCGAAAGGGCTTCGGGAATACATCAATTTCGAAAGCGATCGAATTCCCGCGAGTGCACAGCAAGCACAGCGATCTATTAACCAGCAACACAAAGTTCTTGGTCGCATGGGGCATTAGCCGAGCGCTCTCGTACCGAGTCGCACAGAGGACATCCGAAAACTCGTCGAGTTTGTTCAGTTGGGAAATCCGTCGGTCTATCACGTCGTTACATCGTCCTTCGTGATCGTGTCATTACACTACAGCCTCGATTTTCAAAACGGCAGGAGGACAGCGCTTGCGCGCGATCGTCTCGTCGTTGAAGGTTGCGCGGAGTCGCTAATGCGAATTCTGCACAGGTTGTGTTATCTCCGATTGGCCCGGCGCTTCCCCCACCACGCACCGCGCAGTTCGACGGGCGCCACGCGGTGGAGGCTGTGGCGGTAATCGAGGCTGTACTGTACCGTATAGTACGTACAGCAGTAGTCGCCCGGTGGTCTGTGTAGCGTCCGGAGCACGAGGAGTACGGTTACGTCATATGGACGGGACGATAAACTCATCATACAATAACGAACTTAATGAACGAGAGGGGCAACAAGTTCAGTCGCGTTGGGCATGAAATATTCAGACGGAATCAATCCTGTCCGGGGTGAGGCCCTCCGGGATGGATCGGGGTCGCGCGTATCGTACCGCCGTGTTAGCCGCTACTCTTGTAGCTCACTCCGAGCTATACCCCGATGCTGTTGCTGCTGCTGCTGCTGCTGCTTCGTGGAGGGTACACGGGGGCTGTTACGGGTCCATGAACGCGCGAGAGAGTCGCAATTGGGGTGTGCGCCCCGCACACTTTGCAGACCAGAGTGTACGTACAGACCACCGTGATATATATGCATGTGTTGAGATCGTACCTTACGAAGGGGCTGTTTCGCAAGGGCAGCTTTGGGCTAAAGGCGTTACGAAGCCTCTCCGACGCTTAACCCTTGAGCTTGCGGCTGGGTATAAAGTAGTTATGTTTGTCCTTTGAGTTTGATGCTCCGGTATGATATGATGGAACGTGGGTCGCGGCGCTTGGGGGGAAACGAGCGACCGACGTCGAAGGACCCACGGTTGCCTCGCTTCATCCTTCACGGGACTCGGATACGTTTCGCTAATGGCTGCGGAATATCGCGATTGACCGGAGAGAAGGACGAACTTCGGAAATCGCGAAGGATGTCCCACCGGACACGCGACAACTCGCGGCTAACCAAATGGGTTACCGGAATCGGATGATACGTCCCGAGGTGGGACGAACGGGACCGTCTGACAGCGTCGGAACTTGATTCGCGGTAGAGTAGGGATTTTTTTTTTTTTTTTGATTTTTGAAATATTTTTTTGGTCCTTTTATTGATGGAGATTTTTTTTTGATGACGCGGGAACTTATTATACATATTAGTTTTTCAAGGACACCGGGGGTCAATGACGCAGCGACGTTATCCGAATAAAACATAACAATTTATTATAATATAGGAAGAATTAAACGAAATAATGATAACGTCAATAATTCTACGATAGGATAATAATAATCTAACATGAATTCAATAATTCAAATGAATTAATAAAAAATTAAGTTTCTCATAAAAAACATAAAAATTGCCAAAGGCAGCTAAAGTTTCGAGCTAACCATCCAACTGAAAGAAAGAAAAGACAAAAAAAAAATGGCGATCTATCTTTCCCTCGTGAACAGGCCGATGACCAACCTCCGTTCCTAAGGAAATTGTGCCATCAAGCCCCGACCATGAGTGCCGAGCGTGGCACGGTTGTTTGTCGAACCTGCAAAATCCGTAATCCCATAAACCGTTGATTGATCCATTAAGTCGATCGCTATCAGGAAGCCGAGAAAGAGCGACGAGTGCCTAACGAAGTGGATTTCGTTATTCGTCGGTGCAATCACCTGTCGCTACCGGGCATACCTTCGTCCTTCCCCGCACCGCACTGTCGTAAAATCCGTATTCATTCATTTGAAAAAAAAACGAAAAAAATATATATAAAAAAATATAAAAAAGCAACAAACCCACATCTCACGCGTGAGACGCGCGTTTATAAGCAAGCCCCTCATTAGAACACTAAACACGGGACGAATGAAATACTTGGAGCGATCGTAAACCGCATATTTATGATTCGTAGCAACCACGCGGACAGGTGAATGGTTATGAGCCCCCCCTCTGCCGCCTCTCTAGTACATCCTCTTGTAACGGTGACTCGAAATAAATCTCTCTGCTTCTTACTATCTCAATTGACCTTTTTGCAGATAAATTAAAACTGCACGAAGAAAAATAAAATTCTCACGTGGACGTAAATGTGTAAAAATACACCGGAGCCAACGCGTTTGCATTTGTCGCAAAAAATGGAGTATCTAGTAACGACTCGATCCTGTATATCGTGAAATTGCAAGAAAAGCTCGGAATAGATTCGTTCGTACATCCGTGAGTACAGAAAAAAAATTATTGCGATCAAATCGTCGATAAAAATGAGAACTGTAACGATTATTTGTACAATTATGGTGCAAGAAACAACGCAGAGGCAAGAACGACAGTTCGGTAAAGACGTGCGCGAGTGTTTACACGGTGAGAAGAGAGAAACGTGACGATGTTCGGAGCCAATGGGAAAATGAAAGAAGTGCTTACGGTTCTCGTAACGTGGCTAATGAGTCGCGGGATGATTGATTCGTCGTTTCGTTCTGGGCTGAGTCGTGCGCGGACCGAGTCTCGAAAGCTTTCATTGGGCTTTCATTCTCTGTTTTCTTCTCTTTCAGTTCAACGAGTACATCACACCCGCACCCGTCAACGCTCTCATGCCTCTCTCGCTTAGCCATCGCTCGTCGTTCGTCGAACGAGCTCGCGCACCTTTTATCTCCTTCTACCTCGCCCTCTCCCTCTCTCAAGACGTCGCAAAATTCATTTCCCATTCACGGGCCGTCATCGCGATAGACTCAGCTCGGGGACAAGCCAGCTTTCACAATAAATATAATATAAACGCTTTCACCGAGCGATTCTGTTGCCGGTGAGACCCTTCGTCGTCATCGTCGTCGTCGTCGTCGTCGTCGTCGTCGTCGTCTGAGGGCCACAAGAGACCCGGACGTCGACACATTTCTCGACTGTTGCCGAGTTTCCAAGATCGCGAAGAGCACGAGAGGGTGAATGAGAAACGTTGGTCGAAGAAGGGTGTGAGACGACGTTGAGTCGACCCTCTGACACAGCAGCCCCGACCCTAGCTAAACCCCTCCGCTCGCTCCTCGCTACCTTGATTCACGCTTTATAATTCAAAACCCCGATGAATCTAATATTGTCGAGTAGGTGATTTATGGATAATTAAGTAAATTCGAGTTTATTCGCGTTATTACTGTCGATCAATGCGAAATTTGTTTTTTTTCTTTATAACTCTTATATATAATTGATTGTTTGAGATAATGAGAATAATTTTCAATTTTTGACTGTTCTATTGTTGCAATATTTGAAATAAAAATAACCTGTGATTAATCAAGTAAATATTATTTCAAGATAAATCTGTTTCCGTTGGAAAGCTCATGAACTTCCATTCAGATACAACACGACAACCTTAAAAATGCAGAGACGAATTACAAGCCCATGAGCTTCTTATCGGATAAGCCCGGTAGCTGCGGTGTCCGCTATATCAGCTTATCAGATTTTCTTATCTCTTGCTTCCCTTCAATTTATTCACGGTACACGGGAGTTATTGTACTCGCGATTATCACGCTTTTGTAACATCGATGTTCTGCATATCTTTGTCTTTTGTCTTCTGCTTTTTGATCGAGCGAATATTAATGGCTCGAGGATTTTTTTCGGTGTGGTTGGTCGTGTGTTAACGGTTTGGCCATGTGGGCGGTGAAAGAGCAGAGTCATTTCACAGCCGTTCGTTTTGGGCTTAGTCATGAAATCTTTGTGTTCGGTTATCGCGTTGAGAGAACCACCGGTCCAGGCCGGATGTGCTCGGAGAATCAGTGCCAACGCGCGGGGCTCGCAATGTGGTTTGGGGAGGCTCGTCTTCAAACGTTTCTAATACGTTCGGAGCGGAATATATATTTTTTTCCTGAGAGAGAGAAAGAAAGAGAGAGAGACAAAGAGATGGAGGGAGAAAGAGTACATATAGAAGTACTATATATTATAATTTTATTGTCTTATGTTTCTGTATACTATTTATATCGATACGCCCCTAATCTCACAGATTATAAATTTTTATAACGTTCGATATTTATAATTATATCCATATATATACTCATATAACGTAAGCCGAGGATATTAAAAATTCTGGGGCCGAATGTTTCTCACCCACAAAAAACCCGTGGCAGTGTCGATGAGAGCCTTCTGTTGCGTATCGCACGTTGTGATCGGCGAAAAAGGCTCAACCGCCACGGCGGAGATCATTGTCGAAACGTCGTCGGGAGATGGATCACGTATTCCCAATATAATACTTCGTAACGTCGTGTTCGCCAATAAAGGCCCTTTTTGTGTGCTACGAATGACGGAGTGGCTTAAGTTCCTCACGCCTCGAGGGTTTTTTTTTCTCTCGTCGTCGCTTCTCTCCCTCGTCGTGCCATCTTCTTCTTCTTCGAGCGCGTAATTTTCGGTGCTGATGGTTCTCATGAATCGTCGACGCAGTTTCGGACGAGAAGTTGCGATATTGAAGTATTTTATGGGATCGATAGAATTTCTCGTGGAACGTCTTAGAATTTCTGCATTTTATGAAATCGTTATCCATTATTGCAAAAACTTTTTGCTCGATAATTGTTGCTAGGATTTCGTTTTCCTTTCTCTGTTTTTTTTTTTCGAAATACAATGGGGCTCACAAAATGATTTTTTAACCAAATACTTATTTCAATTGATAGAAAATTGAAACAAAAAATATTGATAATCAAATACCTATCTATCTACCTATATACCTCTATCTCTGCTTTCGAAAAATTATACAATCTCTGTTTTCCATTGACAGTCATACGTATGGGGGACTTTTTCGGGTTACCGATTCACCGCTAGGTACCTCCACGTGTTTCACAGTCAAACATTATTTCGAAGCATCAAAGCGGGCCCCAAAATCGATGATGCATCGATATATATATATATATAGACAAACATGTGAATGAAATATTCGATTTGCAACGCTATAGTATTCGTAAACGGAACGGAGAATTCGATTAGCGGATTTATGGCGTACGCGCGAAGCGAGGGTTACTCGCATTCTCGTTTTCGATCGCATCGCATCGGTCATATCGCGGGTACGTAGCTCGTACACGAATCCCCGTACAATATTCTACGGTTCTTCGATCGTCAACATCGGTCGCACGCGTGCGAGCGAGACGGACAATTTGTCCCCCCACTTAGTCGCGTTAACGGGAACTCGATTGCCGGACGATTCATCCATCTGGTCAGCGTCCATCGTCGTTTCATCCGCACGCTACACCCTCCGCACAGCCTCGACACGAAAAAAAAAAAGTGTGCGCGTGTGTACAGACACGCCGCGCTACGATCGGTCTGGACCACCCTCGGAGTTGACATCTCGCTTCGAAATTTCCTGCGTTGCTGCAGAAATTTCGCTGGATTTGGCTGTAAATGGACCAACGTCGACGAATCTAGATACCGACATAAGGTACACATGTGTACATATTACGGTGTCCGTTAGTATGGGCATTTCTAATTTCCAATGCTCTCATCCTGTGAAACGATGCAATATATGCATATACGAAATTGGGGACAAATTTTTTTCTCACATAAATTGAATTGTTGTAGACGCTGGGAGCATTAAAAAAAACGAAAATGACCATATCAAGGGACACCCTATTACGTACATACATACATATACATATATGGGGTATATTGGTCGTAGGGGAACTTCGGCACGAATAAACTGCGTGCGATCCACCGACCGAGACGAAAGAGAGCAATCAAAGGGAATAATTCAAGAGGCGCGGCCACGCATTGTTCCACGATCGAGTTGGGGTACGAAACACATTTACGCACATACACGCGCACATACACGAGAAACGAATAGAAAAAGAGCTGTCTGCATAGCAAATACCTCCGAACACGGTCTCCCGGGAATGGAAACTGGGAACGAGGATATAAAAACAACATCGTCTATTCCGTAAACACGTTGTGTTATATCGTATACTTCGATAACTCTCGCATCAACCGAAATAAATTATTTTTTAAGGCGATGTCCTACATCGATTGCGTTGTCACGGGTGCAAGTGGAACATCAACATCAGTGCTCGCAGGTGGACCGAGAGAGTACGCGATAAATATGTGAGAACACAATTTTGAGTAAAACGAGTTTCGAAGGAAACAAAAATTCTCGAGTCTTGAATAAGTCAATGCGGTCACCGCAAACGTATATGAATTATTTATCGTGTACACGATCGGTCTTTTTTTTTGCGCGAGCAAACGAGAAAACGTTGGATTGTGCAGAAAAATTTGGAAGGATTTTGAATTGATTGGTTCCTAAGAAATATTTTTGTCGGGATTTTTTTTTCTCGTTAGCAACATTTAGATGCAGAGCATTATTTATGTATTGGGTTTTTCGAAAGGCTTTTTACACACCTTATATTAACTTTGATTGAAGCTCCGTCTGTCTGCTTGTCATTCCGGAATGAAGAATTTCTTCATTCCTTTCGTCCACCTGAAAACAAAAATAATAATTCATGGTTAAGGATTGTTGCTTGATCGTCCATTTGAAAAATAAGAAAAGGACAAAATAACGCAGGGTTATGAAATTCAGACAGATTTTTAGATGTAATACGCAGACGTAATCCCGTGTGCAATATTCTCACCGTGAACATTGGTAGCGGAGTCGGATTTTGGGTGGTAAAACGAACAAGGAATAAAAGCACGGAGACGAATGGATTCTGCATCCCCTAATCCGCGCGGCTAGGGGTGAGAGATGTGCGTGATGTTGCGTCGCTGCGAAAGCTGAGGATGGGTGAGCAGGGGAAGGGGAGGTGCTGGTACTATTGCGGGCGAGAAAGAGGTCGGGGGCTTGTCTGGAAGATTAGCACCTCGTATAAAAGTGGTGTAGTTGGAATGAAGTGTGAGGAAGAGAAAGAAGGGAGTAGAAAAGCGAGCGAGAGGGAACGAGGAAGAAAGAAAGAGTGTGTGTGTGGAAAGGGTGCAACGAGTGGTTACATAGTCGGGTCGTGGTGGTTTCCGGAGAGCTGAGGTTGGGGTGCGAGGGTGGAGGGGTGAAAGAGTTCGTGGCGGTGAGAGAAAGAGGGCCCGAGAAATAAATGGAGAAGGAGAATGGGGAAAACGAAGAAACGAGTCTCCGAAGAATCTCGAGGCGAAGATGAGGAAGGGGTTGGGTCGGTTGGGATCGGCGTCGAACTAGGAAAGGGGGTGAGTGTGGAAAGGTGTGGACGACGTTGGGAAGACGTTGGGGTGGGAGGTGCCCCAGCATCCAGCCGGGAAGGGTGTTCGAGAAGAAAAAAGACGCGAATAAGGAAACAAGAAGAGGGCGAACGGAGACCGCGTCACCGTTACGTTTTCCCTGGTACAACACACAGTCGCGACATGCATGCGTCTGTGTCGAGCGCGAGAGGGCGAGTCGTCGGTAGCGGCCGGGAGCGAGGAAAATTAGTTTTCAGAAAAATTTTTATGAAAGCCCTGAAAGGAAACTGTAAGGTTCCTTTTCTCATTGGAGGCTATTTTTGTTCACGGGGACGCAACCCGGGGGGCTGAAGGGGGGTGTTGGTTCGTGGTGGCGAGAGAGGGGGAGGATTGCCACGCGGTGGTGTTAGTGGTTTGTCGGCGAATCGGTGGTGCGGGGCCGCGGCGACCGGAAGGGGGTCGGTCGTGTAAGCTGGAAAAGGATTCAATAGCCTTTATTTTTCTTTCGTGTTAACAGCGCGCGAGCGCACCACATTCGCTCTCTGTAGCCAAGTAGCGGGCGACGAGGGAGAGGGAGAAAAGAAAAAGGTTCAGTGAGAGAGGGTGGCAAAGCACCTTATGCAACTGTCGTATAATAATTATAACGCTCGTCCGAGAGATTTGTTTTTTTTTTTCAGATTTTTTTTTTTCATTTTATTTCCGAGATGAAAAACCACCGTGTCAATGTGATATATAAGACATATATATCTGTTCTTTTATCAAACGTTAATACAGGCATTATGCTCACGCGGGGCCTTGGTAGATAAAAGAAACTCGGCCACTAATTAGTTTTACGACAATTGTCGTTGGAGACACGAGGCCACGAACTTCTTTCTCCTTCTCTCTCCCACGTTTTCTTTTCTTCAATTTTTCTCTTTTTTCTTCCGTTCTCCCTCGGTAGTGGCGTTATGACGTTAATTTTTTCCAATTAAGCGCCCCGCGACGTCGACGGTGCGCTTCGCGACCGTCCGTCGAGTCAAACGCGCAAGGTGCGTCAGGGGTGGAAAAAGTTATTTATTAAGCTGGTATCCTCCCCCTTCCCCCCCCCCCCCCCCCATTGACACGAGCATCGGGGACGGTTGTAACTGGCGTTGCTCGTCTCGAGATCTCTCTCGGTGTCAACGGCAAGAGAAGGGGAGCTTTATGCGCCGCTGCAAGCTCTGTGCGCGTGCGAGCCAAGTGCATGAATTATATTTATTATATTTCACGCGTCAATCGCGAAGTAGCGACGTCGACCCGACGCTTCGTTCTCATCCCGCGGCCTCCACGGGGTCGCTATCGCCATGCTTGCTCTATCTGTCGCGCGACGGTGCATTGAGAGATGGGCGGATGCGTCGAGGCGCGAGACTCCTTATTACTACTCTCGCGATTTAATTATACGAATTACACGCGTATGCATATAATATAAACCGCGGAATTGTCAGGAGACGAGAGACTCGAGAACGAGACGAACAACACAGGATGCTTTCGTTCCGGAGACTCGAATATACGTATTTTCTTCTTCGCGCTTAAGAACCCGTGGCATCGTTCTCAGTTCATCTTTCTCTTTCTCTTTTCTTCGACTCCATCGTCCATCGTCCACAGAGCGCGTACCGCAGAATTGCTGATTATGCAATTTGAGACTAACGAGACTTATTATTATTTTCCCTCGCGGTTGAAAACGCGCACGTGAAAGCGGCGTACGTATAATATAACTATATCCGTGTATATATTTATGTATACGAGTGTATTGTACGTATACACCATCTCGTTCTATTGTTTAATGACGATTCGAGAGCTGACCGTGCCTAAGTCTCGCGTATTATGCGGGGAAATATAAGAGAGGAAGCAAAGTCGAGAGAACTCTTCAACCTTTTTATATGTTTTTTTCTTTCTCTTCGCTTACTCTCTCTCTCTTTCTTTCTCTCCCTCTCTCACTCACTCAGTCTCTCCAACTCACAGTGGTCACCGTTGTACGACGGCTCTCTTCCCTCTCTCTTCCGTCTCCTTCCTTCGCGCACAAATCCCACATATCATCGCCGTTGCTGTACATGGTCCACTTAGCATTGTCCAATAACCATAATTGCCATCGCCCTCGCAAACGGAATGGCCAGCACCAGCACCGGCTCGTTACGTCGGCATACGGTACATGCATCCGTCGCTATATCCATGCGCTTCTCGATGCTGTTTCTATATTTCTACCTTCGTCCCTCTTCGACCGACTCAAACTCCGCATCATCGATCTCTCTCCGTCTCTCTCTTTATCGTCCTTGCTCACCGCACGTTTGTCTCCTATTCGTTCATGCACACACACACACACGCAAAACCAAACACAGCCAATTACCCCTACATAACCGTAGTCTATACAATACAACAATACCTGTATTGTACGCAGGGTACCGAGAGCCACGATCTGCAACGAGCCTAGACGTACATACGTATGTACATAACGCGATTGGACACTGAAAGCTATAGGCAGCCGTCACACCCCCCTCTTTACCCTCCGTGGCGCCCTCCTCGCCACGCAGCGTGAAGTTGATCTCACACAAGCATTGTGTTGAACGATTGTGACAGCGAAAGAGAAAGACGAACGAGAAATTATAGCCAATAACGTGCCAACTCTCATATTATATCCCGGCTACACGAGACCTAACACCGTTTAATTATGTGCGCTCGGTGCCTCTGGCGCGAATGTGCAAATCCAATAATAATAACTATTGAGTGCATAAAAATAATGGTGGCTGCTGTTGGGCAATCAACAGATACAAACGGATATATATTTTATGGATATATATTGCTGTGAAGATAAAAGAGCACGGGGAAGGAGACTGGGGTGATATGACACGGTTTTCTTTCCAAGATTTTTACAATCTCGTTTTTTTTAAAATTAATATAATATTGCATTTTGGACTGCGAGTCCCGGATATTTTCTTAGTTGGAGATATTTCTTTACGCTTGTGTGCTATAATGCTGCGTACTGTCCCTACTTACATCCTCAATAATTCGTCTACCCTATTTGCGGAAAAAACCCTAAAAGCGAATGAATACGCTCTCACCAATCGCTTGATTTTCGGTTAACTTTTTACGATGACACACGTCGGCGACGCCGGGTATACAACCGGACGTCCGAAACATCTGTTATCAAAAGATCAAACAATCGCTCCATCATCAGACTTATTTACAAATTGATAGTATAATAACAACAATAATACTGATCATGATACTAATAATAATGATGATAACGTTCCATCTTTCTTCTTATTAACTTGACCTATCAATCCTCATGATCAAAGCCCGACCGGTATTGTATACACCGAGCGACGGGTTCTGGCATAGGTTTTTCTCTTTCACCATTGAACCTGCGCAGGGGACACGAGAAGCCCCGGAGGGTTGCCGCAAAGGTATTCTGTCTTAGGTGCGGAAGGAGGGGTCGGGGGAGGGTTTGCCGATCGCCGCGAGAAGGAACGGAATACCGGGATGGATAAGGTAGGTGAACGCGGTGGGTGGATGAGGGGTTTGTTGGCGGGTGAAGAGAGGACGTGGAGGTTACCCATTGCGGCGGTCGAATAACGGTGGCGAGGGTGGGGTTGTGACGACGATGTATACGTATGTTGTGCGTTCTTACCCGGAATGTGGCTGCAAAGCCGCGTCAATACGCTTGCCCGGACGAAGGAGAAGCGAGGCAACGTTGGGTGAGGGTCGGAGACGCGCGGGGGGAATGATTTTCTCGTCCAAGGGTGGCGCCCGCGCAAGTGTATAGAACATTGGACGGAGAGCGATGTGGTGGCGGGGCTCAAGATCTGGTTTCTGCGAAGCAACGAGAGACCCGTTGGCGGGGGGAAGGAATAAGGGATGAAGAAGAGCCGGCAAGCAAGCGAGAGAGGAAGGAAACTCGTGGAAAGGACTCGCGCTTTCTCCCTCTGCCTCTTCAGGGCGAGAGATCACTGCGCCGCCGATATTACTGCCAGCACCAAGATTACCAATATCCTTGAGAGCCGCTCTAGTCCTGTCATAAAAGACGGAGCTTACCAAGATATTACCCACCACCAACACCACCATCGCCATCACCTTCGATGCTCGACATCGCCTCAGCCACTACCCTCGCTGGAGGACTGGCATCAACCACCAGCTAGGACACGACCAGCTGCACCAGCCGACTCTCGATCGCAACCGTATCTCGTCGTGAAAAGCACCAGCGGCTTCGCCTTCAGGTATATAACCTTCAACCCACACTGGCGTTCTTACATCGCCTCATGCTTTTGGCAACTTCATTTCGGAAATAGTAAAAACCGTGATGGTGCGGACCGTGAGGAAGGCTCGCGGGGGGTTCGAGGGTGTGTCCGTTGGAAGTTGTCGGGGAAAAGTTTGTCTTGGTTACTCGCGTCCATAATCGCACATGTACATGGGGATATGTAAGAACGTGATCTACCTGCCGAATGAAAGGCGACGTCAAAAGGTCCTGGGTCGCGGTAGGAAATGTCCGGGGTCAATGCGACAAAGCGTCAGGAACTTGTTCGTCACTGGAATGATGATTGCCATGATCTTTGCAGGATTAACCGAGCAAGTTCCGGATGTTGTTACGGGTGCTGGCTGAAGGTGAGAGCAGGAAGGAGGCAGCGAGTACGAATTAATCGCTGTTGGGATGGGATTCGAGAGGGTGTCGAGACTTTAGGATTGGCATTGAATTATTCTTGTTATGGTTTTTACGAGCGTATCGTTGGCTCGTGTTAGGCAATGTGGGTTCGTCGGGTGACAATAAACGTGTTGAAGACACGTGAGTCAAGCGACGAAGAAACGAAGCCGGTGAAAACCGCGTCGAGTTCGTCGGGGTCGACCGTTGGACCATTGACGACGACGACGACGACGTGGGTTAGTCGAGAATGCATGAGGCTTGTGAGGGCGGACAATGAGCCGCGCAAGGGGTCATTGTAACGAAGCTTTGTACGACGCACAAAGCTTTAATCCACGACCGGATCTGCTAATGTCAACACCGTACAGCCGCGAGGTTGCTGTGCGACAACGTCAATGGCGAGGCCGTGAGGACTCAGCGGCTAACGCGCTCCAAAGCAGAATCTCCATGATGCTGAGCTTAAACGTTCATCACGCGGCTTTCGAAGGAAAGCCGTGCAGCCACACGGCTAAGCATTGTCGATTGTCACGTGTTGGGGCCGCGAATGACAAACCGGCGGCATCTGGACGCTGATTGGTTTGGGTTATTTTTATTTTGGCTTTGAGACGTGAAGCAATTCTGGAGGCTTGAATTAGTTACATACACAATTTGTGTAATATGATATTAAATATAATTTGAATGAAGAATTATAGACATTATATATAAAATGATTCGAAGCTGCAGGATTGTTTTACTTTTTAACGCAAAAATAAAAGTTCTATTATGTATGCATCATACATCTTGCATTATATGCAATAAACAATTGGATGCCAATCCTTCAAAAATCTAACTCGACACACTAATCTTCGAATTCATTTTTTTCGAGAAATCAAATGAATTAAATTTCTTTTGAATTTATCAAATTTCCGTACGACTAACAACTGACGCTTAATTATTTCTCGCGCCATCAGCAAAGAAAGGCGAAATATTTGATTTCCTCGTTTCAGTAGGCTGCTATGCATTCACGGAAACGCGATATGTGCAGTTCCATTCTACACATGGATAGTCCAAGCTTTTTCCCTCTTTTCGAGATCAGTCCACGCTACATGCTCGATAGTTGCTACAACTCTGTGTACATAGATTCGTTTGGTCGTACAGTGCGATTCGCGTCATTGACATACACGCTGTGCAGTGTGTTTTGGTTGACGGGAACACAGCAGGCATTCTCAATAAGCGACCCAATAATCCACCCCAACTCGAATAATCGTTATTCCACGGACCATTGTATCGCCTCTCGACTGGCCAAGTGAAAGTAGAGAGTTCCCCCGAGCTATTCGATATACCGAGGATATAAAAACCGCACCCGAATCGTACACACAGTCCGTCCCTACAAATAATATATATATAGACGGATCCGCACTCTCGTGTGTCAATGCATAACGAGTATTCATCAGCACCGTGAAACTCTGGATCCTCTACTCGTCTCACTCTCCATCTCTCTCTCTCTCTCTCTCGTATCCTTTTCAACCCCCTCGAGGGACCTTCGTGCTCTGGAGAATAAAGTTTCAGTTTTTTTTTCGATTTCTTTTTATTCTCCCTGTCTAATCTATGGGACGGGCGGATGAGTTACGAAGGGAGATAAAGATCTGATGAATCGAAGCCGCTACCGCGCGGAGATTTGATTGGCCGTGGAGATAACGATTTGTATGTCCGACGATAATGTTTCTCGCATCGTCATGTTTCAAACGACAAATTTTCGTTCGCACCGTCTCGCCCAGACTCTCCACGTTTCACGGCGACTCTAACCGTTTTCGAAACTACTTCGTTGTTACAAAACAACGAATTCATAGCTCGAGAAGAGGAAGAAATTACGCACATAAAAAAAGTTATGCAATTAAGTTGATTTTATCGCGGTATCCTACGAAAGTATGATCTCTTCGAGTTTTGCCATCGTGATTCGCGCAGCTTCCGATGTTTGACGTGACACGTGAATCGTCACGAGAAACGAGACGACAAATGGGAAGCCGATTGGTCGTGTAAGAATGATTGGATGGCCAAGAAAAAGACGTTGGGGTAAGTCGTGAATATTAGGGTAAACCTATAAGAGGACGTTGACGACAACGATGATGACGTGAGAACGCGTTATCGTGAGACCCGAAGACGGACTACGGTGACAATGTAATTACTCGGGTCGTACACGTTCGCTCGGAACGTATCGCGGGCATCGAGGGATTACAAGGCCTAGTCGGTAACGGCACCCCTCTCCCACTTCTCTCATCCTGTATCTCTTTCTCTCTCACCTCGTTTGGTCCAGGAACAGCTTCACCACGAGAGCCAGCTTATTTTGACATTCTTATCGTAGAATCAGAGTGGGGTAATCCCTCAGACGGCGTGCGTAATCTCATCCTTCTATTTCACTTGCTCATTCATCCCTCTCTCTCGCTCTTTTTCTCTCAATCTTCGTCTCTCTCGTTCCATATCGAAAATACCAACCCCACGTGGGCGATGAACCGACGATCCGCTGTGCCCATCAAACCCCATATATATCCAACATCTCTCTTCCGTCAACGCGTTTTCCAAACTGATCCCCGCCTCCCCCCGACCCCGTATTTCTACCCCTCTCGACTCCAGCAGCCCCGAAACGGCTTCCCTCGCGCCATATCCACTGCTACCACCACAATCACCGTTAAACCCTCTCTCAGACGCTTTCCGTTTGTCTATGTGTGACCCTCGGGCTCCGGTACCCGCCCGCTCGAAGTCTCATTCTCGCCACCCTCGCGCTTGTCGTACTCGTTAATCTACTATTAATTGCCACCACAAAGAAACCCAGGCAAAGGACACCGATGAAAGTTTTAACGCCCTTCTTACCCGAAACTCCGTTTATGTCTTTCGTACTCGTACCCAGGTCACGGTGCTTTCACGATTCTGCTGGGGAATCTATGGAACCCTCGATTTGGTGGTAGTTGTTTACCAAATTTATCAAATTACTGAAATTATTTTATTATTGCGAACCAAATTATTAAATTACGAATTTTTAAACTTATTATCAAACAGATGACCAAATTAATTACATTATTCTTATAAATTTCATTTTTCGGTTAATATACGAATTCACCGAATTTATTTTTTATTAAACTTAATCATTATTATATTGATTCTATTATTTTATTTTATTTTATTGTTATCAAATTTATTTCGAATTTAATATGAATGAATTCCACGTCATACACCATTTCTGTGACACTAAGTCACATTCATTGTCATTGTTTGATTAACACGTCATTACGATATTTTCAATCGTTTTGCTCTTGCTTTCTTCATTCTTAGAAAAAATGTCATGTTTGAGTGCACGTGTAGCTGCAATTTCGTCGATTCGTCAGGATGCTTCGTGAGACGCAACGATCGGGCTTTGAATCTCCAAACAGTCGCGTAGCGTGAAAAAGAAAACAAAATAAGAGGATATCTGTGATGCCTCTCGTGTCACGTTGCACGTGAAATTCTCGCGGGTCTGTGGAAATACACACTCGGGGTTTTTGAGCCATCGTCGACCGTATGATCTTCGTTGCATCGAGTCACGATGCACCGTGTGGCGTGTGTGCATACACATCACGCGGGTTCTCGTGACGTTGTTCGACCGAGGTTAACGGTGCGCGTCGAAGTTTTAACGATTTCGCTAGTCGTTTAATTTAATTTGACGATTGCTCGTTAAGCAGCGCCGACGGGACAACGTCGACGAACCTGCGCGTTGATTGTACATGCGAACGACCGGGGCGAAGTGGGATGAGACAAAAAAAAGCCTTCAAATGTCTCCAAGGGTTCAAATATATTGCTGGTATGTACGAATATAATTCTCCGATGCAGCCTTGCATGGCCACATTCGCCGGACTTTCATTGAAAATCATTTTTAATAACGCCACCTGCGTATTTCACGCGTATGAAACTCGCAACTACGTTCCGTTAAGGCGTTACACGCATGTCTTTAACCCGCGTGCCTTTCACTCGCTTCGTCTCCGTCGCTCGAGTCGCGATGTTACGGTCTTTGATAAACTTTTTTTGTTGTTGTTTACTCGCGCATTAATCGCGGATTAGAAAATGCAATCGCTTAGCCGATAATTATAATTAATCTTCAGGGTCTCCGTCGTCTCGCATCTTATTCCCCATTTCGTTGCTAGGACGGAGTACGCGGCCAGACACGGTTTTCTTATTAATAACTCGTACGCAACGATTGAAAAATATATATTATTGGCAAATATATCATTAGAAAATGTTCTATTATTGTTTATTTATTCATTTTAATACGTACAATGTATAGATATTATTTGTAAATGTTCATATACTGCATTTATTTTGGAATGAAAAATGAAATGCCGAGAAAAATGCCGATTTGTATTTCTCAGTCAATATTTATATAATGATAATGACTGAAAAACTATCATCAATATTTTATCCCCCGCGGAGTAATGTAAATTGCAAACCGCAGAGCTACGTTAAATTTTTAATTCCCAATCGTTATCTCCATGCATATCCAGTAATCGATTATTTTCCACGAGAACGTTTCTCTATATTGCTTTTCATATTTATTGCCCCGAGCGACCGGGGTCAAATGGCACAATTTTCCTCAACGGATTGGTGCAGCTGACCGGCCATAAAACATTCAACCTAATTATCCGCAGCCGTATTTGACAAGAAAAAATGAACGTGTTGAAGAAAAAAAAACGAAATCCGCGTTGGTTCGGGTCACAAAATGAATATGCGGTCGATTCAACCCGCGTGTGTGCTTTTCGTGATCTAACACAGCGTAAAGTTCGACACGGGGTTTCAACATAACAAACACCGTCTCTCACCCATCGGGGAACGAGAAACATGAAAGCGCTTCGTGGAAATCCGTGTGAGCGCATATCCGGCGGGATGTGTGCGATCGTGCAATGGACCGACGCACGTGGTTCATAAGAAAATTATTCCCCGGGTTTGGAAAAGACAGAACGAACGATGGGGCAAACGTTTTTTTTTTTCCTCAAATTTCTCTTTATTTTATTTATTTTTTTTAAAACAATTTTGGAAGTTGGGTGAAAATCTATCGTTGCCGAATTATCGTGCACATGCTCCGATCGATTATACACATTCAACGTCGACGCTCGCCCCGCACGGCGCTGGTGGGATTTGTACCGGATCTTGACGTTTACGGCGACGCACGAACCCCTTTCGAAATTAACTCGACACGCAATCGCGCACGTTCGACCCCGGAAAAAACGGATTAAGGCGCATTAAAATTGGAAAAAAGAAGAAAAAAAGCAAGCTTTCAGTACCTTCGGGGGATTAAGTCAGGTGGGGGAATGCATCAATGGAATTGGCGTAAGAGCGAAGAAGAAGACGGGCCGGAACGTTTGGTTGACGGAAATAAATCTGTACAGCACACGTTCTCCGTCAATCACTCTGGTTTTTAATAATTCGAAACTTCAAGTTGAAACTCTTTGTCAAAAGAAGTGAAGTCACGAACTAATTGAGTTAGAGGTATTAAATTAATATAAAATTAATACGTAATAATAATAATATTAATATGAATAACAATGAGTCAACGGTAGATATGGGTAAAAAATCATTGAGCAATGTCGTCAATTTCGATGACCCGATACTCCAGTTCTCATCGTTATTAATCAATTGAAACACAGTTTTTAGATTAAAGTATGGAAAAAATAATAATAATTCATTGATGGACATAAAACAAGAACCAAAAAGATTCGAACGATGCGGTGCCACCACTTCCTTTTCGTTATCATCAATTCCGTTCTTACCATCGACTTAAAAAAATTTTTGTTCCCTCATAATCTTTCTCGATGCGAAGTACGTTGACGGCGATGAATTTTTTTATTTTCTCTCAAGTTTCTTCGACTGTTTTATAAATGGAACGTGTCATAATTTAATGGAACAACGCAGTGGATTCACGAGGGGGCGGCTCTCGTGGATCTCGTGGCCGAGAAGCCGGAGATGAAGAAAAGAGTTGAGAAGCAGAAGGGGGGAAGAAGGAAGACGAGGGAGGATATGATGTGTTCGCCGGGCGGGATCGCAACGCGGTTGCGCGCGGGCGGCACGAAAAACGTTTCGGTCCGGGCTTCTCCTCTCGTTCGTCGCCGACCCGCGGCGGCAGCGGCGTTATATTTCAGACAATAATAATTTAGACACGTGTGGGCCATACGTGCTCGCGGACGAGCATCGAGGATAGATAGACACAACAGAGGAGGGCTTGGAGAACCGCGAGACGTTTCTCTTCGAAGACTTTCGAAGCCCGACCGACGGCTCGGTTGGTTATTCGTCGTTTGTACGTCACATACGGTTCGGTTACCTATGAGCTTGTACGTCGCACTGCGCGGACGTCAACGTTCTGTATATCAATGCTCCGAGCTTTGGTCCGTTGTGAGCAGCCCCATCCGTCCCCCCGCCGTTCCGCGAGAACGAGTTATTATGGCCCCCGTGCTTTTGACTTTGACTTTCGACAGGGTGGCACATGTGCGCGCCCCGCGTTCATATATATGTGCGTCACACGATCGACGACCGACACCTTTTGGCTTTGCTTCGCCACGTCTCCGTCCATTATAGAGTCATCTAATTTTTGATGCCGGTTTTTGTAGTCCTTGCGGAGAGATTGCATGATGTTGGTTTTTGGCGAGGGATTGGAATCGAAGAATGCGGAGATTTTGAGAATCATTTGGGGGAGTTGTTGAATTTGTGATTTTACGGGCTTTTGTGGTTTTATGTAATTTCCTGATTTTATGGGATTTTGTACAATTTATTGACTTTATGGGATTTTTCTATTTCACATGGGTTCTCGTGGTCGGATAATAATTGTAAATTACGAAGGATCATTCCATTCCGAGTTCGAATGATTTCAACAATGTTTTAGAATAATTCTTCTCAATTAATGCGATGTATTCGAATTTTGCTACCCTGCAGTCAAACGCTTCAAGCTAGAAAGTTGTTTCATAATAATTTTTTTCTTGATTCAATTCGAAAGCCGACATAATGTGGCTGAAAGCGATGTTACACATGCGGTGGATTAATCGACACAAGTCTGGATCGACGACATTACCGAGAACAAGTACACACCAAAGTCCGGCTGCAGCTGACTTACTAATTCACCGTCGGTCTCTTTCCCTCTCTCTCCTTTTCTCTTTCTTGTCCTACGAACCTCACCGACCGAGATACTTAATTAAGTCTACAATTAACTCTCGATAATTCGTGTGTGTCTTATCGGTTTCTCGAGATCTCCCGGGACGCTCGGCGTCGTTCCCATATCCCGCCCCCCAATCCCCGACTTCCCTCAGGCATGGTCTCTCGTAAAACCCGGCGAGCATGTGGCTTATACACGAGAAGTTCGAGATGTATGCGCTACCGGTTACCAAAGTCAAGTACTGTGCATCCAATAGTCGAGCTGCAACCGATAAAACGATTTTCGACGAATATTTGTTGAATTAAATACCTCAAATAATAATTTAATCCTTGAAATTGTCATCTGTAAAAATTATTGCTGTGCTCCTCAGTTCGCTCCTCATTCCTTTGATTTATAATGAACAATTACTTCGCAGCTAATTAACCGAATTAACATAGTTATTAAATTCATATAATAATTATGAATAATAATAATAATAATAATAAAAATAATAATAATAATAATTACTGCTACTAATATTATGAGTGATAATTAATTATTAATAATATTTAATAATAATAATAAATTTATCATTATTATATTACGACTTATGGCTATATAATTAAATGTCCATAATTCGTCGCAATTACGATCGAAGTCACTATCTACGCATTCGATTAGAAAAATGGCCGCGCGAAACAATGCAAAAACCATGACTTGTGTTATTTATGGGTATGTATATATAGATATTGTATCGCCATAGGTACCATATTGGTCGGCACTCGACGGGACCGTCTTTCGACTATCGGAAATCAGTCGTTAGTCGTCGTATTTTATTTTTTCCGGTTGTTAAGGGGGCTGAACCGTAGGATCGGCACGAGGATATAGACCATCGGACAAAACATGAGGTCTATATTCTCTCGGCCGATTGCGGTTTTCAAGTTGTCCCGCGTGGCTGCCGTATGCCCGGAGCGAGCAGCGTCGGGCCCCGAGCGCAGCTTTTGTGTACACACTCACATATCTATATACACATCTTCATATATATATATGTAAGCGCGGCTGTGGCTCGTTCGGGAATCGAAACCGCCGGGCGTTAATGAGGAGAGCCGCTCGTTCTCGAGGCTTCTGCTTCTTCTCCGCTGCATTACGCATACATTAGGATCGAGCGATCACTGCCTTCGCGATCGGATCAGCAGAAATCCCGAGGGCTACTGGCTTCACCGACTATGCCTCGTTCGGGCTTGTGCGCCGCCACAATGCATGTATACACACAAACACACACATGTATGTATTTATGTGTACGTGTGTTTGTTTGTAACCGCGCCATGCGGGTCGCTTATACCGTACCCCAGAGCCATTGCGCGATGTGTCTGCAGATCGAAACCCAAAGACCCCGAGGAGAACCACTCGCGGTGGCTTCAGCGCGATCGAAGAGCCGAGAAAGAGCAGCCACGAAGAAGCGGAATCATCGGCAGCGGTGGAACTGCAACGACGACGACGATGAGGACGAGGACGAGGAGCAAACGCAGCCGCAAGAGACCGACCGCCGAAGAGGCTGGCGCAAGCAAGGCGCGTACACACGGCAGCCCGGGAATGGGAATGAGAAGCTCAGCGGCGCTTTCAATTATTCCCTGAACAATCCCGCCGCTTGTTTCCTTCAGCGATTACATCTCCAAGTATTTATTCGCAGCCCGTCTCTCTCTCTCTCTTTCTCTCTTTCTCTCGATCTCTGTTCCCTCACCCCGGGACTATAGATCCCTTTGGATGCGGCCCCTGTCGCACGGTCTATGTTCCGACTTCACTGCTGGGTTTTATCATACTCCGTCTCGGTCTCTCGTTCTATCGTTTTTTTTCTCTCTTTCGATTCTTGGTGTTTGCTTCCTCATAGGAGAAGCTGTATGTTGGTTCAAGCATTTTTAAATAAAAAAAAAATTATCGATATCCATTTCGAATCGAATTTTGGTTCTATCTTCTATATTTGTAAATAAAAATGAACTTTTGATTGTGGAGAGAAGTAGCAGCGTCAATGACAAGACGATGGAGCCGAGGTGTGTGTACACGTTTTTCTGAAACCGTTGAACCGAATGATCTTTCGCTGATTCAGTCCTCCATGGAGGATTATAACGTCGGGGATTATCTTTACGCAGCGAAGACTCGAGACGAAGAAGATGTTTTCTTGCTTTTCGGTCAACGAGGCGAATAATCGTCTTGAAGGATTTCACCCTCTTTTTCATAGTATTCAGTACTAGTCCTTTCAAAGCACGTTGAAATGGTCCTGAGTATGAATTATTTCAAAAATGGCGTTCAGAGAGAGATAGATTATTCATTAGTATTCCAGAATCCAAAAGACACAGACCGCATGAAAAAGTGAATCGAAAAAAATAGCAACCGAAAAAAAATAATTAATATAAATTCAAACTATACCTAAAAACGAGAAAGAAAATTGAAAAGACAACAGAAGGCTACAAAAACGAAGAAAAATAGGTGAACGAAATATGCACAATGAAATGATGGAAAAAAATCAGAAAAGAGAGAGAGAGAGAGAGATCGAGAAAGAAACGGATCACGAATGAATGGCGATATTTCGTAGCGTCGGTAAATCTTGCCAACCGGAAGATATAAACGTTCTCTATTGCGAGTATTTTGGTGGATAGCTCGCGAGTAATAAATCGTATGAATATAATATGAAATAACGATTGAAAATAACGATGCGTCCTATGGACCAGTCGAGGCGAGTATTTTTGAAATTTTTTTTTTGCTTCCTCTCTCTCTCCCTCTCTCCCTCTTCCTCCTACACACATACAAACACACATGCTCGCGCACGTAGAGAAGACGATAGCGAACTTCGATAATGGAGAACGAGAGGCATGGCGTGAGGGTGAAACGGAGAAATTGTTGATCGTGGGTTACTATTGGAAAGCGATAGCTCAGACCTCGGAAGCTCTGTTGAATAAGTGATGTTACAATATTTTTAAAACGCCTATAATTCGCGAAATACGTGTGTGTGTGTGTGTGCCACAGGCTGACGGTGGCAGTTGCGGGCCGCCCTTCCGTGCGCGCCTCCACCCTCTCGATGCTCCCGGAACGGACCGCTATTTATCGGCCCGTAGAGTATACACAGCCGCGAGCCACGGGATCGAGAGAGAAGAGAGAGGGAAGGGGAGGGCGATCATTTATGTGCGGCGCCGGGGAGAACGCTCTCGCTCCCCCGAGAAAGAAAGACGGGCTTTTTCGATGAGCCCGAGACGCTTGGAAAAGAGACGATAGACGAGGATGACTACCGGTCCATCGTTTCTTTCTGATCTCTTTTATTTTTTTATTTTTATTTTTTTCCATTTTTTATTCTACAATCGGACTCACAGGAGAGTTCGATCGCCGGAATTATTGCGGCCATTTATCGGAAGGCCTGCCTACTGTTTTAATAATGACGTCCGAATGGAATGCGCATCGCGTGAACTCGAGTAGCAGCACGTGCAACGTGCCACGAGAGACTTGTGTGTGTGTTTTTTTTTGTCGGTGGTCGAACGAACGACGGGACAGCGGGAGGGGGAGGGGTTTGAATCGGCGACGGACGGTGAAAACTAAAATCCCGATGAGGGAGTCGGGTGAGTCGAGGGTCACCGAAAAACTACCCCCCCCCCCCCCCCCCCCCGGTGGCCACGTGACTTCGTCCGATGTAAGTACAGGGATGTAAAAAATTATGGTGTGGGATTTGAAGATTTGAAAGGAAAAAGAAAAAAATAATTGTTTGTCCAAAGTCGAGAGCTCGTAGCGTGCGAAAATCAACGATGGATTGGTCCAGTTCTCTCTTCGGCTTGACGTTCTCCAGAACACAACAATCCTCATTTTCCCTACCCGGGAGGCGTCGGTTTGTACACCACTTCAGGGAGTGGAGACAGACACCCGAGGAAACACGATGGCCCATTTTTCGTTGAATTCTTTCGACCCGGACTTCTCGACATTTTCCAAAGATCCTACGACGATTTCGTCGCTGGAACGTACATCCAACGACTTGACTCTCGAGATAAACCGGATGAACGTGATCGATGTTGGAAATTTGGACAAAAATAGAAACCAAAGTGGTGAGTAAATAAAGTAGCCCGGGACCAAACGGCACGGTCGAATACAATGCATGAAGGAAACTCGATTGAATTCGAAGCACTAAACGAATTCGGAATTCGATTTTTTACATTGAAATTAATTCATGAATTAAAAGTCTTAACTGAATGACTGTCTAGAGTCCTGCAAGCCTTCCGAACTTTGAGATCGTCATAACTAAGCCAAATTATCCGAGTAACGATGATTCATAAACCAAATTAAACAAATGAAGACCACGGATCTCACAAAATCCACACATGTCCGTCTTCCAATATCACCGCTGGACCACAGCATTCCACGGCAAATAATCGGTCCTCACCGCCCGTTAAGACAAAACCGATACGAAAAGAGGACTCTCCTCGAACGACACGTTTCGAGCTGTGGTACACATCTCGAGAGGAGCCGGGGAGGAGCGCATCACGTACCACCGCGCGCGGTGCCTCGTTAAATTCTATATGACCTCCCCCCCTTTCTTCGCCGTCCCCCCTCGCCCATGTGACGGCTCGTTGCACCGCGCAGTGGCGTTGCTCTTCGGTTCGAGTCCCGGTTTACGATTTCGATTGACTATAAACTTTATCGTGGCTTTCTATTCCATTGGTATGTATAAAGGCGGATGAACCGGCTACTTTCCCAAGCCCGCATTGGATTGTGTGAAAGCAGGACGCACTTCTTGTTGGCTCGGTGCGAGCGAGCGACCGAAGCTGCGGCGTTCTCTCGCGACAACGACGACGACGACGATGGCGATGGCGATGGCAATGGCGAGTCATCGGCTTCGTGTATTGTGCACATCCGCAGTTGTGTCGCTTCCCGATAGCCTTGCAGGCCACTTGGCAGCCGATCGTTGTTGCTGCTGCTGTTGCTGTTGCTGTTGCTGTTTACTGCTGGTGATGCTGGTCCAGAGCAAGCGCAAACGTGGAGTAACCGTCGAACGAGGGCAAAAAGTTGCCAAGAGGGAAGCAGCAACGCTATGTGTCCGGCCTTCTCTCTCTCTCTCTCTCATTCTCTCAATTTTATATACATACACATATGTGCATCTCCGTCTCTCGCTTGGTTTTCGCGTTGACGCTATCGATCTATCTATCTCCCTCGACAAGTCGGATTATAACAAAACGAATGAAAAAGCCGGGGAAGATATACCAACAGGCACATTGAAAAAACTCATCGGAAAGCCATGCAATAAGAAACAAAACATTGGGTGTATATAGCAGCGGGAGAGAGGGGGGAGAAGGAGCAACGGCGCAGCAGCAAAACAGCACACAAGGGGAAACAATTTATTGCCGCGATAGCAGAGCCACCGTATCTCCTTCCGTATATACCTACCTGTACCACTAACATACACACACACTCGTACTCATATATATAGATATATAGATACATTTATACATACTCTCCCCGGGCGTCATCCCAACTATACTATACGCTTACACCCAATGTATCTCTGATGGCTTTTAACGCGGTCTCTCCGCCTCACGTGTGCACGCCTCTTTGAACAAAATGAAATGGGAATAAAGGGCAAACCAAAAAAAAAAAAATTTTGGAAATAATAATAATAATTATCTCGGTTTCGAAAGTGGAAAGATAGATTTATACGAGCGACAATCAAGGCTCCGCAGGATGAAACGTTTGGTTTTTTTTTTTTTTCATTTTTTCTTAAATAAATCGTTTTCAACGATCGTTTTTCTTGTTTCTTATTTCTTTCTTCTTTCGAATTTTCGTGGCTTTTTTAATCTTATTGTCGTGTACAAGCGGCAAACGCCAAGCAGGAAGTCATCGCATTCGTGGATCGAAAGACGCAGTGCTCGAGATAATCCAGCGGGTTCCATGCGTTATCGTAATGACGGGAGAGGTTGTCTGAGCTCAGACCTCCGTCTCTTCTTTGCCTTTCTCTCTCTCTCCCGTCCTCGCACATTCGAAACTCACGCGAGAAAACACTTTTGTTTTACTCTTTTAATTGGAATTCTTCGGATCCATGCGCGGCAGGTGCTCTCGTGCCGGTCATCGTATCTGCGCTAGACATCAAAGGATCGTTGCCTTTCTCGCACGCAGCGCGTCCGACATTGTTCACGCGCTCGCAGCCTCTGATTCTATACCTCTCTCTTACCTTCGGCAATTTTTATTACGTCCCTCAATCTCACCCCACATCTATCGATTCTCGCGTTTCCATCCCATAACTTTGCTTGCCTAGCTCGTAACCGTTGGACTCTTTCGTAGCTCACTCACTCGCTTGCGACATCACCAAAAACGGTATGTGGGATCTTTTCGATAGTGGTCGAAGAACCCTAATATGTCACGTGAATGAAAAAAAGTATATAGATGTATATATCCATCTATATCGAACTGTGTGGTGACAAAATGGTTCCTAATAGATCTTTATATATTGTGACTCTGTATGTTTATATATCTGTATATATATGCAGATCTATATAGACTTTGTGGTGACAAAACGGTTCGCAATAGATCTATAGATATATATATACATACAGCGATATATTAGGAACCATTTTGTCACCACAGACTCCGGTAGAGTGGGTCGACGGGGCACGATCGTTCCCAAACACTTGACGTTCCTCGCCAATGAAGATTCATAAGATAACGAATACAAAAAAAACACACTCACACACAAAACCCCCAAAAAAACGAATAGCGTCGAATCTCAGGTTTAGATTACTTCCTCCCGGGCCATTAGGGATCCCCTTTTTCTCCCTAATAAAGGAACGTCCCTATTTATCCTTCGATTGATAGGGAAGCTCGTTCAGCCCCCGGATCTCGTTGATATATTTTTTTCGTTTTGTCTCGTGAATCGAGGCGAGGCGATGGAAAGAGAAGCAGAACAATTTGGAGTGGCGGAGTGACGATGGAGCTGGAAGCTGTTCGGGCTAAAGAGTGGAAACAGGGCGAAGTAGTTGGAGGGGGGGGGGGCGGGAGCGATATCGTGAAAGCAGAGAGGACCGGAGGACAAACACATGTTGCACACTCGGTCTGAACGCAGCTCCGGAGACTTTGGGAGCGTCGAGGGACAGCGAAAGAGAAAGAAAGAGCGAAGAAGGAAGAAAGTCTGAGAGCAAGTCTTAAGGGGTCCAGCGGTAGTACAACGACGTTAACGTAAGGCTAACAACACAATGGAAGCAACAGCTGCATGATAGATGGTCCCGTAACCGAACGAACGACCGACCAAACCGAACTCGAACGAACCGATTCCACAGCCTCGTTTCTTTCACTCTCTATCTCGTATCCGTCTCTTTCTTATTGCTTCACCACCGAAAGATTGCACTCTTCGCCAGCTTTCTTCGCCATCTCTTTCTTTCGCGTTTTATAAATTCGTCTTCGTCGTTCTTTCGTCGTACGGTTTCTCTCGCTTACGATTCTCCTCTCTCGAACGTACCGCGAGACAGTCGACTTCTTTTAGTAGCCGCACTCGGACCGGTCGTTATCGTCGCATTTATTCGCGGAAGCGACGAAGAAGGAGCTGCTGCTGATGCTTCGGCTGCTGGTGTGCTGCTTCTGCTGCCGGTGCTCCGGCTGTTCGCCGACGGTGCCTACGCTCGTCCCGCTCGGTATTCTCCCCGATAAATTATTATTCGTACTCGCGGTACTGAAATTCATATGAAACAAGAATTGCAAGAAAGATGATTTTTGTCGATTTCGTTATTACGTCTTCGCGGAGATGTGTGGGAAAAAACGGGGTTTGTAAGATTTACGACATTGAGGCTCGTTGTTTCTTTTCTTGACCGATCAAGGGTCGTAGGAAATGTTGAAGGATATTTATTTGGATAACGAGATTTCAATTATTTATAATTATCAGAATTTTGTGACTTTGATTAATCATGAGATCTTTTTTTGACGAGGTTTTGAAATATTTTTACGGGGAGCGTTTTTTGTTGTTCAGCTTTGTGGGATGACTCGACGACGAGTCGGGGAGGAAAATAAGAAGAAATATGTGGAAGGAGGAGGGGACGCAAGATCGAGGCTGTCGCGCAGCTATCTCGAGAATTATATCGTAAGCTCGGCGATTGAGGATCTATCTGCATTCAACGCGAACGAGACGCTGTGGTCCTATCCGTTCTATTGTTAACTATTTTATACGCCACGAATCCGATGGTTTATAATCGCTTGACGCTTGTATTCAACGGATTACGAAACGTACGGACCGTCGGCAAGCAGCAGCAGCAGCAACGGCGACGGGCATTGTTTGGCATCGTTGGAACTTCGGTCGAAGACAGGGAACGGAGATTGGTAGCTCGCCGAGAGCAAGTCCCTCAAACTGATGCGTGAACGCGTACAGCTACCGACAATAAGCTTATGGTAAGATACGTCAGATCTTGGGGTCCGATCGTAGAAGGCGGGAGACCTTGGAGCCTGCGTGAATCAACTTGGGACGGACAATCTGACTCCGAGAATTTTGGGTCATCGTCGAGGATATAAGGAATCCGAAGTTTTTTTTTTTGTACAGTTTGCAGGTGAACGAATTTTTTTGACGTTACGTCACGTGACGAATTGGTGGGTTTGAGATATTTTTTTATGTTTTTCTTTTACAATAGAGGGCACCAACGATGATGGGTTGGAAGATGATGTTTGAGAATGTTTGATTATTTCGAGAA
Organism: Sussaba pulchella; assembly: GCA_963971145.1. NCBI lineage: Eukaryota > Metazoa > Arthropoda > Insecta > Hymenoptera > Ichneumonidae > Sussaba > Sussaba pulchella. Next base: position 18,624,525 of record OZ020164.1, on the reverse strand, counting down.
TTGTAATTGAATGAAAATATTGTCGGTTATTAAATAGCAGACGATGAGTTTGCCATTTTTATATCGTCATAATTTTTATTCCCAAGGACATCTCCAAAATTGTAGTGAATCAAACAATTGTTGCACTCACATTAATTTTTTTAAAAGATCCTGTAATGTCGAAATGATCAAGATTTCAATTTTTGCAATCTCATAGGCAATCGGAACAATTCAACTTCCGTTTTTTTCGATTAGGTTGAATCGTCGACGATTCAGGTTGCACTTGAATTTTAGCTTCGTGACAATAGGCTGCGACAGCAGTTGCTATGTGTAGAAGTAGTAACAGGAACAGCAGCAACAGCAATCTAACGCTTCTCTATGTGCGTATCTGAAGGTTCCGCCTCGGGGGCCTCATCTTTTGCTGTCTGAATGCGAGCTAGCGGTATCGCTACGCTGATGCTGCTGCTGCTGGAGCCGCTACCGCGGCGCGTCCATGCCCGGCGAGATCTCTTTGTCGATGCTCAAAGAGCACAATGTCCATAGTCCTCGCGGTCCGACAATAGCCACTCCAACGACTGGTTAATATCAAGGCTGTGTGAAGGGTCGCCCGATGTTGCTTTTACATTTGCCTCGCGATATAACAGCAGCCACTGGTGAACGGCTTAAACCGCGCTTTTAGCGCGATTATTTGTTTCGAAATTGGCAAATACGCAATCACAAATACGCGTATCTATGATTCATCAGAATCGGGCGTACGAAAACAAATATTAACGAAAAATCTTGCCTCGGATTAAAAAAAATGGAAATAATAGTTTAATAATTTTTTTTATTTTGAAAATTTTTATTTTTCAGAGATAATTGACGAATAATTATTGAGTCATGTGTTGGTAATTGGATGAGACACGAGAATTAATGAATACTCGATTGCTGACAAAAAAATCATAGAGCAATCAATAAATAATCATGCAGCTTGATTATAAATTTTTGATTATAGATTTTTGATATTTCGATGAGATACTTTTGTCAAAGCAGTTCCACGAAGCTCGTTAAATGGAAAACAAGTACGGAGTATCGAAATAAAGAATGAAATTGATCGACGACGTGTTTTATCAGCAATGACGTTGATCAAACATCGATGAATAAATAATTAATTCCGAACGATCGAGTTATAATAATTCCCTCGGAGCTAACGTCTCTTATTTGGGTCACCAAACTCACTTGTATGTCGAAATTACACGATGTTTGACGGGTGATACATCATTATTTTTTTTGCTCCGGCTTTGTTTCATAGCCCGTGACGTGTTATCAAGCGTAACATTGTATTTGGCGAGTATTAACATAATAGTGGTGCGAGGAACCGTGACTGTATATGCACCAATTATGTGGCTGTAAGCGTCGCGGCAATGGGAGCTATCAAGTGGCGAGTAATTGACTTCGAACAAATAGAATTCAGTATTGATTATTAACGATGTGAAAACTTTTTTACCGCGCAGATCGTCGCTCCATTAATATAGAATGCACAATTGGGGCGTTGTAAGTAAAACGTTTTAAAAATGGTATATCATAATATCGATAATTATATAATTATTTTATACGATAATATTAATAATTATACAAGTTAATAATATTAGAATCGAGGCTGTGAGAATTTTAATCTTCATTACGATTACTACTATCATTACGAATACACCTGTGCACAATAATAATAATACAAATAATAATAATTAGACCAGCCGAAGATTCACACTAAATCGTGCCAAAATACCCCCCAAACCGCGAAAAAGTGAATCTCAAAAATTTCTTGGACTTAATTAAAATCCGTGTGGCACAGCTCGGGGTCGTACCTTATTTTTTAATTTTTCTTTATCGTCCAAAACAAAGTTATGGTACTCGGGCCGATTTGAAAACAAGGCTGCTGCACCGTGGTGGTTCCCGTAGCTATTCAAAGTGGTGCGAGTATATACGAGGGATTCATTCGTCGTGCTCGATGAGGGTGTGCAGGCCTTGGCGCAGGGTTGCTCGGTGGGGGTTTGTTCTGGCGTCGAGGTCGAGCACGGGGGATGCCGCGACGTGAGGTGCGGAGGGTCGGAGTCGGGGAGCAGAGGCAGGAGGGGGCGAAGGATCTGTATACGAGGAAAAGGACAGAGAGCCAGAGCAAGGAACAGAGAGATTTTGTTCTCTCTGGGGAGCAGTCAAAGCGCGTGGCCCTTGCCATGACGATCTGCGAGCATCAAACAAACTGATGCTGCTTTGCGGCCGCCGTCATCCCGACGGCCTTCTAACCCCCTGCCCCGCGCCTCGAATCCCCGTATCCAAGATGTACTGTATACACAAACTTCTGTAACACACGCGACACAGGAAGGATAATACATACAGTATGCGCGGCCCGAATAGATGGCGTATCTGTCTACTTACGATGCGCTCCAACAAACTAATGTATAATCATGTACGTCAGCCCCACGGTGTGGTATATCGTTCGATGGTTGTTACATACGTACACGGTGTTCCAAAAGAAATTTATTCACAATTGTTATTCTTAGCGTCTGGATTATTATTATCATTATTATTATTATTATGTAGATAATATATGATTTATACATGTTACATCTCAAAAAATTGATCCACAACCGTAGGGATTATAAAGTTTAATTATTAGCGACTGTATTATAATATCATAATCTTATCATGCAATTATTAATATTATGATATAAAATCATCATATAATTATGTAATCACCAATATTATTATGTACCATTATTGTGTTAAAAATATAAACGGTGACTAGAAAATATATCCACAATGGCAATAATTATAAATTTATAATTTTTAGATTATGGTATAATATAAAAAACTGGCCACTCCATCCTCATTGAAGACTGATTAAGGCTTTTTTCTTCACTTCATGCTAATGAATACAAACTCTATTAACAATAAAAATTGTGAATATGCTTCTTTGAGACACCCTGTATATATCATACAGATGGATATGGGGAAGCCGCCGGTGCCCGAGCTCACCCCCCCGAAACGCACACGAGTGCGTCCACTTTTTACCCCATTAAAGCCGATTCACGTGGAGGACGAGACTCGGTTCGTAGTCCGAGTCGCGTCGGTCTATAGAACCCACAACCGTAAAGGTACTCGAGCCAACCGCGAGCATCGCCGCCCGATGGCAATTCGTAACTCTCACGCTGCACGCGCGTGACACGATTTGCTAATTGACTGCGGGCGACGTGTCGCGTGGCGGCAAACTATATGCTCGCCGACAACTGAGCTCCTCACAGGTCCTAACGCGGTCTCTACGCACGCTTCGATTGTTCGATAACATATTTCGACGTTCGAGTAGTTTTTGGCGATACACAGAAAAATTGTCGAAATAGTTGAATTTGCAAATACGAAATGCGGATAGAAAGAAAATGTTTGAAACCAAAGTTTTTTTAATTCTCGTGATTTGTGATTTTCTTATATTTAATATTGGATAATATAATTCATATTTGTTATGAGCTGCGATAGAAAGAAAATTTTTTATGTTTAATTTTTTTTTTAATTATCGCGATTTACATTTTTTTTTTTTTGCATTCGATATTAGATAATAATAATTTATATTTATATCGCGCAACGTGAGAGGCTCGATATCGTTGGAGCGTGTAATTTGCGTGATTGAATTGTGGATTTAGAAATAATTTTCAAAGCTTGCAAGGAACGAGGGAAAAAAATAAGAAGGCGTTTGACGCGACATAGGGCGGTTGAACAAACGCGGCGAGTGTGCATCGAGGTTTTAAGGTTTTATTATCCGACTCTGTTTTGCCAAGGAAAGTTTGAAATTGTATGTTTTTTGCGGAAAAGACTGCAATTTCATGCAAATTTATGTAGAGCGAGGGGCGTAAGTCATTAAGATCACAGATTGTTGGCCTCGGAGGTTGGGCCGCGCGGTTGAGAACGCGCAGAAGCCGAGCGAGAAGGAAGCGCGTATCGGTAGCACGTCGTAAACGTTAAGAACACAGACTGCCCGAGATAAAGTCGATCCTTTAACGCGTATATATAATTTATATAACTGCGTATTATAGACAAACATCGAGAAAAATTGAAAGGTGCAAGTGAGATTCTTTCGAAATACTCTTTTAATTCGTTAATGGAATCGATTGTTATATTAATAAAATTGTCCACTTCATTTAATTAAGCCGAGAGGCGTCCAATAGTTCGAAACATTTTTATTATTATATTATTTGTCAGCATCTTCAGGAAAATGTCCGAATTTTTTTTAGTGGACTAGAAAATAAAAATTTATTCGATTATTTATTTTCTGTCATTGAAATAATAATAATAATAATAAATAATAATAAATAATAAAAGTTCATAATAATCTTCTGATATAATTCAGAATTATACAATACGATAAATAATAATGCAATAAATCCAAATAATGATAATTAATCTCAATATTGAATATATCTCCAAGCCTAGCGACGCGTGTATTCAGATTTCAAGACGAAGGGCTCCATGAAAAATCGTTTGGATACCCTTCCCAAACCTATTGCACTATGATAAATATAGACGACAATGTATAATAAATTTCCCACCAACCCCATTTGGTTTCATAGTTTCCTCCCCCGTTTTTTTTATTTCTGTGTTTTTTCTTGTTTCCCTACTTCAACGTCATCGCTTCTTTCCGTTCCTCCCTTCCGTCGTCCCTAACGTCCCCGCCATGGACCACACGATTGAACGTGATCCCGCAGATGCCCTCCCCCTTCCTCACACACACGCGCGTCTATCTTTGTCCTGGGTTCGAGACTCTGTATTCTTTTTTTTCTCATCGACGACAACCGGGGGTGGACGTTCGAGGGTGCTAGAAGGTGCCGTAGCGAAGAGTAACAGTCGTGGCAGCGCGAGTAGCTTTTGCCGGTCACGGGGAGTGCGTCAAAGGACGGAAGGGTAGGGGATGAAGCGTGTAAGAGTCGTCTAGATGGCATTCGACCGGAGGACGCACCGCATCCAAGAAGAAACGATGACGAGCTCTGGCGAAGGACTGTGGGCGTGGGCGAGGTGGGGTAGGGGGGGAGGAGTGGTGCTGCGGTGGCTGTGCAGCCGCGGAGAGAGCGAGATCCTCGGAAACCGTTGCCGGCCGGGGGAATCCCCCTCGGGGGAACGGCAATTTATAAATAATTGAGCCGAGTCCGGTAAAAAATGAATTACGTCTCCCTGTACAATATGAGGACTCGGTTTACGGTAAAACGAGAAGGAAGGATGTTGATATCCGATAAGAAGAGAAAAGGAGAAGCTAGGGCATGTCTCGTACATGTTATATCGAACGAGGAGTGATACGAGAATGTTGGCGGAGGTATATCAGTAGCAGAAGCATCAGGAAGAGGGGAGGAGAAGGAGGAGGATGAGCTTCTTCTCGAGGATCAAGAACGTCACGCAGGAACGTAACATAAGCCGCATCAATTTTGCAATTGGAGAATTTTATGTCACCCGGACGCCATATATTATAGAAGAAACGGTGAGATCCTTTTTTTTCCTTTCTCTTTCCTCTCTCTTCTTTCTTCGTCTCACCTCTCCTGTTTATTCTGGACATTTTTTCTTCGCAAGTGTTTGTACACGTTAGAGAGGTTCTTGGCTTTCATACTTGTGTGTTATTCGTGCTTGCATGATATTTTCCTTTTCCTGTATTTTTTTCTTTTTTTTTTCAGTAGATTTTGAGAGCACGCCCACGCACGTCGGTGGGAAACGAGAATGCCGGGGTCTGGGCGAGCACCGGTCGGTGCTTCGGGGACAGACGACGCTGGACCCCGAGGATCCGAGTACTTCATTTTTCACACCTGACTCCGCACCTCGTATTTCTCCACGAGTTAGCAACCTGCCACGGTCTTCTTCCCCTTCCTCGGTCTCACGGACGAGGACACTCGCACGACGATTTGTATACGCTCCAGTCTTATCTGTTTCACCGATTCCACCGTATCACGTGTTCAAAAAATGTTTCAATTTTTATTATTGAATACGCAACACTTTATGTTACTTTGTATCAAAAAAATTTTTCTCGTAAACCGACAGAGGCTCGAAGGAGTTGATAAAGTGGTTTTGTAAATTTTTTCTCTTTTTTGTTTCGTCGGGTTGGATGGATGAAGAGTGAAGAAAAAAATAAGGAATTTAGAAATTGGGTCGAGTGTGTCTGGCAGTGAGTAAATAACAGTTATTGCTCGGCTGAGCTAATAATTTACAATGTCGTGGAATGCATCTGGAAAATGGTATTTCAATCTTTGATATAATTTTGTGGAAATCAGTTTTTAGGATCGTGCGGCGATGAAAATATATTGTTAGATAGGTAAAACAGTAATTTCATCAATATTATAGATATTTCTAAATTATTATAATCATTCACTATTCCATAGATCAATTTAAGTTACTATTTTATACATTATTTAGATGATGATTTACATTGATATAACAAAATGACCTTGATAACTTTATTGAATATCAGCAACGCTGTAGGCAGCCGAAAATTCATTCAAAATACAAAATCAGCAACATATTTTTTATTATTGACTGCGACAAACGGCGACGAAGCCCGAGATATGGTTCTGAGATAACAAGAACAAAAGAAATGATAAAGTTAATGCGCGTTTTTTTTTTTGTAAGTACATGTATCTTGCACGTTCGACTGCGAAATTAGGAATACAAACAAGCCGCGGGGGCGGGCCATCGAGTCGAGCGAGGCGAGGGGCGCGGGGGTCTTGCTCGCGGGAAGATAAGAGATAAAAGGAAGACTAATACACGGGCACGGTGCGCGTTCGTTCGCTCGTTCGGTTCGCCCACTTCACAGAGGATAAACTTTGTGAAGCATTTGGCTTTCACGCAAACATCATTTTAATCCCCGCATTCGACGCGATGAGAGAGAAAGATGGAGAGAGAGAGAAGGGGGGGAGGCGGGAGAGAGTTCGTTTCTGGAGTCCGCGAAAGGGGAAAGACGTTACCACGTACGTTTGTCGTAGTTGGTACACTGGATTTAGCAGGACAAATGTCAGTGGTGGTGGTGGTGGTGGTGGTTGTGGATGGCGAGGACGACGGAATGGGAGAAACAGGGGGGGATGAAGAGGTGGGCTCGGGCGAACGGCTGGTGAGAGGGTAGTGAGCTCCACTGAGGCGAGTAATCAGAGAGACATTATTTCTCTTTGAGGAGGCCCACGGACCCGTTGGGAACCCCGTGTTTTTAATACGAAGGAAAATGTGGGTTGTGTAAGCCGCTCATGCAGTCTGAATTTCCAAATCTCGTCTCTTTTCCGTCTCTCGAAAACCCCCGGTACTTTGTCTCTTCATCCCTTGGCTGCTTCATGCATTTATCACTCGAAAATTAGTGCACGGAAATAACTCCGGAGACATTACCATAGTTATATTTTTGTTATTATTATGCATTCTTATTTGGGTATAAGGATTTTTTTTGGTTGAGAAGCAAATATGTTTTTGGAAAATTATTTTCGGAAGGAAAATATGTTGTAAACATTTCATTCGGGGTTTTTTCGTTTATTAATTTTTGAGATTATTAATAATTCCGTGATGGCGAAGGTTTTTTCTACTGAAATAACTTTTGTTTGTGTAGAACGGCATGAGATTCGTGAGCAATTTTTTCCTGTGGGAAAATAAATTCTTAACAATGTGTAAAATTTGGAATTAATGTACGACGATGTCGATATAAAAGTTTCGTTTTATTTCCGCGTCGACGATTTTACCAAACATAAACGATTCCACGTGTCGACGGAATATCATTCACGGCGTACAAAAGTCAAACACATGTTTCATCATATTTATTCACTCTTTCATTTTTCTCGGTCTCGAGATTATTTTTGTTATTATCATTATTATTTTTTTTTTATTTCCACGATTTAATTCGGGACTGGCCGAGACTGTCGAAGACACTGATGCGACATAAATCGTAAAGAAAAAAAATTCTTTATTCTCGTTTACCGAACCGGCGAATGAGAAATACATATTTTTCAATATATTCTCGAACGAAAACAACGAATACCGGCAGAGCAACGAACCTCACGCGATCACCAGAAATATTTCCATAGTCATATTTTATTATGATATATCGCATATGAATTTTTTTATTTCAACATTTTTATTATTTTTCATTCTTCTTATTTATATTTCACAAAATTCCATTCGCGAGCAACGTCGAAAACGACGAGTAGCACGAACGTAGTACAGTTGTCGCTTTTAACGATGGCGACTGTCGACTATGTTTCGTCTCTTTGCGTTTGGAAATAAAAAAAAAGAAGATGAAAAAAAAAAAACAAAAAGGTTAGAGCAAGATAGAAGAGCTTTCGCTTGTGGCCGGATGTCGTATAATGGTGAGTTCGCCGACAAAAGAGCATTTCTTCGTTGGAATTTTCATCTCTATCACTCTATTCCTCTCTGTACGACGTACCAACGCTTATAACCATTACACACATCTATATGTGTGATTTATATATACACATATATACAGATACAGATATATACATATATATCTCTTTTGCTCGTTGCACGCGATGCATCTCTCTGGGGTTTCTAACTTTATACTTTACACGCTCGCGTGAGCGAGCGAATCTCGCTTGGGTTTCGTTACCGTCGCTTTTCTCTCGACGTCGTGTCCTTTGATAAAGGATCTCGCTGTTCCGTATATTTTCTTCTTTTTTTATTATTAAAACAAAAAAAAAAAAATTTCAAATTTTTTTCTTTCGATTCCGTCACAAAAATGACTTTGTCGACTGCGCCTCGTTGCATCCGTTCTTTCTCTCTGTCTGTCTCTCTCGCTTTAAAACCATGCACTTTCTCCATACGCTTGTCTATAATAACCACGCGGCGAATTCAACGAAACCTCCGCGTGCTTTATGTCACGCCGTCGGATTTGTATACCGATCGTGCGCAACAAAAGCACACGCACACACACGCACGCACATTGTAAATCGTGAAGCTACGTTACCGCGTCTTTCAACGAGGCGCAAGTATAATATCAATTTATATTTCGAGACGACGGGATCGTCGATGTGCGTACAACAACGGCGCTTGCGTCACAGAAACGAGGTCGGGGAGTCCGTTCGATGCCGAACGATATCGAATTTCTCACGTTCGCAACAAAGACGACGAGAATTAAAAGGAAAAAAAATTCTGCAATAATATGGGAGATCGGGGTTGAATGACACACGAAGATATGGCGGTGAAGAGTACTGCGTGTGGATATGAGGGACAGTGGGGAACCTGGAGATCGAAATTAGGTTCACGAATTTGTTGCAAGTGGGTGGAGTTGACGGGCTTATGGGGGTTATTTTTTTTAAATTGTTATTGGTCTTGGTTCGAATGAATTTGTGGAAATCAAATTTTTATTCTAGTTTTGGGAGGAGTTACGGATGGTTGAAATGGTGGCAATAAACTCGGAATTTCTAAATGACTCCCTTGGTCGGGAGCCACCAGTATTTTATTTTGTGTTTATTTATAATATTATTAAATATTATCATTTTTTTATATTATTGAATAATTTATATATAAGAGAAACGAAAAAATTCAACATCTATACATACAAATTTTATTGAAGATTATTTTTAATATATTCAACAATCGAATTCACTATCGTATGAATACTTAATTCAGGATATATATTTCTCAGACATTTTAGAAATAAAAATAATATTTTAGATTTTCTACGTACCCTCCCGTACAATTGAATACAAGTTCAGCGTTAGTCTTCCCATAAATTCGTACCATGTATAAAACACACACACACACACACATACATATTTTTCTATGAATAAACGAAATGAGCGGCGATGTTATCGAGTCCGAGAGCTCCTATCTGTTCCGTCTCCCACCGTCCGTACCCCACGATAGTCGTCCCGACAATGCAATCCTTTATCCGCGCCTTCGCGGATATGCGATACGAGCTACACCTCGTACCCACATCGACAAAACTCGCACCAATATATATATATAGTCACTCCTAACTCCATTATTACATACGATCAGACATCACATTCTACTTTTCAACGCTATTGCAGATACACTCACCTAACTATTCCTCTGCTGTGAAATTGCCTCTGCACGTGACTTAAGGAATTAAAAAAAAGCTTGAAAGAGCAATCGATCAAAACTTAAATTAGTACAAAAAATAAATAGTGCATCCTTTTTATTCCTGTCTTTAAATCTTTGATATAATTTCTTTGTTTTTTTCTCGTCAATCATTACGAAAAATGATTATCCCGTGCAATACATTTCCGTCTCTCCATCTTTTCCCCCGAGAACAAAACCCGAGGAATCACCCTCGAGCTCGTACACCCGTTAGATCAGTTTCTCTCACGACGATCGGTTCGCCCTCAGGTTCGCGGTATGTAGACACGCGGGCATCGAGAGAATACGATATACTACTATATAAACCCAAGAATACCATATACAAGCACCGCCTCGAGATCGTTCGCACAACACACGACAATCTCCCTCGTGTGTTGCTCGCAATTATTTCCAGGCGGAGGATCGTACGCGAACGTGAAACGAAGACGACAAAGACGACGACGACGAGAAACGAAGTGGTGCAGAATCGCGAACAGCGCGAACACCGTGGAAATACGTTGAGACGTTCGCCCGGGCGAATTTCTCGAACGATGATTGGCCGTCGCGTTCCCCCACTCCCGGGCGCCCCGGAGTGGGGGGTCGGAGACGCGCGGGCTTTGCCCGACCGACGTTCCGTCTTCTTCGCCCCGACGGGCAACGTAGCGTTATTTCTGTTGTATGCACGCGAGGATGCGGACCCTGTGTGTAGCGAGATAGAGGATATATATAAGCAAAAGGGAATATCAATGCAGCGGGGAGCCGCGGAACGAACGTACGAACCACTTTTCACGCTGAGCCACCCCGTACATAGCCCATGGGAAAATAAATCTTGCGAACACTCACCGAGAAAGAGAAAGAGAGAGGCGAAGAGAAAGAGAGAGAGGGAGAGTACGGAGAGACTGGACACTGGACGCTGTCACCGGACACGGGTTGCAACGAATGCAACAGATCGCGTGCGTGAAGGAGAGGACTTCGCGGCCTATCAATGGCTGCATTATACCGATATATATACGGTGGGCCGTAAGTGACCGCGGGGTTTGTGTGTAAGTGTCAGTATGTCCTCCCTCTCTCTCCCTCCTCGTGTGTGTGTGTGTGTTCGCTCGGAGAGGGCGCTGGCGTCGCATTCGCACCGGGGAACGACGAACGCTCTTACTCTATATTCGACGTTAAGGCGGCGCAACGACGGTTTTTCGAGAGCTTGCACAATCTCACACGCGGTAAAATAAATACCTGTGTCTTGTAAACGGACTATGGCGGAAGGTTTATACAGGACTGGCTAAGTCACGAACGATCGAACGAACGAGGGAACAGGGCGCATAGAGACACCGTCGTCCTCGTCTCATCTACACGCGGAACACTCTACGCTTGGTTTATGCACTTGGGATATGTGCAACGTCTCGCTTTGCTATATATATATTTATGTATATGTATATGCGTGCGTTGAGAGCGTGAGAGCTATCGCATTGCTGTATAGATCCATACGTGTCTATGGTTGAACAGGTATGGGTGGTTTTGCACGTGTGCAATTCGAGATATTAGTCGTGTAGCCGAGGAATGGCCGATACGAGCAAGCTACACGGCGTAAATGGGCGGATGATCTTGTAAAGATATTGTCGATAGTTCGAACGAAGCGTGGAAAATAGAATGAATAAACAACGAAGATACATTTTACGTACGACCACGACTGAGATTGTATGCCTAATGCAGTTAAAAATAAATAAATAAATGATGACGACTGTGGGAATGTAATTGGATATTGTTTTGTACGGTTTGGGGGGAGGGGACGATATTGCATGTAACTGGAGTTGGACGTTTTAGCTTTTTACAATTAGTTATTCGTACATTGAATTTATTTGTTGGGAATAATGGTTAACTGAGGACTTGGAGTGGCGAATTTGGAGAAGATTGAACGTTTGAGTCTTCAGTCTCGCTGGTTCGCTTTTGGCGATGTTGAATATATTTTAATGGTCTGGTTATGTCACACGACCGACGTTAAATTTTCGGGGAGTCGCTAATCGATGATACTTTATTTTTTTTCGTACCTCGTAATATAGGTATTTGCAATTGAAATGTTACAGCAATTTTTTTCCGGTCGAATAGTAACAATATTTGTAACTTACAATAATATATAATTTTAACAATATTGATAATATTATTAACAATAGTTATAATATGTAAAATGTACGTGTGTATTACAGTTATTATTATTATTAATATTATATTTCAGAGGAACAATTTATCCGTCGATGTCGAATCATTGCAAAAAAATGATTCCACGATCGGAATGCAGAATTTTGATAAAAATCGTTTGAAAGCTCACCGTGTGCGTATGCCCGTCCGATAAATCGTCTTCACGGTCGGGACGCGCCGACCGATCGTCGAGTAACAGCGGGAAACATCGGGCAGTTGCTTGGATTTCTGTGAAAAATACAAGATCAAGAGGATTCATGTAGCAATCAGTCGCGTGAAGTACGACGATGTCGTCGATGCATATATGATCGTCATGTTATCGATTGTACACGGAAAGATCGGTATACTATCGGTATGATAAACTATTCATTTATATATGGACATAACTATATATATATATATGTATGTTATAGGAATCTAAGCCGTCCCGGTGGATTCGTTCCGCACAGAAGCTGGCAGGTGGTCGAGCGCTATAAATAGGAAGCACGCCGATCGCACGATCAAGATCCAGCGGCGATATAACCCACGCGATACCGACCATGCGTCCATGAGTCGATAGACAGCTCGATAAGCGACACTACCACAAAAAACCCGCCCTATTAAATCCCCAAGAATCCGACAGTTATTGCTAAATGTAAAATACGAGTATCAATAATTTATAATAATGGCATTATTTCAAAAAATGGAAAAAAATAATAACAATTTGCAAAAATAACAAAAAATACTAGATGGCCGACTAACCATCTTGCAAATTCATTGACTAAAATTCTTTCGTACGTTCGACCCGTTCGTGAGCAACATCATCGATTCCCGCGAACGACAAAAAAACATGAGTCGGATAACCCGTCGAGAAACCGGAAACAACGATTTCACACCGATCGCCCGTTTTTTTTTTTTTTTTTTTCAAATTCTATCATCCCAGAATGTTGATTTCCGTTAGGCGGTCACAGGTCGGGCTCGCACAAACGCGTCGTCATAATCGGTCCGAGCTTCGCGGATTGTCCGACAAACAACTATACATATATACACAACATATATATATATATATATATATATATATATATATATATATATATATACGTTTAATCGGTCAGGTAGGAGTCCGCGAGCGCGGTCCCGCGAGGCGGAGGCGCGAAGGAGAGCCGGTTGCCGATCGGGAGGGCTCGAGCGCGTGCGCACGCGCGAGAGTAGGATCTGGCCGATGGTGTGGCGAGCGAGCTCTTGGCCGGCCGGATTGCCGGTCCACGGCGAAGGATGCCGAAGCGACCGACCGGTGGCGGCACGACCGGTGCGGTCAGGTGGCTCGCAAGGACGCGGCAGGCCGTTCACCCTCCGTCCGCCTGCTGCCCCGCGCGCCCGCTATGGTTATAACTGCGGCAGACTCGGCAGTGTGCGGCAACCTCGGCCGCCCTGACTTCTAGCGTACATACACACGTATACGTATAAAGAAGACATGTACGCATAGTGCTATACATACAGGTATAGCGGTGCAGCCGACGAAACATTGGGACCGCGGTGAAGCCGAAAGACCTGTGGCGATCGTTCCCTCATAATTCTCATACTCTTTCTCCGCTTCGCCATCCATCGCGGGAAGGGTTCGAGGGTGTTGGAAAGGGCGTGAGAGGGGAGGGGGCAGATTTCCCACCGAGTGTGCCACATTATAACTCGATTTGCCTTACATTCCGCCGAAATCGCGATGAGATCGTGCGGTTTGTGTCAAATTCTTCGAAGCTTTATGTATAAATGTTTGCGTGTGTGTGTGTGTGTGTGTGTGTGTATGTGTGTGGGTGTATGATGGCTGCTGGGCGGGTGATTGGGCATGGATGGTTGAGGCTGTGTGCGAAAAAATTTCCGGCCTTTGCGGTCCTACGTTCTTCGTTTATAATGACCTGTTTATAGCGGTGCTTGACAATTCTCGTTTTTTGCGACAGTCCGAGGTACGGATGATTCGTTTGGTTTTTTTTTTTGGTGAATTAATGATAAACAAAAAATGTACAGCGACGGCCGAAGGCTGGTTGCGTGGTATCCTATTTATTACGAAAACCGCTGGTTAAGTGAGGTAGATGTACTGGATGTGGTCACTGATATTTTTATTCCGGTAATTTTTTCGGTGTTTTCTTTTTTTTTTTTCGTCCTCAAATGCTCATCAATTTGAATTTCTACGTTTTTCGGTTGGATCTATTATTATAGAATGAGCTGAGCAAAATGATCAATCATCAATTTAATGAATTCAATTATTCAATTAATAATAATAATAATAACAATCATCCAATTTGCTTCCTTTTCTTTCGATAAAGCTTTGATCGAGCGAATCGCAAAATTGTCGAAGAATAAAACCGACGAGGGATGCCAGATGATACACAGACGTTCGTTTGGCAACGTCACCCGCGTCACAGTCGCAACCCCGTGCTCCCGAAGCTCCATCGTCGTCGTCGTCGTCGTCGTCGTTGTCGTCGTTGTCGTTGTCGGGCCTCCCGCAGAGAACTAATAACCGAGTTTCGCAGTAGCCAAGCGTGCGAAAGAACGTGATCGAGAATTCGTTTCCATCGTCCTCTTCGAAACCGATGATTCCGTCTCGCTTTCGCCACAACGTAAAAATGTGTGTTTCTTATCATTTTTATTCTTCTTTGATTTTTTCTTCCGAGCCGCACGCGGGGATTGCCAAGTCCCGGGAGCTTCTCGCACACGTAATACCGCGCCATCGAAGCTCGTAAGCTCCATGAATTTCTTCTCCGACTCTCGTTCTCCTTCCACGTGCCCAAACTGTTATTAGCTTTCTTTTTCGTAATACTCGTCCTGTCATCGGCAGGAAATAAGACCGAGTTTTCAAGACACTTTGGGCCGGTGTACGTAGGCCCGGTATGTGTTACACGGATACGAGAAACATATTTACGCGTGCGTGTGTGGGTGAAGGCAAAAATCAGTACAATGGTTCGAGCAGGCATCCGGAGGGCGCAGATTAGTCCCGAGGGTTGCTGGTGATGGTGCTGCTGTTGCTGCTGCTGCCGCTGCTTCAGACAAACGAATGAAGAGTGAGCGAGGCTGATGAGAAAGCGATGAAGAGGGGCGACAGAGGTGCGAGAAAAGAATCGTACCAGTAGCAATTGCCTTCGCGTCTGTGTGCGCGCGTGCGTGCGTGTGGGTGTGCGTGAAAAAGAATAACTCGGGTTATTCGTACGGATTTGGAAAGGGAGAAAAGTCGATTGAACCTTAAATTGAATGATTGGGGGGGGGGGGGGGGCGATGAGGGAGAGAAGGATGAAGTGTGGGCGCAAGAGGAAGCGGGGCGGTAGTGCTTCTCGAGGGTCCTTGATTGTTCATTCAAACAACAATTGTAATTGCGTTACACGTTGGATCGTGGGGAACGTCGAACGGGTGGAAGAAACGACTCCGCTGACTCTTCAGATATATACATATATACGTACATACATATATATAAATCTAGGCTTATGAACCCTTCATAGGGCTCACACGGTCAAATTGACCGGGTCTCGGTGCAGTTTCCGCAGCATGGGGAATGGCAATCGTCTATTAAAGTCGATCAGCTTCACTGTGGCGACGTTGTATCACCGCGACGCGCCTAAAATGCTGCCTAAACAAATTATTGTGATCGTTTTTATTTATTTATTTATTTATTCATTTATTTATTTATTTATGTACAAGAAAACCGGACCGGCACCGCTCCGACTGTACCGATGAGGGTTACAGAGAAATAACGCACATCGCACGAAGCGCCGATCTCGCCGGTAGTAGACTCAAAGATCGCGCCACGTGATTTGTGACGAGCGCAACCGCAGTGAGAAAACGATCGACCAGCGGGCAATTGCGGCGTGGCTTCAATGACGAAGTTGCACCCGGGTTTTGACTCAACGATCTTCCACACTCGAACCATCGGGCTTTCACGAGCTTTTGCACGCTAACGTTATTAGCAGGGGGCATACGTACACATGTATACGGTCGTGGGTGCCGCGGAGAGCCGCCACGAGGGAGATTCTCGTGGAGCACCAATTTCGGCCGACTCTCGTAGCCGCACACTCTTTCATTGTTTATTTGTTCTTTTGTTTTTTTTCTTCTTTTTATTTTTCATTTTTCACATCGACGGGCTTAACGAGCCCATCGTAACTCGAGAGGATTTGTTTTTTCGTTTTCTTTTTTTTATTTTTATATTTGTTCGTCGTTGGCCCTTTATTACACAATACGTTTTGAGAATGTGCGATGTTGGTTCTAACGACCCGTCATTCGTTTTATTTTTCATTTCTTTTTTTTTTTTTTTTACGACTTTCGGCGTCACGCGTGCGCGATTATATCGTGAAGAGGCTACGATAACCTCGTGGGAAGCTGGTCCTTCAGTGGAAATGTGTAATTACAATCAGTAAGTCGTCACTGTTTTTTTCACGACCACCAATATTGCTATTCGTGGATTACATACGCGACCGAGGAATTTTTTCCGTTCAAATTCGAAGTATCCTATATTTGTACTCGTCGGGGTTATTCCGATGATTAGCAACGCCATTGAATCCAACGAATCAATTCATGGAATATTACTAACTAAACGAGTCAAATATTCATCGTCGTTAATCGATTTGGGAAAAAAACTGAAAAAAATATTATCATATCAATGGACTCGGAAATGTTTGACTCTCAGAATTCGTCTGTCGTCTATCATCGTCATGAAGATTCGTACTCTTTAAATTTTCCACGAATAATAATAATAATAATAACAGATGTAATCGAATCGAGCTGTATCGTCCCGACTTCGTTCACGAGTTTGTCAACGTGTCCTCGAGCGCGTTAAACACATCGATACGAAGAATAATGCATGAACGTATCGCCAACGTCGATTTCCCCTCTCTTCAACCCCACCCGTTCGCCCCTTCGTCGCTCCGCGGGTGTCTGACATTTTTTTTTGTGCCAACAAAGTGCGACACAACGGATTACGAGAACGAGCACAGCGGGGCCGGGGCGGGGGTGGCCCGTACCATCGTCGGAGGTTATGACACAGGGAGGATACTAATGATTTGCTTAGTTAATATTTGTTCAGCTACGTGCTTCTTTCAAGTCGCTTCCTAAATTGCGGTTGACGCAACGTCGACGCCTTCTTTGTGATTAACATCGTAATTCAAACACAATGACGGGGGAAACAGGTAGACAGAGTCGGAAGAACAAAAAAAAAAGAAAGAAGGGAGAAAAACGAGGGGGCGTTAAGGGGGGAGAGAAAGAGCGAGAGTGAGAAGAAACGATACTCGACGTTAAAGGTTTTGTTTGACCAGGTGAAAATTCCACCGTGCGTCAAACGCCACACGCTCATAGTCGCACAGCCACAGCTTACGCGCTTTGTACACGATTGCACACTCTCACGACATTTTCGTACGTATTCGTCCTTCCATCTTTCTTTCACGAACACCACGGACAAGTGCAAATTCTTATATCGTCGTATGGTTGTCTCTGACATTTTTGTTCTTCGTATTTACAAAAAAGTTGTTTTCAAATTCTCGTTTTTTCGCATTTTTTCGTCACAGGAGAAGTCTCGACAATGGCTTTCTAATGCAATTAGGATATCGGCGTGAAGCCCGTGAGACGAGAATCTTAATTTTTTTTTGTTTTTTACGAGGCTGACACGACGAAACCAACCGCGCCTGAGAGATTTTTTTTCACGAATCTTTCCGGGCGACGTGTGAGAGGATCTTGGACTTTGGGATGTAAAACCCTCGCCCGAAATATTCGTCGTTTGTACAAAAGCGTGAGTCACAGTCGAATCGCTGCGTTCTCTCGAGAATAATCGTCAAGGATGTTTTTTTTTTTTTTGATTCTTTATTTTCTCTCTTTTTTCACTCGGATGCTGGCACAAAAGAGCGGAGCGCGAGGATTCCGTTTCGTCGTGATTGGCGATGGTTCAAGTGAGAGTGGACAATGTCCGAGAGCCGAATTTACATCGATGGATTGTCGAGAAAATGAGAGGAACGGAGATGGAGAGAGAAAAAGAGAAGAGAGAATGAGAGTCAAGTGGTCGGAGTCGTTGGTGCGGTTGGACGTCGATGGGACGTTTAAGGGCGAGACCGTCGAAGAGGGTCCGGTTCGTCCAATCGTTCGGATCAAAAGACAGTTTTTACCTTCCGTCGAGCACGAGGGCAAGCGGTTGTAGGCACAGAACGTTCTCCCGGCTGCTTCAGACGCAAAGACCGAACCGGAGATTTCTCATTTCCAGGTAATTAATTTACAATGGAAACGATTCGCGCGTGTGACGTGTAACTGCGCGAGGGGGAGTTTAGTCCTTGTTTGCGAGGGGTTACTCGTCGGAACGTTCGTTGTTACGTTTGCGCTGATCTTTTCGACGCACAATCGTCGTCGAGATTTTCGGTGATAAAAACTCGAAATTACAATAATAATATTAAATTTAAAAAAAAAAATAACTTAATAGCATCTTGTATTTGTTGGATAATTGATTTCTCTCCTCCAACCAAGTAATTCGGAGTAATACCCTAACCGATAAAGATACTGCATCGACTGTATTTCTTACTCTTTTTTTAGTTCGCCAAATTCCACAATTATTTTTGAGATAAAAAAAATATTTTTAAGCGTGAAAAGAGTCGAGATCGCCACGACATAATTCTATTCTCAATCGAGTCCTCTCCGATTCGTCTCGAACCCACGATTTTTGCAAATTGCGGAGAAATTTATTCGATCGAAATATTTATAAAATCACGACGACTGCCTTAACACGTTTTTACTTAACTTTTTGTTTCTGGAATTTCGTTTTTCATCGCGATAAGGTGGTTATCTTGCGATAAGAGGGAAATGTACGTGACAAGGTGCGCGGTAGTTATGGACTGGTAATGGTAATACCGGTGGTACTGGTGTGAATCGAACGAGTGCGAATTACACGGCACTTGGTGTTTCACGGTTCTGCGCGTCGGACCGGAGCATATATATATGTATGTAAGCGACGAAGCGCGAGGAGGAGATCGAGGGGTTACTCGAGTGAGAGATCTCATCGATAGGTAATTGCCGTTACATACGGAACGGTTGCGAGAACCGAGTTCGACGAGAGCACAAGCAGAATCAAAGACCGCAAATATAAACTTAAGTAATAAATATATAATATAAATATAATTAACGAATTTTAGGAATTTTTTTGATATTATGTTCTAAAAGGTAAAAAACGTCACAGAAAACATGTATTTTTCGAGTTGGGATCGATCAAAAGATTTTTGTATCGATTAGAGAACAAAAATTCAATATAAAAGTCTCAAAAAAATTAATTCTCCAATTTATCTTCTTTTCATGAGTATGTTGTTATTACACAATTATTTTTTTCCCGCGCAAGAATATGTGAAAAAATAATTAAAAGGACCTTAATTGCTGCCATAACGATAGAAAAAAAAATTTGAGAACTTATTTCTCAACCTGCACTCCGAGCTGCGTAAATATCGGAAAGATCCCAGATACTGAAGCCCAGAAGTGTCCGATAATTGGTGTTTTGCTCATATATATGTGTATGCGTCCGTGTGTGTGTAAGAGTGTGTGTAGCCGAATAGTAGACGCTGAATAGGGACTCTTGATCGTGAAAAATAATTGAAAGTGCTGGAGGAAGTAGAACGAGAAAACGTCGACGAAAAAGCTCAACCCTACGACGACAACGACGACAACGACGACAACGACGACGGCGACGACGACGACGACGGCGACGACATAAAAACCCGACCGAACGGATGCCCCGCCGGAAAATGACAATCACACTATAACGTGTCGAACGACGTTGGCACGCGTATGTGTATGAAATTCTGAATTTTCTGTCTGACGTCGAACCACGTGGCTGCTTCCAAGTATTCGCGACGAAGGGCCGTGTGTGCAAGTGCGCTTTGGCTCGACACCCTCGCAACGTAAATTCGCCGCGGGGTCTTCATCGAGTTATCGAGAATTTTCACTCGTGTGGGAGATAGAAAGAGGCGGTGAGAGGTAGAACGAGAGGGAGAGAGTGAGAGAGTGCCTGGCGTCCGTCGCTTCCGGAATCTCCGGCCGTAATCTTCATCGGTCTGACGTACGAGGTTGAACAATTATTTTTTCGTTCGTCAGACATCGTTTTTATTGGCTGGAAACGACGTTGGCAAGGATAGCGACGACTATGGTGTTCTTAGGGACTTATGGAGACTGTAATATTGGATTTTGAAATATCGTTGGATCAGTGAGGTCACTGTTTCTGAAATTTTGAGAAATATAGATTGTAGGGTTGAGTAAAACATTAGAGAAAATTGTAAAGAATTTTTGTGGGTCTCGGAGAAATTTTGTCCATTTAAAAATGATGATAAAAATTATAGTACTTGAATGACATTCAGCTTTTTAATTTTCTCATCGCCTCAATTCAAAGACACAGCTAATCACAAATTTCCCAAAAATATTTGAAAAAATAATTTGCGTCATATTTCTTATCAATTTATCTTATCTTCTTATCTATATTCTTATCAATATTATCAAAAAAAATTTAAATCCCATTTCAAATTTAAAGAAATATTACTTATGAAACAAAAAAAAAAGTTAACAGCCGCCTCCAAAGATTTATTTTCCTTTCGATAATCGATCGGTAAATCACAATTCTCAATTACCTCCACAAAACGATCCCCAATTGAGCTCCACGCACAATACCCTTCGTTCCATTACAAAACCCAACTCAGCCACTCGACTCTTACCCAACATAATTCCAACTCGCAATTACATCCCAGACACAATTTCTTCATTTGTTCAACCATTCGTACAACGCATTGCAAGTAGAAACGTAAAATTATGAGCTTTCTCGTCGTTTTAATGTTTCTTTTCTCCTCAAATCTTTTTATTATATACTCGAGCATGCGAAGCAAAGAATAAGGAAGCGTGCGGTACAGACGGGTCCAGCTTTGGTAGATCAGACGGATCAAGACGGAGTGAGAGAAAGAAAACAGAGGGAGAGAGAAAGCACGAGCTCGAAGCAATGCTTATTAGTTATTAGTAACCGTGAGCGCGGACTCGCGAACCTCGAGTGCACCAGCGCTCGGCTCGGGAGAAGTTTGCCACGGCGGGCAAACGAAATGGTTTTACAAATGTGGTAGCCCAAGAATGGAGATGGAGTTTCAATGGGTTTCTTTGAATTATCCCAGAGGCCCCGCTTGTTTTGTATAGACACATTATATTCTCTTTTGTATAAAAGTATGTAACGTTATTATACACGCGAGAGTGTGTATCATACGGCCCGGGCCTTATAAGCAAAACCCGAGTAGATGCCCCCCCCCTCTCCCTCATCGCCTTGTCTACCGCGGGGCTCTCTTCACGGACTCGGTATTTTTCTTCATTCGAAAACCTTATACAATTGCAATCTTCGTACATGCAAACTTGTGCTATATATTATTGTACGAATGTAACGTGAAAACGGACGGACGGAATATAAATTATGTATATAGGGCATTCCGTGTTAAATGGTCGAAGGCCTGACCCCTAGCGATTCGGTTCGTGATTTTTATTGGGATTTTATTTTACCCCGCAACACCTCTGATTTTTTTGGAGAGTTTAAGTATTCTCCTTTGATCTTTGTAAGAGTTGGAAACTACCACCGAGTACGAACAAGTGTGAAACTATTAAACATTTTTATTTTGTCATTCAACTCCGGTAGGTCCGAAAAATAGTTTTTAATTTTTTTAAGACTTGCAGGACTATCCGAAAAACCTGAAAAAAATCAGGAATGTTTCTGGGATCAAATGAAATTCGACGAAAAGTCGGTAGCTGAATCGACATGGGCCAGGTTTCTACCCGTTTAATCTGACATGGAATGCTCTTTATATATATTATTTATACGCGTGATATGCGTTTGAATACGTGTACCAGTGTGTCTTCGGGTAGACGACGAGCGCGGAGATACGATGGGCCGAGGGTTGCGGTAGTGCAAAAAGCAGCCTCCGGCACGAGCATCAAGCAGCTCCATCGGTACAAGTAGGTAGTAACCATCCAACCACGTCTGTTGCTTCCGTGTTGTCCCCGCCTTCGTTTTCTCCGGACAGACACGGACACAGTGAGCCATACAGTAAAGGCTCTCGTAGTTGTACGTACGACCAACTTCGTTCACCGGTAAAAGCTCGCCACGTCTCTTTTCCGCCCTTCGCTCGCTCGCCCGTGTCGTTTTTTTATGAAAAGAATAATATCTCTCTTTGAAACATTAGCAATTCTATGATTACTGGCTTTATTTGTATTTTATTTTATTTTGTCATTTTTTTATGGCCGTGCTTGCTGTCGATGCTGCTTCGGAGTTTCGTTTTGCTCGGGGGTGGTTTTTTTGTCCATCTTTCTCCGCAAGCTTCTCGTGCTTTTTTCTGGCTGTAGATCCGGTAGACTCGCCCGACGTGCGGACGACGACGACATTGCGGAAATGAAGACAAACGAACGACTCTAGTCTTGTTACACAACACAGAGATATTTTATGTACAGTGTAGAGGGGGCCGGGGTTGAATGACACGGTTATTTTTTTTGGTGACTCGTTTGGAATTAATTTTCCCAATCTTTATCCGCATATGATTGACGAGATGATGTAACTCAGCTGGACTGATTATGGGTCATGGTATATGTTTCATATTTGCAGAAGATCGGGGTCATTCCACGAATGATTTTATCTCGATTAATTGTAAAAAAAATCATTTATCAATTTATTACAATCCCAGGCGGATGACACATCAATTTGCTCTTGGAAATTTTTTTATTCGTCGTTCTTACGTGAGAATTTCTATCAAATCTTCTATAATATTTTGGAATTCAAGAATTGTATGGTTCGCAAGGGCCAAAGAATATTTAATTAAACCCATGTGTCATTTATCCCAAGCCTTGGGTGTAGGGTCGTCATTTATTTATACAAAAATCCTCCCCGCGTGGCGTCGCTCCAGCATGCACGCGCGCGCCCGCGTGTGTACGCGTGGGTGTGCGAAAAAAAAAGTATGCAAAGATATAATATATACCTCGTCGCGAGGTATTATATTCCACAGTGTAATTTTAATTAATGACTCGTCGGGGACAAATTTACCTTAATTATTAGCATATTCACGGTTTTCTCGGTCGCAAGTACGGTTGCTGAATCTTTAGTGCAGTAATTTTTTCGTTACACGGTATACGTATCCCGGAGCCCTCGCGGAGGCTTCACAAAGCCGCGCATTGTGACGGTGCGGACGCGAGGCTTTACGCGAAGAAGAGACCCACGGGCCACTCATAAAAGACGCCTGTATTCGCACGGAGCTTTAAATAATTCAATTCACCGAATATGCCTTATTCCTCCTACGGACAACGCAATTCGAGACTGTATAGGCATGCGCGGTACGAACCTACGTGGCGAGCAGAATCGCCTTTGGCGTATTCGTTACCGAGCCACGGGTTTGTAAACGCGAGCGAGCGTCGCTCATCCGGCGAATGTTATTCGAGCTTCAGCATCCTCGCGAACCCCGACCTCGCCTACCCCACGAGTGTATCTTCGAGCTTGCGGGGCTTTCGAGGCTTACGCGTCAAACGAACGAGGGACGGAATATTTTATTTTATTATTTTTTTTTTATTTACTTTTGTATTAATTATCAATTTTTCCGAATTTTTAAAAAATATTTAATCGAAATTACGTTACGACTATCACGAAATTATATTTACCGTCGAATCGTCATTCCCCGAACGACGAAGAACCAAAAGAAACAAATAAATAAAAGGTTCCTCTCATTCTTCCAGTAATTACGACCCCAGAGTTATACACGCTGCATTTTATTGCAAACGGAATTGCATCTAAAATGATTTTTAATGTATAAGTGATCACCGGATTCTCTCGCATCTTCATTTCCACCGCGACGCGAAACTCATTTGGACGGAAACAACAAAAAAAAAATAAAAAATAAATTTGAAAAAAAAAAAAAGATTCAACGTCTTCTCGTTTCCAGATACGTTGCCCCGGCTTGATTGCACTCATCTCGTGATTGCAAGTGTCGTAATCGATCGCGAAGAACAAAAAAAAGTCGTTACCCTCGCACTCGGCCGCCGTCTCGGAAATCCCAGCAGGTATACATATATGTAGAAATATATCTATATACACGACCGTAGAATCTTTCGTTCCCCGTCGAAGCCCTTAAAATCATGAACGCTTTCCGTTGTCTCAGTAGCCAATTGTATATACTCGTTCGTGTGCTATACGAGCTCGCGGACGTCGTTTTTATTAATGCACTTCCGCGCCACACGGGTCAGTCCACGTACTTACGCTTTCTCTCCTGCTTCCCTTCCCCCTCTCCTTGCCCCTGATCCTATCCATCGCTCGTCTCTTTCTCGCTGGTCATTAAAGTAAGTCGTTTTAAATTACAACCTACGGGCGGCGAAGAGACGGCAATGCCCCGGCGCCACGCGGTATCCCACTCTGACGTAGACTGATTACACACCTCATCCGATCCCCGTGTGTTTTTGTCATCGAATAATTATTGTTCGCACGACGATGAGAAATAAAAATCTCCAAGCTTCTTCTTCGCCGGTTTTCTCCGTCTTCTTACCAGCTTCCGAAACGTCGGATTCACGAATCTTTTATGCGTGGGTCTGTATACGGTAATTCGGGGTTCAATGAACGATATACGATCTACGGTGTCGGTTTTTTAATTTTTGTTTTGTGTTGATTCGCTGAAACTGAAGGTCTAAACTGATTTATATTTCCCTCAGAGAAATAATAATAATTGCAATAATAACAATAGTTCATAATTACTCGGGCAAATGACAATTAAGTACTGAATTGAATTCATAAATTTTTCAGTCTCGTTCAACCGAATCCACTCACTCTATGCATAAATACTTTAATGCTCTTCGCTCGAGTACCCCATACAGACAATAATATGGATTCATCCGTGAGACTCTTTTCCCTCGCCAAAATACACCTCAAAAAGTTTCTGTTAAAAGGGAAAACCGGGAAAAAAACGAAAAAACTAATAATAAACGCTCGTTTCAAACGTAGAGTTGGCGAGTCCTTGATATCCGTGTGTACGCAAAGTAGTCGTAACGTTACACAGAAAGAGCCGAAAAAGCGTTAACAGACGTTACGTTTTTAAATTATTTTTTTGTTTTTTTTTCTTCGGCCCTTCATCCTAACGCGTTCCGCGCCTTTCGCTACCTCTACGCGCTTTGCGTTTACGGGTTTTGCTGTGGCCCGACGGAAACGTGGACACGTTGCGGCATCGTGGTCCAGCCCGGCGAGCGCGTCTTCATTAACGGAGGATGAGAAGCAGCCCCATGGACTGATGGTTTACAACCGGTGTGTTGGTTAAAAGAATCAAACAAAAAAAGTAAATAAATATAATGAAAAAAAAAAAAGGAAAAAAACGAAGAAGAAGAGAAAAAGGCAAATACGAGGGCCTGATTGCACACACGCCGGACACAGTAACTCTTCTGTTTTCAGGACCCTTTACGTATGTGCTGAGCCATAGTGGTTCCGGCGTACTGTATGGAGTGCTGCTGGTTGCTAGCAAAACTGTCTGGTGTGTGCTTGAAGGATTATACATATATACCGGTGACTTCCTCTCTCTCTCTTTCTCTCTCTTTCTCTCTTGCTATCTGTCTTTCTTCCTGTCTCTCTCTCCCCGCGGAATTGCGGGGAGAGTTAATAAAGTGTGTAAAGAGAAAAGGCCGACGATGGGCGGGCCGGCCATGCTAACCATTCATGCGTGCCCGAAGACCGAGGTTAAAAAAAACCAAATAATAATAATAAGAGAACGAAAAAAATGCGAAACTTTTTGTTGGGTTTGTTTTTTTTTCTTCCAAGTTTTACCTTCACCGTTACGCATAAGGTGGCTGCGCGCGCGAGAGCCTCGCTGCCATTCATTGAGATAACGCCTTTAGTTTTCTCCTCCCTTGGGCTTTATCTCTCTTTCTCTTGCTTCATTCTCTAGCACACACACGAATCTCACCAAACTCCTGCTTTTTGCGGTCTTGAAGCTGTATTATTTTCTCCGGCGAAATACTTGTTTTATTTACTTTTATTCTCTCGCTTTTTCGAAAGACACGAGATTCCGCGTTTTTGTTTGAAATATTAGTGGAAATGAACTGCGTAATACCTAATTTTTTAACTAAAACTTAGATGAATTTAATAATAATAATAATAATAATGATAATAGTTGTTGCAATAATTTCGCCAAAT
>OZ020164.1:18488312-18597930 GCA_963971145.1 Sussaba pulchella | reverse complement strand
CTCCCGTGTGTGCATCGGGTTCAAGTGCGTCAGGCTGAGCTTTGCAGCCACCGGCGCCGTTGCGGTGCGACGAGCTTTTTCTTTTCGTCGTGCAAGTTGTAAACGATTTCCAAGACTCGTCAAAGTTCTTCGCTCTCGCTCCCGGCATTGATAACAGATCAAGAAAAATCTTCGGTCAAATTGCGCGTCAAAAGGGAAAAAAAAAGAATTTCTCTCGAAGAAATCCGAGACTCGCGGTCGTCTCGTGGCCGATAAAATCCGAGCCGACCATCAGAATCGGAGTTTCGTCGTTGATTTCCAACAGCAACGTAATTCTCGATGAAAAAAAAATAACAATAATAAAGAGTGAAGAAAAAAAAACTATCCGTACGATCAGAGCAATTCACAACGAGGACATAATACACACCGGACGAGAGCGGGAGGAGCGGAGAGGAAAAGATCTTCAACGAGCAACGGTTGGAAAATGAAGAGCGTCCTCGTAAGCGTTGTGTCGGATGGTCTTCGGAATCGCAACGGACCGTAAAGTATAAAGCATTAAGCGTTAATCTCGACGGTGGACAAGATAATGCCCCGAAGTCGGCTCCATGTGAGAAGCCTTTGAGTGGCTATTTATCTCGAGTTTAAATCGATTTGTATGCTAATCCCCCCACCGAGAAATTCCCCGCCCGACGTGCACGCACCGTGCGCGACTCGCGGTTGGATCGCGCCTGCGCGCAACTACCATAAAACTGAAGGAGGTCTACAAAACAGGCCTCATGAGATTCCAGATATATTCCCTGACTAATTAGGCCCAGGGCCTCAGCCTCTTTCTGCCTCCGTCCTCTCTCTCTCTCGCCCCTTTTCGCTCCTGCCATCTCCACCCCGCGTGAAAGATGTGTCTCCGCTTTCCAGCTGATCGAGCCTCCTTGATACCCAATCCAGTTTTGTCTCATCGTCACCGCGAGGCGTCCCGAAGACGAGCCGCGTTTTGGCGACGAACCGGGAATTACGCTGTCCTCTCAGCTACTCGAACACAATGTTTCGGGTCTCATCCGGTTTTCACGGCTATCGTGTGTAACTGAGCCACGTGGTCATGTGAGTAGCGAGAAAATTCATTGCTGCAAAGATTCAAAATGGGACATTTTATTCTGGAATGAGAGAAAAAATCGGTAAATGAGGTTTTACCGATCTTCGGGTTTTTGTAGCTTTTCTTGGTATCTACAGACATATCATTTCGTTCACATTATCATTTGCTACCGATGTCAACGCACCCCTTGCTCGTCGTAAAAGGCCGACGTATACGCACATCCGTGCCACGATTAATTTTCCGTCGGCGTTGAACGACGAAAAATCTCGAAAAAAAAATTCTTAGTCGCCAATTACGTCGAACCCAATCAACGAACGAGAACGAAATGGAGAACAGACGTAGATAAAGAACGGACCACGAACGAATGTCTCGAACCGTCGGAATTCCATCGAAGCGTCGAAGAGATCGTTATCGATGGAGGTTCGGCGCGCTTCGACGAGACTGGGCGCGCGATGAGGTCGATCGGTAAGCGTCACTCGATGCCCGGGTTGGAGATCGTTCTTGTGGGATGTTTGATGCACGTGGCATGAACCTTCGGGGGAGGTGGGAAGGACGAAAGAAAAGGATTTAGCCGATTTTGCGATCGTTAAACGCGGCTCGGACGACGATGAAACGATCTAATCGATCGTCTATCTCGCTAACGCGGTTCACGGTCCACTGGCACGACGATCGGTACGGTGTCTGTGATGTAGTAACCGCACAAGACTGTGCACTGACTGCCGGTGCTACACGGCATTCGATCGTTCACTCACCGGTGGCTGCCGTGGTTCGGTAGCTGCTTAATGATCGTCGGAAGCTGATATATATATATATGGGAATGTGTGCGTATGTGTGTGTGTGTGTGTGGGCGCTAGGTGGGCTCGGTAACTCGCTTAGCCCATTGGTGTCTATATGACTCGATGGAAAATATATTCCGACGATTCATTCACTAATCCTCGATTGTTGTTTCACTGTGGTAATTTATATACGAAGCATTTCACGTCAAGCGAGACACGTTGGTCACCGATTTATCGAGAAATGGATTAGAATGGATAGTAATGGAAATAATAGAAACAGAAGAGGATTAATCGTACTACGAATTGATTATAAGCAATAGAAATTGTAGAGAATAATAGAAATTAAAGAGAATGAGTTTGGAATTGTATTAATTATTTTTTATCGCATGTGAGAGAAATTACAGAATAGAATTTGAGTTCTGAAATAAGGTTTATCATCAGTGTTACAGATTTTTCTATTGTTAGGAGAATGAGATATTGGAATAACGTTCCAATTATTTTGGAGCTGCAGACGAACGAAGTGCACGTTGACGAATAGTCAGACAAATTACACGAAAGATTGTCAAATCGCTTATCACGTCCAAGGAAAATTTCTAAATAAGATTGAGCCTATGGAATACATTCGAAAATAAATATTTTGTATCTCCACTCATTGTTAGGACGATGACAAGCAAAATATCGGTATGATTCTTTTGAAAACGTTGACTATCGGAATACAAATGGTCAAACGTCACGAGCTACCATTTATATCGTTCGATCGAAGAGCGAGGTTCTAACTTGTCGTGGAATGTCCGGCTCACGATGTCCATTTAGATTGTAAAGTGAATGTGGATACATTATTGTAGAATAAAGATATTGAGATTTCTATCGCTGCAATCGCGCGTGCATACGCATTATTCGACGAAGTGAAAAAAAAGTTGATAAAAAAAAAAAATTATTTTTAATTGAAAGAAAAAAAAAACGAAATAAAATGAGTGACACGCGGGTACATAACGTAAGATGGAAGAGAAAGTTCTTGTCAGTCGGTAGATCTGGCAGGTATTTTTTCCCCACTTCGGCCACGCTCGGTTAGGCCGCGTTAAAGTCTCCGTCGGCGGAAGGTAGGACAACGTATGAGTGCAACGGCTAATTAAATTTCTGTCTGCCGCACCGAGATACGAATCGTCGAACGGGGCTACGGGGATAACACGCTCAATCAACTTCCCGATTAATTGTCATTTACCGATCTTTCGCGATCTTCGCGTCTTGCGGAACGAATTTTATCGCTTCTGACGAAAATTTTGAAGAAACGATTATCTTGGAAGAGAAATAAATAAATAAAGAAGAAGATAAATAAATTAATTAATTAATTAAAATCCACATAATTTGCAATTAATCCTGCGAACATTGAAAATAAATGCGAGGTTGAACTAACAGGCTGCCGTAGATCGAGGAAGTCCGAGCGTTACACTCGACATATATTTTTAATTTTAATTTTTTTCTTTTCCTTTTTTCAAATATCCATTCCCGAGATCGTCGCACAGCGGTTTGATGATTTTCAAGTGGGCGAACGAGTCTGGAATTTGAGAAGCCCCTGTGACAGCATATATACATATGTATACGCACGCACGTTTGCCCTGAGAGTGTCCATCCGTTTGATAATCCTGACTCATAAAATGTCCCCGTGAATTGCTTGAGAATCTTTCCGCATTTCTTTCGGCTCCTTTTTCTTTCATCCTCGCTCTTAATCAAAAACGTTATTCTTTTCTTTTCGGCCACGTATCTCAGATTCAGAAAAAACGAAATCTTCATAAATTTTTTTTTTTATATTTATTTTTTTTGTTTTAATAAACATTATTTAATGAATGATAAAAAAAGGTTATTTTTAAGTATTGTGGGGGAAAGAATGGAAATAGGTGTTTGATGGCTGTATCGCGTGAATAACCATATTCTTCGGAGGCTGATCGTCTATCGCAATAACTTTAAGGAGCTGTGGGCAAGAGAGCATGGACAAAGAACTCTATTAGGTCTCATGTAGCACGGATTTTTCATGCCAAGGCAAACCGCTGGACTTGGCTCAGGCCGATCGTTCGTAAAGACGGATTATGGTCCACAATAGGACACACGTCCTATTGTGCCAGAGCTGCCGGAGCTGCCGCAGTCGGCCACAGTCTCTTTCTAAGCTCCACATCGTCGAACCACCTGTTTTACCACCATCGAGAAAAAAACCGGGACACATTCGACCGTACAAACCAAATTCATCATACACGATAAATATTCAAGCCGGGATCACACGCCGAACGAATAATATTGTTATTATCATTATTATTTTCATGATTTTTTTCATGGATTCTACGATAAATAATCCTACCATTATATTGATAAATTTATGAATAAAATCAATCAACGTATTACTTGTTTTCAAGAAAAAAATAATTTTTCAAAATCTATCAATGAGTAATATTATCTATCAATATTATATATAATAATCTTATTGGAAGAAACGTTTACCATCATTTTTTGAAGTCTCAACTATTATCGCTGTATTGTAATTCTCACAAAAGGGGTAGAAGATGAGGATGATTCGCGTACCCCCCCCGTGAAGTTTCGTCAGGGCGCAATTTACCCTAGAAGAGAACGAGCGTTGTCAGAATCTCGCGGATTAAAATGGGATCGAGTCAGGGACGCGTGCAGGAGTGGAGGAACGGGGTCGCGCGGTGACTTTTCGAAATTCGTTTTAAGAAAAGCACGAGAGATCGTGAGAGGGCGAAAAAGAAAAAGAAAAAAAAACTACAAAACAAGAAAAAAAAATCGAAAGAAGAAAAAAAACAGGGCTTAATTGGATGCACGTGGGAGTAGACATTGTCGAGGATAGAGAAGGGAAGAGCGAAACGCGGATTTGTGGAGGTCGCGCGGTGAAAAGAACGGGTGAAGAAGATTTACGAGAGACGAAGAGGCAAATGTTTTCTTTTTTCTTTCTTTTTTTTTTAAGGGAGAAAGAGTGTTTGTCGCCATCCTCGTAACATTCCTTCAAAGAAAACGAGATACACGAGAGAATGAGAAAGGTTGGAGGAAGGGCTGGTCGGAACGATGATGGGCGAGGAGAGCCCGCGGTGTGTCGAGAGTTTCGTCGTACCGGGGGCAGGGAGGGAGAGGGAGAGGGTGGTCGGGGGTAGCGAACGGTGTCGAGTTCCGGGTTGGCGGCGATGCTCGTACCGCTGTTGCGAGAGAATCCACCGTGCTCTCGGTGGATCTGCTACGTGCACGTCAACCCCCTTAAGCCCCGCCGCTCTCCTTTGTGACGCAGCGCGTAAAGGGTTCCGCGGCGAAAAAGCTTCGGTTCGGTGCTTCGGGGTCGTCGTCGGTACGAGAACGGCGCACCGTCGAAGCTTCGTCCGTGAGAATACACTTGAGCTCGGATGCTGTGTGCGTATACGTATGGATATGTGTTCGGAGAGGGAGAGAGGAGAGTGGGAGAGAGGATAGCGTGTGTGCGCTTTCGTCATTCCGACGTTGCGGAAATTGTAACGATAGTTTTCCGATTTTTTCCTCTGCATGAATCGCATTTGGTTATCCGTGGGGAATTCGGTTGAATTTTTTTCATTTCTTGGAATTTAATTTTTATGGGGAGGAATAATTTTGGTGCTTGGAAAAAAATTATGAAATATTTGAAATTCATTCATTTTCCCGTTGAAGATTTTTAACTAAGTTGATTATAAATAAAAATTCAACGGACCTCCAATTAATCGAATCAATCTCGCCCAGATAGCGGAGGGGGGGGGGGAGGCAAACTGCGCGGTGGAAAGAAATTGCATGGACACGTAGCATTTCATGCGAAGCGGATGATAATTCAACGGCTAAACACTGAAGAACAAGCGTGCGAGTCACATGCATCGATGCGTATCGCGACTGTTGCACCGTCGGTGGCTTTGCACTCGTATTCTCGTCCGAAGCATCAGCATCAGCATCACCAGCAACAGACGCAGCATCAGCATCACGGGTAACAGCCGCAGTGGCAGCAGCAGCAGCAGCAGCAGCAGCAGCAGCAGCAGCAGCACCGACGTTTGTTTCTGTACGGGAAGCGCGAAAACTGGAACGCTGTCGCCGGTGGGCAAAATCCAATAGCCGAGAGTCGGTCCACGCTGCTCCGGTGTTCTCGTGTGTGGTGCACACGGTAACGAACCGCGGTCACTTGTAATTAAACTTCCGATTTCGTAATTGACGCGAGAGAGCGAGCAATTGAGAGACAGATAAATGGAGAAAGAGAAAGAGAGAGAGAGAGAAAGCGACAGAGAGAGAGAGAGAGAGAAAGAAAATACGAGAGAGAAAGAAGGAGAGAGAGATAAGAGAGAGAGAAAGAAAATACGAGAGAGAAAGAAGGAGAGAGAGATAAGAGAGAGAGAGAGAACGAGAGCGAGAGGTCCAGCGAGTGTCCGTAACCGTCGAGAGAGAGAATAAAATCCGTCAGTCGTAACGACGTGCTGCGGCAATAACCGTCAGTCTTACGATTGATTTTGATACAAGAGACATTTGTGTATCAACGCTCAACGAATATTATCCCTATTCAAAATAACGTTTTCCAACAGACATTAGCATACTCATACACTCGCCGTACCATGTTGTGAACATTTTTTTTCTTCTCTCACTTTGTTTTTTCTTTTCTCGTTTTCCTCTTAAGTGCGTTTCTGTCATAATTGTCGTTCGTATAGTTTACGATTGTTTTTATAGCGCATCGATTAAAAACCTGTATTTCGTGCGGATTGCTGTTGTGGCTGTGACAAACAGCTCATTAATCCGAAATAATTTTACATCGATGATAATTCGAATATTCGTTATCGCTCGATCGATTGGCAATTCTAAATATTTTATTTCTACCTCCGGAATTGCTTGGGCGCGTGCGTAGACGAATACGTAGATTCTGGTGGTGTCACTGCTGGCCGTATACATTTTTTATTCGACGATAGATTATGAATTTTATTGGAGAAATAAAATCTATTATTTATTATCTAGGTTATTTATCGTTTCTTGATTATTATTTATTTCTCTATCCAATTCTAGATTTCATTAGAGCAATGAAAATAAGATTTAATAAACAAATATCACGGAAATAAATTTGTGAAATTTCGTCAAGAAGGTTCGTCGATTTAAATTGCGTTTCATTTGCTCCAATAAGAAGATGGACGTCGGGTTAGCGCCGAACGTTCGAGCATTCGTTGCTTTCGTGAGATTACGCAGTCTCGGAATCGTACGAACACACGAGAAGTCGAACGAAAGACGCAACACAGGCGCCAGAGAGGGAAAGAAACGTCTAGGAATTTTAATTTACATTATAGAAATGTAAGTGTGGTTGCCGACAGTGTTGGCACAGCCGCTTATGCTGTTACATTTGCGCGTCTGGCTTCGGTTTCTTCGATACAATGACGATTTCGTTTTCCCTCGTATTTAAGAATCGACAGTTACACTTGGGCGAGTGTGAGATAAACGACGTCAACGAAACGGAATGACCCCAATTTATTTGTGACCATTATTTTTCATTACTAAATGGCGGGATGAATTTTTTTTGTCGCGAAAAAAATCTTTTATTGGCTCTTAATTCACCATTTTTAATATTTTCTGTTGTTTTTTTTAATATTATTATTTCGGTTATTTTATCTGTTTTATTTGTTACACTTTTATTTATTGGTGAGACGAAGAAATAATTTAATCTAAGATAAATTGGGCAACGTTTGCAATTTTGATTTTGTGACAAATTATAAAAATTATTTGACAAAAAGATAATCTTAAGTCTGAATTCAAGAAACGGATGTAACGCGTTAATAAAGTTTCCGTCGATTAATCGTCTCAAACCGGCACGAAAAAAAATACATTTAACCGCTTTTAAGCAAACATATGAAGACTGTGAAGGCACAGAAATTGGATATCGAACCGGAAAGAACGTTTAACAGGTCGTTGGCCCGTCGCGCAGTCAGCCGAAAAAAAAATTATAGATCGAACACCCTTTAGTTTCACGATTCGCCATAAGCGTCGCCTTCGTCCATGTGAACCGCCGCGATATGAGTGTTTGTTCGACGCAGCGATGCAGCGAAATGCTTGCACGGATGAGGTCAAAATGCGGTGCATAATTGGTGAAAAAAAAAAATGAACAATTGAACAATCTCGGTTTGAGTACTCATCGGCCTCACCGCCTGTTACTCCGCATTACCGAAGAAGAAAAACACGACTCAATTCTTCTTTAATTATTTTCTCGCTGCGTCGTAAAAATAATGACGGCTCGCTTGCTCGACGCGTAAACCTAATTTTATAACAACAGCAATTCCACCCAATTACTCTCGAGATCAGTCAAAATACATGAAATAAACAAAATAAGTAACTTGAATAAAATAAATAAATTCTCAACTATCCACCAGCGGTCGTCTGCATTATTAAAACAATGTTTGCCACTCGACGATCGTTTCATGAATCGAAATTTCATACGCCGAACTGATAACAGATATGAACTCGTGAAAAAAAACTTTTTAAAAAACTTCCGTAAAAAACCAAACGGTTGATCCACGAAGTTGTTTTGCGAAGGTTCAGCAACACACGTTCGATGTCTCGATCACTCGTGACAGATAACACATTTACGTTACAATGTTTATTCGCCACGACGGCTAACGTCGTTCACGAGACATTCGTGGGTGTTACAAACGAATTATCGACTTCGTAACAATCGTAAGATTTATTACGTCGTGCGAGTGACTCCGGTCTCACCCCGGACGATCTTGATTTACGAATCGAAGGATCAAAAAAAGAAATAAATAAATAAGTTGTTAAAAAAAAAAAAAAAAATAGAAAAAAATGTACACACGTTGGTCCTGTCGGTCATACATCGTCGTGTTTGGATTATCGCTTCGAGCTAAGGTAACGTAAACGAATGTCGTGCATGAGCGCGGGTACGCGAAGGTGTAGAACGTTTGATGTATCGATAATCGTCAATTCGCGGACTCCTCGAGAACCCGATGACATTCTAATTCAGCAACGAGCGTCGTGTAAAGAAGTTGTTAAGGATTTGAATAATCTACGGTTGTCGATCTTGCGCTCTCGGTATCCCCCATAGACTCCGTAACCTGTGAATTCACGCTCGTTAAGCCAGACACGATTTTCGAACGTCGAAGATCCATCGACGAGTTTATAAACATTCGCGGTTTTGGATTTTTACAGCGCATAAGTTACGTAAAGAACTATCGGATAAAGAATCGACAGATACATTATAATTGGGGTTATTATTATTATTATTATCATTATTAGTATTGCTTAGCAAAAATTCTAATTTATTCAAAAAGATGAAAATTTAGAAATTCAACAACGTCTAAGTTTCTTCACTTATTGTCATAATTCTGCCCCAGCCAGAGCTAATCATTATTTATTATAATCGACTCATTCGGTTAGGTCGATGGCGTTTATTTCTTCCCATATGGGTAATTTTCCGCAAAATTTCCAATCTCTCATTTAATCTCATTTTTCGAAAAAAATACTCATCCAGTTTTAACTCCAAACCACAGATACATCCACCATTCCATCATTTTTCAACCTCATTGTCACCCCATCAGTATTCCTCGCTTCGAATAAAATTCCAAAAAAAAAAACTCGATCAAAAAGATAAAAATTCGTCGAACAATCAACCGACCAACGACGATGGAGACACGTATTTCATGCGCGCGTCAGTAACACGAAACGTCCGGGCACGAGATCGACCCGGTGAACATATATTCCCGTATGAGTCGAGACGCGCCGATGGACAACGGTACGTAATGCGGACAATCGACGATCGGCAAGAGCCACTCCACATTGTCCTGGAAAAACCGACTTTTGCACCCAACGACGGATCGCGGACTGCGTCACGCACACACGGCTTGTGCGGGCTTTGCTCTCGCGGCCGGCGTTCGTCGTTCGCCATTGCAGAAGCGACGAACTCGCGGGCGATTCACGGTAAATCGTTCGATGCTGCGAGAAAATCGTTGGAAGAAACTCACCGTCGATTCCTCGTAGAATTGCCGGCAGCGTGACGGAACCTAACAGCGTTGGCAAAAGCGGCAGCGACGGTTACCAGCGGCAACGGTTTCCATGTAAGTAAACCGTACGTAGGCACTGATCACTTCTCGTAGCACAATTGACCGATTTTCTCGCCGAACAATACGCATCCAACGGTCGTTTTAAATCGCGCGAAAGGTTTTGCGATCTTTTCGAATGCACGCGCGGAGCATCCGAGCATCGACCGCGTTTCGATTAAACCTTCGCAGGTGCAACCTGATGTCTGATACACGTTTGGATTCTGTATCGCGAGATCGTCGATCGAATCGATCGATCGAATCGACGCAATGTCAGCGATGATCTGTGTTTCTGTATCATTCAAATTTTATAATCACTCGCTTCGTTCAAAAATAATTATTTAATCAAATGTATTATTCAATTGAATGTATGAACGATGAAATTATCACGCACAAAACTGTTTAGTAAATTTAGACAGGTTTCTGGAAGTATGTGATGTGTAAAAATTTAGTTTTCCAGGTTTTAAATTCGTTGGTACACTTTTTTTCATGGACTGCTGGTAGTTGCGAAATCGTTTGAACGAAGATTGTCGAGTTTTCTCGTGTCGTACGACTGTAAAGGAAATGAACGTTGTACGTAGATGGAATGATCTACGTGTTGAACATAAACTTGCACTGGTACTTGTCACGTGTTTAATCACTCGGCCCAAAAGAGATTCGTCACTCGACCGGCGTTTCGATAAATTCTTTTTCGTTAATTTAATTATTCAAATCGACGTTTAAACGATTAATTGAGCAATTTTCGAGGGCTTCGATGTATCTAGTCCGATGCATCTAAATGCCAAATGCACTTGGGCAATTACTACGAGCGAAGAGACATCAACGTCGCTCGAATTTTTGCCTGGCGTAATTTGCAAGCTGCGTGATTCAATCACAAATCTCTCCTCGTCGAACGTACACTAATTTTCACGTTTCGAATAATTATTCACTCTCCTCGAGATTTCCATTTGCATCAAATCACGAACGATAAAAAACTCGATGCAAAAAAACGGCAGAATCAATAAGAAACGATGATTGATACAGCGATGATTGAGAATATAGTAATTAAATCATAAATTGACTTTGAAACGAATGACGGTAACACAAATTCAAACAGTATTCGATGAGACACGAAGTCGAACGTGTCACGACGTTCGTCGTCGGGAAATGCACTTGTCGAGCCTCAGCCGCCAACTGTTCCACGATGGTTCGTCGGTGTCCCGTCGTAGCTTCGGGGTTTCGATAAATTTTCCCGTAAGCTCGGTGTGCGACCGAACGGTTTTGGGTCGTTTCAACGAAGCTCCGACGAAGATCGTTTGATTCGGTTATGAACCGCCGTATCGTCGCGTATTACACTTTCATTGTGGCCCAAGCCGTCTTCGTGGATCATTCTCCTTGAAGTCCTTTGGATGGAAGAGCCGACCCTTGTTAACGTCCGAGTGTCCGACACTCTTGTCCAAGGGCCAGAAGGGAGGGAGGAAGAAGGCCTGGATAACACACAGTCTCGTCGACCCTGTGTGTCCCTTCCTGTATATATGTGTGTGTGTGTGTATTGTGTATGTGTGTCTGAGTACGTCGTTCGAGCCTGACGTTCCAGAACAATTAACCCCAAAGTCTAATCGATTTAATTAGGCGTCAACCGTGGCCTCCTTTCAATCAAATTCTCATCCTTCGTCGCCGGAGACGCGACATTACCCAACGGTCCGGCCTTGGCTCCGACTTCACCTACGAACCAACAACCACAACCCGTGCACCCTTCGACAAGGCTTTCGCACACACATACACACGAACAAAACTCGTCACACGCGAACACGAACGTCACACTCTCACAATCTTCGTTTTCGTCACCGGGATCGCCTCGTACCGGCTCTCCTGCACCTCGAATCAATCACTTCGCTTCACGGACGCCGGAACACAAGACAGCTGACCGACCGAACACAAAATCCTTCGGCCTTCAACCGAACAATTCGGACCAACGATTGGAGCAAATTTTCTTCGAACTCGTCAAGACGACAGCCTCGCGATTGCACTCCCAATAAAAATCCTCGTACTCCAAAAAAATCCCGTCAAATCCTTCGCTCCAAATTCTTCGCGTTCAATTCTGTTTAGAATTCGACGATGTGCGTCGTAAAAAAAAAAAAAACAAAAAAAATCCGGCACCTCGGAGTCTCGTTTCCCACGTGTTTGATGTCCCGCCACCGCGCGGCTGTTATCTCGGCACAGCTCGACGACGTTTACCGCGTACGTCTCGTCATCGTCTTCCCACCACTCGGTTTCGATCCCACTGAGACGTTCGATCGAGCGTCAATGCCGTTTGGCATTTGACCGTCCGGACGAATTATTATTCCGCGACCGAAAAAATTTCACAATCGCGTGTAAAACCGAATCAACGAACGTCGATATCGTGTTCGTTTTCGCGGAATAATCCGCGATAACGTCGTTATTGAGTTTCCACGACGAAGAAACTATCTCACTGCCGCGCGATTGCCGCGGGATGACAATGACAATGATATAACAATAAACCGCGTGCGTTCTCCGCTGGTTCAGATCTTACACTGAAGAACCCGGGGCCGACCCACACACACGTGTGTGCGGGATAGCTGCGTACCTCTCTCGCGGGCGCGGGGGCCCCGTCGAGCCCGGGCAGGCAGGCAGGTAGATGGAAGGAGGCAGTGGGCCCGTGAAGGTAGGAGGTGGAGTGTCGGAGCTTAAACCACGGGGAGTGGGGGCCGGGCGGACGGCCAGGAGGGAGCAGGGGGAGGCGAGAGAGTCCTCCGCGGGAATTGCACGGGGTACGAGAGCAGAAGCCACGGCGGCAGAAGGAACGGCAGCCGCGTGAGACGGAGACCGAGTCCGGGGGGCATTGGAATGATAAAGAAGGATGGAGATGAGCGACAGGACGACGAGGGAGTGACGGAGACCGGGTGAAAAAGACGGAGAAAAAGGAAAGGAATCAGGAGGTGGATGTGAAGAAGAAGAAGAAGAAGAGGAAGAAGAAGGAGAAGAAAAAGAAGGAAAGGGAGAAGGTGGATGCGAAGAAGAAGATGAACAGAAAGAGAGAGACGTAGGAGAACAATCTCGCGTGTGTTACCCGGCGAACACACGTGAGCGCGTCGTTGTGTTACACAGCTGTGTGCGCCACCACCATCACCTGTAAGAACGATATACCTACCTGGCGAAGATCGAGGCGCGCACACACGGTTTCGACGCAGGTAACACACGCGGGGCCGCACAGCGGCTCCTCGTGTGCAGTCGCTTCGGGGCCCCGAGCCGTCGGACAGTGGGAAAGGTACGGAGGGGAGACACGCCGAGAGAGGCGGCCGCGAGGAGAGACACAACGCTCTCCATAGACTCGTCGAGTGTCCGGCCGTTGGTGGGACGGAGGTGGACGGATGAAATAAGAAAAGCCTCTGAGAAAGGCCGAGAGCGAGAGCGAGGGAGAGAAGCGCGCGCGAGGCTGAGGAAGATGATGATGCGGATGAGGGAAGACGAGGACCGAAGGGAGAATGAGGGAAAGGTATAAGGAAAGAGAGCCAGTATGGCAGGTATACCGTGTTACTACGATGTGTATATATACACGTATTTGTGGTACACGGGGTTCATGTGTGCGGAATTGTGTCTGACTGCAATGTGTACAGCGGTTTGGGTATGGTACGTATACATGAAGATATGTATATGGGGCATTCCAAGTAAGATCGAGGAATCGAAGAATCGTCGTGAGGATTTCCTCACGTTGTCAGACCATTGCGTGGATTTTTTGATTATAGAGATACAAACGAACTGAAGTTTAAAAACAAATATATAAGTTAGGCGAAACCCACTTCCAAGTGCCGAACAAAAATTAACTGATTATACACAGACATTGTAGAAAAAAAATCAAAATTTTGGATAAGGTGTTTATATTTTTTTGTTCTTCTTTACAGGAAACATTGCGTTGCCTCCCGGAGTAGCGGGGAAAAATGCTGAAAAAAATTAAGGTCTATTTAGAGTCCAAAAAAAAACCGAAAATAAAAATTTATCCAATCATCTGATAACGCGAGGTAAATGACTCCTCGATTTCACCTGGAACGCCCCGTATGTATGTGTATCTATATATACACAAAACCGGAGACAACGGGCCAAAAATACGTACACGCACACGTGGCAAAGACATTGGTGGACGTGAACACGACGTGTCCCCCGGATTCACCTGGTCCACACCGTCGTCATCGGTTCGTCGTCTCTCACCCCGCGGTCTCCACCTGGCTTCGCTTACACATGGCGATATGGGATACTTCGGCGTTTCGAGGGTGGGGAACGGGGATATCAGCGGTAAGAGAGGCAGGCAGGTAGCTGGACCAAAACCAAAGAGACTCGAAATTGTGAGAGGAGCTGGGATGGGGAACGAGGGAAAACGAGGACTTTAACCACGATCGGTGATGCCGAGCTGGTTGTCGCATCGCGCCGAGAGACCAGATGAAGAAGAATGACGCGAAGGAGACGAGGAAGATGAAGATGATGATGGAGAATATGGGGAGGAAGGATATGATAAGGAATAAATAGGATGAGTGGAATAAAAATATGAAAAGGGAAATTTGAAAAAATGTATATAAATGGATGTATGTAATATAAAGGAGAGAGGCATAAGCTGATGGAGAAGAGGAAAAGAAAAACGAAAGATAAAACAATAAAAAGGGAAAATTTGAAAAAATATATATGCATACATATACGTATACATAATATAAACAACGGAGGTAGAACCAGAAGAACAGGAAGACGATAAAGCAGAAGACGAAGAATAAAAATACGGAAAGGGAAATTCGACCCAAAAAAAAAAAAAAAAAAAAAAAAAATAACGGAATAAAAAACCACGTACATAATATGAAGAAAGAAGATAGAAGCAGAAGAGAATCTACACGATGAACAAGTCTTCGCGAAACGATGGAGGGGTTGTCTCGGTGCGGCCCATGGTTCTGCCACTGATGCACCCGTGATGCTTCTGGCTGTTGCTCCTGCTATTCCTGACTCTCCCATCGCCGGTCCCCGGTCGATGCTGCTGCTGCTGTTGTTGCTGTTAACCGCACCGCAGTCTCATACACCGCCGCGAGGGTTCGCTG
Source organism: Sussaba pulchella (assembly GCA_963971145.1). NCBI lineage: Eukaryota > Metazoa > Arthropoda > Insecta > Hymenoptera > Ichneumonidae > Sussaba > Sussaba pulchella. The sequence continues at coordinate 18,582,947 of OZ020164.1, read as the reverse complement.
TCTCTCGATGTACGCTCGTACGCGAGCTTACGAACCAGCATCCAGTCCGTGTACCACACGTCCTTCTTCATCTTCTTCCACGGGTTTCTCTTCATCTTCATCCACAACGGTGGTAACCGGTGGAGGGTCTTCGATAGGTCTATGCTTCTGGAACGAAAGCAACGATAAGGCGTATATAGCCCCGAGGCGTCAGCCGGTACGACGAGAGAGCCCGATGGAACGAGGACCGCTAAGGATCGTTTGCTCGTCTCTCGCAACGATCGTTCACGTTCAACGTTGAACGAGCCACGCGAACCCATCTTCGTCTTGGTTCTAACCGTCATTAACGACGAAGAGAGAAATACGTTTTCGCTATCTCGCGCAAAGAACGCCCGAAGCCACGGGGCTACCGGATTGAAGAATGCCGAAGTCACGCTGGGCGTTACGGGCACACACAGCCGTGGTACATATTAGCGTAGATATAACTTTACGCCCTTGGTCGTTCAACCAACGTTCCGGGTTTTACCGCAATGTGACCCGGTGGTCCAGCAACGGCTGTCAGCAAGGGCTGCTGCTCGGCAGATTTTTTTTCTTTCTTTTTTCATGGGGGGTTTTTTTTTAAATCGGAGATAGGCTTCGTTTCACTATATTACTCTCTCTTCCACCTTTCATCATTCATTCGACGTCGTTTCATTCACCGAACGCGCCGTCGATCCGGTCAATGCGATCGGTGAGTAGCAGGTGTCGCCGGATTTACATTTATCTTTTTTTTTTTTTGTGATACAGCACGAGTCATGGTTGATGGGTTGTTTTCTTGTTTTTGTCGAATTAGGGGGCGAGGAAGATGATACGACTGAGAAATGATTGAATATCCACGATTTTTATTTATTTGTGTACTTATTTATTTGTTTACTTCAATCGTTTCGTTCCATTTAATTTGCTTTCGTGAAAGATTGAAGAATCCGGAGGATAGAAGAATTATAAATTAACGGATAGCCGATGAGTTTGACGTATCCGAAGGATTGTTTCAGGACCGCTTTATCCGTCGATGACGAGGACCCTCGGCGAGGCTGACGTCGTCCGGCTCACCTGTCATCTCCTCTTATCGCGTACAATCCGTCCATCCATCTCCCCCACAACCTTTCTCCGCTGACTCTCCGCGAACACTCCGACAGCCTCTCAGCTTACTTCCATCTTCATTCTTCGTTCGCTCGCACGTTTGGTTTTTTTCCAAAATTCTTTTTTCTTCCTCTCGTTTTCTCATCTCGATCTCCTTTCCACGTCCAAGTTTGTCAATGTTTTTTTTTAATATTATTTTTATGCGGGTATATCCTTCCTTCTTCGTTTGTTTTTTTTGTTTTGGTTACACATTCGTGAAGCCCGAGTTGGTATCGGTCGACCTCACTGCGCCGTTCACGGTCCGAGGTCGGTTTGACAAATTAAGTGACATTCTCTCGCGTCAACGAACTCCCCGGGACAAGAGAGTTAACCGTGCGCAACTTGATCTCACGACGATCGAGTCAATGCTCTTCATCAATCATAAAACCATTGATACGTCAACGGTTCAGATTATTCCTGCGGCAATCTAAATTTTCATGCAATCTTGGAAATAATAAACACAGTCAACAACATAATTACAATAGCTCTTCAGACGTGCAGGTGAGGAATTTTTTTTTCTTTTCAATTTTTTTTTTTAAGCACTTGGAAACGACTTATCACGAGGAGTCACGTATGTCCTCACAAACGTCCGATGATTTATGCGAGGAATCGTACGCACAACAGCCACAGATATTTATAAATGAGTGGGTATGGAAATTAGAGTTGCCCAAGCGTCGTAAGTCATTCGCGTGCGATATCGTGAACGGAGACTTGAGACGCTCGATCGAAACATGCTACACGGGGAGCAATGCAAAATTCGCACACGCGCGAGCACTCACAGACACGCACCCATATGCAATTGTACACACACCGGGTTTGCACGAGAGGAAACTAGGATGGTGCATGCGACGAGGCCGGGGAAAAGATAAGAATAACCCGGAGCGAGGTAGGACGGTCGTTGCGAGCAGAGGGAGAGGACCGAGTGGCTGCAATTACAACGGGACGTCGTTGCTGTTGCCGACAACGACGACGCCGACGACGACGAGGATGAAGCCATGAGGATGGAGCGAGGCAGCTGTGTTGGTATCGATGCACCAGTCACTTACCTCGCACACGTGCAAAATGCACTTTTATACGCGCTCGGGCAAACATTCGATGCGTGAGACAGAAGTAGAAAAAAAAAACAACGAAGATTGAAAAAAAATATACGAAAGAAGAAAAAAAAAGCAACAACGGTTAAAAACTCGGTGTGACATGAAATATGCGAGCGTTTACGCACGAACGTACCTGCCCACCGGCGTACCCATTAAAGCCACTGGTAGCATCGGGGGACACTGAGCGGCTCACTAACACCATCGGAAAACCCACTCGGGGCTTTTGCCGCCGCCATTATCCTTACACGGTATTCGGCCGAGCGAACGGACAGTGCGACGATGATAATCGAAATTTTGCGAAATAGTCGGACGTCCCGATGTAACGAAATTTCGACAAATTAATGAACTCATGGGAACTCATGGGATGGGCTCATTTGTTTGATTTCATTTTTCGCGACTGCATCGACTTTCAGGAATCGATTATTATTTTTATAATATAATAACGTAATATAGGTAATAACAATGATAATAACAGTAAAATTAGAATTTTTAAAAATTCAATAATAATAATGATGATAATAATAAAAATAATACTAATAATAATAATATTATTATTATTATTATTATTATTAATAATAATAATTATTATAATATTATTATTATTATTATTATTATTATTATTATTATTATTATTATTATTATTATTAATAATAATTATTATTATATTATTATTATTATTATTATTGTTATTATTATTATTATTGTTAATATTAATTATTATTTTCAATATTGTTACAGGAAATTCACTCAAGTGGGCTGATCATATAATAGATAAAAGGAGAAAATTCACGCGAAAGAGAATTTATCTTGGCAATGGAGCCACAGTAGCACCGACATAGACAGGAGGCCCAAGTGTCGACCGGGATATTGTAATGAGAAAGGGGTTGATGTAAAATCAGGTTTGGTGGACGAAACGCCAGTGACCGCGGTCCACATAAGTCGAACGAGGGTTATATATATCGGGTTGTACATGGGCGAGCGTGGAAGTGTCCAGAGGGGCCAGGGTGTCGACCAACGTCGCGTCGATAATTTGATAAAGTGTCCTCCTCACATTAGCCTATTGATTGCTCCATTGTCCCCGGGAGTTCACAGGGTTTCTCCGTGAGGGCGACGCTGGTTCACGCGCGAACCAAGGTCCGTAAGGTGATGTCCCTTCCGTCGTCGTTTCGTATCTGCTTCCCCATAGCCTTCGTTGCTCTTCTCTGTCCTAGACGTGTGCAAATACTGTATATATATGTATCTGTATATCTGTATGGATGTGCGTACATACAGTCTCAACCTTGTGTCAACAGTGTAACACACTACGACGGAAGTCCCAATACTGTGTGCTGCGTCTAGCGAAGCTTCGTACGAGATCTCGGACGGCGGATGCTTTCATGTTGGGCCAACTAAACACAACTTGTACAATTTACGATGGGATACCCTTTCGACATCGATTTTCACCGACCCTTGCGACAGCTCGCTCTCCATATTCATGTTTCACACGTTTGTCGATAGTGGAGAATACTCGAGTTTACGGAGAATGGTATCTCGAGGACGTACAATGACGAAGAAACATTGCAGACGTGACGAGCGCGTTTGCTTTGGTCGTTGTTGTAATATATATCGAGGGTTCAGGCTAGGGTGACGGTCCTGAAAATTGTCCCGTGAATTTTTTTCCCGATGGAGTCGATAATCGGTAACAATTTTTTTCGGATATTACAATCAGTTATGCCCTGTACAGAAAGTTTGTGCAATTAATGAATTCATGAAATAATGTTTGTCACCTATAAATTATTCAATTTATTAGATAATCTTTTTTACTGATCCAAGATTAAGCTATAAAAAATAGCGCCTAAGAAAGTTACGTCCACCTACGATTTTCCATTCTCACCAGAAAATTTCCTACCCACTAATCTTACACCAGAATACTTCCTCGATCATTAACTCGAAAGTTTCGTGGACAAACGCTAAATCGTCCCTAGCCAATTAAAAATCCGTAATTGGAACCACAAATCGTTTCTCACTCGTCGTGAACCGTCTGGGGTTTGTCCATCCGGGCGGTCAATCTTTCTCGGTAGCCCGGTGGACCGTTTGGGGACCGATTTCGACGAGTTACCTGCGACTTCTCGCGCGCGCTTTTCGATCGCCCGGAGGACGTCGTGTATCGGCCCCGACCGGCGATCCCGGGGTCCGACCGACTTCACGGGTCCTTCATCTATCAACGATCCGTGCAGTGGCCACGCGAACCTCCACCACCGACGAGTGGGCTTATGTATCAGTATCCCTCGTTGAAATCAACGATCGATTATACCTGACCTGGACCATCAGGTCCGGGGCATCCAAGCGCAGCGCGCAAGGTGCTCTCTTGCCCGCTGACTCCCCCCTCACCCCCCTACGGCTCCGTCCGACGGTTCTGCATCCTAATTGAATCGTTGCTTCGACCGGTATTCCACGACTATCCGTATCCCCGTTCATTCTCGATCGATCGGTAAAATATCCGTCGAACCATAAACCTTCGTCGACAATCCGTACACAGCTTTTTTTTCCTTTCATTTATTTTTTTCATATTTTTTATTTCGTGGCCTCTCCTCACGTTTGTCTGCCGCAGATGATTTTTCCGGACTCAAACCTTGCGCATGATTTTCAATCTGATAAATTTATAATTACAACACGTGAGCTATCTCCGTACGATGGTTAATTACAAAAAATAATTATACCACGAGTACTGCGTGATTGAACGTTTTTTTGTTGTTCTTTTTCGAAACAACCGAAATACAGGTGTGGGAAGCATTTGGAAAGAGGGGCGAAGCGGTGAGGAATTTAAAGAGAGCCGCACGCGAAACTGGTCTCAGTTCATTCACCGAAATCGAATATCGAACATTCGTAGGCGACCGGGGTGATATGGTTCGATATCGCGAATATCCTTCCTTCGTCCTTGCCAATACCCGATGTATAAAAAAAAATTATTTAGCTCCTTGGATTTATTTCGTCATATTTTTGAGCCGAGAATTCGATTTCTGAATGAATTTGAGTTCAACGACTAACCAATTTTATTATCACGAGAATCATAAGCATCAGACAATGTCATCATAAATTTTTTTCCTCGACAAATTCAATGACCTTGAGCTCCATCCCAATTCACGTAAATTTTTCACGTCAATCTTAACAAATTATTCAACGAAGAACATTTTATTACCCATTCCGACGTTCACTACGCCCCGGTCGGACGGTGAACTCATACCCGCGTGAACGTTTCGTCAGAATCCTAGCATCGGAACCCGGACTCGCCCTCGTGCCCTTAACCACGGTTTCGCATCCTAATTGAATCGTTGCCCGAAGCCCGAGCAAATCTCTTCCGACAGCGAGAATGTGACGGACATCACGGACCTCACCGTCATCATCATCGGGCGACCGCGGAAGGACCCTTCTCGTGTCAGGACGAACGTCCTCCTCCTCTCCCCAGCCCTCTCCGTCCTTTACCTCCAACCGCCGCCGAAGCCTTCTGCCTGCCGGCCGACTCGTCCGGCAATCCGTCGGTCAGTTGCGAACTATCTGTCCGGCAGGCTCGCGTCCCGGTCTCCCGGACGCCGGACAGTCAGAGACGAGCTCTCCGAAACTCCGGAGTCCCGGTAGCCGTTTCTACGCACAACTCTACAACGTTCGCGGCATCATCGACCGCTCGGTCGTTTCGTCGTTGATGCTTGTCTTCGACTCGGACATTTTGCGTAGACGTACGTACCCCCGGTACCTGCTGCGTAGCCACGTATAACCGCGACGAATACGCTCGCGCGCGCGTGTCTTTCCGCGCTCTCTCGTGTGGGCGGGGCGGGCTCCAACTCCCCGGGTTATATTCGCGTGTGCACATTCTATTTCAGCTTACACACCGCGGCTCTCATTCATAACTCGGTGTGTTTTTAATAGCACAACCGACGATCCGGCCCAGCGAGGCGCAACGACCACGCGGCTTCATCCTCGCAAACGACTTTGCAAATTTTCATCCTCCCCACGTTTATTTTGTTTTCGTTCGTCTTTTAACTTAACTCGTTGATGAGTATGGGAATTAAATGATGACCCTTCGACAATTTTCTTCTTTCAATCAAGAAATTGATGCACGGCTCGTCGCAAGATCGTAGGTAAAATTTAAACAAAACACGTCGAACGTAAATTTATCCTGTTTCAAAAATATTTTTACCATTTTTTCCGTGCGATATGAAACGAACTCATGAGAATGGTAATTCATTTTGACTGTCGTAGATTCAATTTCACTGCGTTCCCTACGGGTTGTCCGTAGATGCGCGGAATTCTCGAGGATTTGCACGCGTCACCCAAGACGAGGAGAGCGGGGGGCCGGGGGGAAGGTGGGGTAGGGTGGAGAATGTTGTTGCTCACCGGGGAAAAGCTCTTCGGGTAGGCTCCGGTTGACTACAAACGATCTCGCACTCGTAGGTACATACCGAGCACTTTGTGGTGGCTCGACGACGATGCTACGCGGATGAGCTTATAGTCGCGGAAGAAAACACACATGTGGCAGGGCATGTAGGAAAGATGAGAATGAGAAACGCAGAGAGAGGCAAGGGGGTGAGGAAGAAGGATGAGTAAAGGAGGGAAACAGAGAGTGAGAAAGAGAGCAAGCGCGAGATAATCCGTATGTACCGGACGCGACGGTCGACCGTAGCGTCGGTTGGAAGACACTCGCGCACTTGAGCAAAAGAAAAAGAAGAAGAAGACGACGACGACGACAACGAACGACAACGACGACAACGACGAAGAAGCGGAAGAAGAACAAGATGAAGAATAATACGAAGAAAATAAAAGAAGAAGTAAGCGACGAGGGAGGAGAAGAGAGAGAAAGAAAGAAAGAGAGAGAGAAAAGGAGAAAGAGATTCACCTCTCGGTGTTGGTCGAACCGCGGTTGATGCAGCACAACCCGAACCCCGAGAGCCGGCGCAACGAACGCCTATAAATAGACGCCGCACGGATAATCACTCAGGATTTATGGTAACCACGGATTATCAAGTTGTACAAGAAGTTATATTTCATATCACGAACGTTGCCTTATATATCAATGAGCAAGCGAGATGAAGAGAGAGAAACGAAGAACGAAGGGTACCTGCCGGATGATGTTGAATATAAAGTTTTCTGGATGCTGGACAAGTGCGAACGACGCGTGCGTTTGCGATTCATGGGAAGAAACAATGTGAGAAACGAGAAGGTTTCGTGAAGGGACAAGGCTGCGACTTTTATTCTGAGGGATCGTTAGAAGAAACTGCTCGGAGGGTCCTCCAGAGGTGTCGACAGATGGATCACAAACGTGATGCTGTCTTCTTGTTCATCTTCTTCTTTATTTCTCTGCGCATGGGGCCTCATTCCCACGTCTTATGCATTCTTCCGGTGCTATGGCGCATGTGTTGTGTAGCACTCACACACGCGCGCGCACACACACACATGTTCAAGTGTACGAGGTGGGTTCTCGATTTCTCTGTCTTCCTCTGAATCTCGTTGAATCCAAAAGGCTCTCCTCGTGGATGGATGACCGATCGCCCGACGTCGATACCGATCGATCGTCGGATTTGCTCGGACGAGCGAGAGGAAAATATCCGAGCTCGGTGGTTATCCGAACGTGGATTCGTCTGCGCGCGAACCTCTCTCGGCGCAGGTAGAAACAAAAAGAAGAAATTTGAGAGGCGTTAATAAGCGTTGCACGTTGTAAGACGCGTTGATGAATCGGTGGAATGACGCATGAATCGAGGAGAGAACTCCAAGGGCTAGACCATGGTCCCGATCCCACTGACATTTGATACCGATCTCACGATAATCCGAGGAAATTATTGTCCGTGCAGGTAGGTTGGGTCTGTATTTAGGTGTTGAACGTGGGATGGTAATCTTTGGTAAGAATTTTTATAGTCACTACCGATCTAATTTTATGAATTTACTGATAATTACTACGATTGGAAACCAATTATTGAATTAATCAGAAATTGATTGATAAATAATTGATTAGTTAATAATTATTGAAATAATTAATTCATTCGAATGAATCAATTATCGCGAGCGTCAATAGTAGTAGGAGTAGTGTTGCATTGATTGTAGTAATATTGATTATCAATTTTAGTCATTAATTCGTAGTTACTGAAAAATGAATAAATAATCTATTTATTAATTATCGGCTGCAGTAATTTTTACAAGTTATCGATTGATTTTTTTCAAAAAAGATAGTAATTGACCTTGACTTTTTCAAAAATTATTTTCTCGCCCAACATCTGATAAAAATCCGGCAATAATCGAAATTCCATCATCGTTACTTCAACACCCAGGTCAACATTTTCTGGATTCCCCTCGAGCGTGCCAATATCTGACCCGGCAACATTGGCCTCCTAGCGAGACACGCGTGAAGAATGCGATGGGCTCAATTCTCGACCGTCCCAGGCATCTCCACAGCTTTCTACATTCAATGTTTGTCGGTTTTATTTCTTGCTCCCAGTCGGCTGTTAAATCTCGTGACATTCCATCGAGTCATTGTTGAGCGTGACAAGATTATTGGGCCCGCGGAGCGTGCAGCAGCTACCGGCCTCGATAGAAGCGACCGTGGTCGACGGCTGGCGAAGAAACCATCGACCGAACGAGACCCTACGGTCATCGAAGGATCCTTCGATATATTTTCATTCATTCATACGCTCGTGAGTCCCGCTTCTTCGTTGGGCAGCTCACGAAGACTCGATGTGGAACCCGGTGAGCCCGCCTCAAGCCATATTCCTCACACCGTCCCCTGATTCACGTGTTCCCCGAGCCACTGGGTCTTGATTTTGATGGGGAATCCGTCACGACCACCATCATCGTTGTATACTCTGGGTGGAACATCAACCCCTTAAAAATGTTGAACTCTAAAGAAATTGATAATCCAATATAGTAATGAATATGATCCTGACATCAATCTGGTAATCAGCTATGCACAACGACCTCAACGTCCTGACCGAACAATTTCTACTTCATTATTTCCGACCTGCTGTCCGATTGACTCAAAATTTCATAATTGTTATTAAATCACGACATGCTTACTCAATTATCGACTTTGAATTAACATAGTGACATCGTGACATCAATTTAATATGGCAGAAATATGTTGCAGACAATTATATCACGTACAAAGTTTTTCATCATTTTATAATTGCGTTCTGCGGCGACTGAATCCAATTAAAATGTCTAGTTGTTTGTAAATCGTTCTCGACCGAGATATCCGAGATTGAACGAAAGAACTTGGAATAATAATCGACATTGATCGGTGATAAGTTGTTGTCAATATTTGATCTTAATTCGAATGCAATGACGCGAATTAAAATTGAAATGGAAAAAAATATATAATTGCACGTATCGTTTTCTCATATTCTCAGTTCTTTCGAGTGTCAGTAACGCTACCTGAGCAGCTGGAACGTAGAGCTAATTATTTTTTCCATAAATTGGATGCTGGTTTTGGTCGCTCGATCCAGAACCAATCAACGCTAGTCCAGCTAATGACATACACCGCCGCAAATTCGCATGAATATTGTGTTTTCGTCGATTCAACGCTAGATTTCACCGCTGGGACGTCGCCACTAAGCCCTACGTAATTATCTCATTACAAATATACAATTGATTCACATCGTACCAATAAGAATTCCCAGTCTGTTCGAAAAGTAAATAACACAGTCGATGCATCGCAACAAGCTTTTCGTGCAACCATCTTGCCGCCATCGCCATAATAAAGGTGTCGCATAAATCCTCGAATCCTTTTCCCCTGCACGGCATCTCCTCGCACGAACAAAAAAAAACGAACCACGCACGACGAATCGAGTCAAAAAATGAATAAATCGGCGTCAGCAAGAAAATAAAATATCGGCAACTAACCCAGAGACTGCATTCATCAAAACGCGGCACTGTCAAAATCCACTTCGTCGTAATGGCGCACCTGCAATTACAAAACGAATGTACAACCGTTCGAACGAATTTTTCTCTTTGTCAATCGTTCGTAAGATTACATATAAATTTCACGATGCGAATCTCGCGTGTCGCGTAAGTAACGAAGCGTCGAATCGAACCCTGAGAAATCGAGGCCGTATAGTTACGACGAGACGATTGGTTCTCGTTCACCGACGCCGCCCGAAGGGGGCGCGCGCGCGGACACGGCGAAGGACGTTTTCGCGTGGTACGCGCCACGCGGCGCGCACGACGTTCGAGCTTCCCGTCGCGTTCGCACGCCGGGGGAAAACGTCGTCGACGTTTGACAGGCTGCCCCGACCGAGAAAAGATAACTCTTATCTTTATCCCATACCCGGTATATCCACTTCGAGCGGAATAACCGGCGTCTCGCGTCGTCCTCATTAATTTTGTCGCTCGGTCGCTCGCTCACGGGCCGGTGAAACCGAGCGAGAGAGCGCGCCCCCCGGTGGCAATCGCGACAACGAACCGAGCGACTAGATTCGCTCGCGGAAATTCCAATTTGTAAATGAAGCCGTTGATAAGTGATCGAAAAGAAGAGTGGGTGCGTGGCGAGTTGAGCCAGTGGATCGTGATTCTTCCCCGCATTAAGCTCAACGTTGCTCGATTATGTTGCGTCGAACTCACGACTCGGCGAGCATGCGTGACTAACCGCACACAGAAACATTGAGCAGATATACCTCGAGCCGTTGCAATCTCGACCAGCAACGAATCCGGAAGAGGTGCGTTTGTGTTCTCCGATAGTCGGCAATCTCGTTCTTACGGACCTGCATGTATAGCGGTATCCTCAACATTATATAAATAATACACGTTTCATTATCCGATCAACCGGAATTCTCAAACGAACAAAAAAAAAAATTAACGGCGAATATAAGTCTCGCCCAGTTTACGAGCGAACCGTTGCAGTCTAATCATTCAATGTGTTTCGTATAATGGATAAAAATTAACACCGGAATAAATTAATTTTCACCCGATGACAACGACCGTTAGACGACGGAGTGATAACGTGTCTCCCGGATAAACCGACAGGTCGACCGTACATACAACACCCGGCTGGGTGCTGAAAACTAATAAAACTTCTCAAAAAAACAAATCTAAAACATATCTGGTTGACGATTAATGAGTCTCATATAGATTTACACTGCGTGCAGTTTAGAAACCACGCTCATTCAAAATTCGAGCGAGTCTTACACATTCCCTTATTTTTTTTAATCGTTGTTTTAATTATCGCAGCTATCAATTCTGGTAGTAGCTCATTGGTCGTAATAACAGTTCCGCAACGGATTGCCAGGCTTTGGTCCCGTACTAAGCGCGATACCTTTGAACAAATATTTTCAATGGTTATATGCATCACATTAGCTGCAACAGTAGTCATACACACACCCATATTTATATACATGTACATACGGTTCGAGTACAAATGCACGAAGCATCGGAGAGTTCTTAACACGGTGCGTATGCGTGTACGACAAGGTTGGGGGGCCTGGACTCGTAGCTCTCGGTGTTTCACGAACAAATGGGTGAGCATCGAGAGCGCGGCACGACGGGCGCACGCTGTGCCGGCCGAAGAACGAGATGCAGTTTAGCTGCCAGGAACGATGCTAACCCCGCACGGGGTATTCCGTTCGAAAGCATTGTTCTGTCCCCTCTCGCGTTTCTTCTTACGTATATACTTACATATGTGCGTGCCGCCGCCAGAAGCAAACCGAACGGCCGTGCAGCCAACCCGTCCTTTCGCATCGTTTTCCTTCTTCGTCTTATTCTTCATCTTCTTATTCGGTTCCATCCTTTTCACATTTCATACCCCGGGCACGAATGCACACGCGGCAGAGGACTCGTGTGTGTCGTTAACTCGTAGGCCGGCTTGCCTCGACAGATCTCAACCAGCAGCATCCAATCCACACGCACCCGTGCTTATGTGCGCGTGTGTATGTATGCAGGTGTGTACCCCATAGCCTTGGACAGGGCGGTGGGATGCCACCTCAAAAGCACCGACCGATGGCTCAGGTGTGCACCATTGTTAAACACCCTCTATGTCGGTTCCCGAAAGTGTTTTACCCTCTTTATTACGCACGAATTTCTCGTCCTTGCCTTAATACGTGTATATATATGTATATTTATATTTATATGTATACCTATATTCATATGTGTGTGTACATATATATATGTATATATCTTGCTGCTCGTGAGCGATGAATCTTTCGTTTTGTATTGTTCGCCGTACAAATACTAATGCTTATATATACCTATTGTGCGGGATTCTTGGCTGTGACGCTGCCACCGGCCAGATGATGCACACGAATTTTGTCGGCGTTGTCCCGACGTTGCTTTATGGCTCACCATTCGCGCAACTCGCGGGGCAATATATTTCAGTCTTATGTTATTTCTTTCGGGAATATGCGAGCCGCATTACCGCGGAAATACGTTTAGCGTGGGAGACCGGGGTGAATTGGCACGGTTGAACGACCGTCCGCTCGGCTATTCCGAGATGTTGGAATTTTTTTAGTGATTTCGGAATTGTCTGTGACATCGTGGCGATTGGTAAGAAAAATTTGTAGAGATCTCGAAAAATCGTTGTGGACTAGTCTGTGTGTGATTGAATTTTCTTTTTATTTAAGGGTTAATTCGACAGAAAAAAACGTACAGAATTTGTTAAGAATTGGACATGTATATTCTGTATGCGGACATTATGTTATTCATATACAGTGAATCGAGCGGTTTTTAATATTCAATGTCTATAATATATAAATGACCCCATACGTAAATCATTATCGTAAGAAATTATTATTATTATTTGTATATTAATTGTATATGAACAATGAATATCAAATACCACTCGATTAATTATATGCGGAACGCCCATGTTCACTTTCATCTATAAAACCATATCTATTCTTTACACACTCCATACATGTGTTTTCAACTCGGCAAATTCAGATCCTCGAAAAATCAACGTTTCAATCATAAATCCACAACAACGAAAAAAAAATAATCGACAACACCGGCAGATGCGTCAAACGAAGATTGTGCCACATGACCCCCATCCGATCCACCAACCTTCCTCAAGAAGTTCTTCCCAACTCGACCCGCAGCGCAAACTCTCAGAAAGGATGTTGGCCGCCATGGGCACGACGGCTAGTATAACGTACGCGTCGAACCGTAGGAGCCTCGGAGTGACCTCAAGGCCGTGAGGAATTAACGCGATATAAAAATTGCACACGGAGCCTAAATTATTTTCGTACCGTGGCGGACGTTAGCGATGGTTACAACGCGGGATTGTGTGTTGCACACACGCAGTCCAAGCGTTACCGTACACTCGATGTTGTATACAACGTATACGACTAGAGTGGCCGCTTGTTCGTCGAAGATTTATTTCGACTATCGTGATCTATAGTCCCGGTAACGAATATTGTAATAGGGCCTTGCGTACCCACACGAGCGCACACATGCATGTACACAATTACACGTATACGCGGTTGAAATGCCTCGACGCTTATAACGCCACGGTGCGTTGGGTATACAATGTGTACGTGTAGGGAGGAAGGAGGGGGGGGGGGGTGGTTGTAACACGTACGTCGTGCACGAGGGCGAGTAAGAGGAGGCAGACACACGTGTATCATTGGCCGAAGGTTGAGCCAAGCGATTGAAACACTACCCGGGCTATATCTCAACAGGTTCGCCGGGCGTTATGAGTACCTGCTCTACACGGCATTATGTTCCAGCGCGGCGGGCGCGCTCTCGCGGTCCTCGGGAACCTGGGGAGCTCGGAGCGCGCCCCGCGCCCGGACCCATCGGGGAACCCGGTGCGAGCGAGCGAAACGAAGGAGAATGGTCGAGAAAGACGCAGGAAAGAGAGAAAGAAAAAGGAAAAAAACGGAGAGCATGAGCGAGAGCGGTAGAGAGTCAAAGAGAGAGAGAGAGAAAAGAGAGAGATAGAAAGAGAGAGAGAGAGGATACTGACCGCAGAGTCGCCGGATCAGAATCGCATATTATCGCGGTACGCGGGCTCACGGCTCCGCGGGGCAGGTGTATTGGTGAGGCCTTATCTCGGCGTGTATCTCGCACGCAAAGCGGCTCCTCGTGAAAAAAGACTGCGCACCGCTACATTGCAGTGCAACAGTCCCGGGCGAACGGGGGGTGGGCCGGAGGAGGGGAGGAGGAGGGAGGAACGCGAGTGCGAAACTCCGGCAACGCTCGAAATTATTCCGAACAATCTCTCAACCGTGCGGTCTATATGGTGTGACGTGAAAAGTACTTTGGATTTCTGCCCCGAGGACATTGAACGATCATCGGTCGAATTACTTTTTTTTTTATTGTTGTATTTTTCGTCTTTTTTGGTTCTGTTTTTGTTTTTTGTGGAATAGAAATTGTCGGTGGCTCGTTTTAGGCTCGTGAAATATTATTTTGTGATTGGTTTTTTTTTCTGCTGATAAAATGTAGGTTGTTTAGGTGATCATAAGAGGGATTTTTATTTGTTCGATCTAAATGTATTTGAATTTCCGTTGTTAATTAATTATCATGGATTGTAATTGTTATTAAATATTAGAATAAATTGTGAAACGATAATTCCTCTAAAGCATTCATTATCATAGCAGAATAAGAACATTTTAATCGGTCCGTCATTATTGATCAAAGTTATCTGTTTAAAAAAGTATTTCAAACCCATTATCATCAAATGAATTCCCTGTGTAATAATAATAATAAATTGACGAATAAATAAAAATGCAAAAATATATAAACTACGCCGTTTGGCTATCGTTCGTTCCGTAGAATTTTAAAAGATTCGCGTACCACATCGGATCTTACGGCACTATCATAGATGTTCCGCAGACGAAATTGATACGTTCATTTGGTAGTGCATCGAAACTACCGTACGATACATTATCGAAGAAGGTAGAAATGCGAGAGTAAGTCACGCGGTACGTTCGCATCAACGGCGATGAACAAGTATTACAAAAGTGAAATAATAACAAAAACCTCATCTGCTCGCTCGCTTCGACCACTCGACACTGCCGCGTAAGAAATAACATTGCAGCTTCTGGCATTACGTATCTCGCATTGGATGCATCGCAGCATCAACAGTTGCAACGATGCAATCGAGACGCTGCGCGTGTAATTTGCGATTCCACTGGGAATTTCATTATTCCATGCGTTTATTGACGGTTCTCGAAGATCTCGACAGATGCACCTCGAGAATGCACACACGAGATGCATCGCATGCTGTCTCATTTGCAACAAAGTTAAATCAAACAAATTAAACGAGAAGAAAAATAATTCGATGATTGCAATTGATTAATCTTCAAAATAATTTTAAATTAAATGCATCAATGAAAAATTGCAAATATATGTACGAATGAGTCTTCTGATTTGAAAAAGATCATGTCGAGAATGTTTTGTAAGCTGCATCGATCAAAATAGTAACATTGTCGAATAATTTTATTCCCCCTCCATCGGTGAATAGAATTTTTTTCAAATCCCATTACCGATTCGATCATAAACGGTCATGTCAATCATAGACATGGAATAATCACGCCGTCCTCGCGTTGTATAAGGCAATATTGACACACTACACGCGCCACGGTCGTTAGATCGACGATTTTTATTCGACGGAATCGGATCTCGCTCGAATCCGTTTGAGTTTTGTTCGGCAAATCGCGGGAATAAAAAAAATATATATGTACATATATGCAGACAAGAGAGTCAGCCCGTAGGCGCCTCGTGGTAATTAGTAATTCAGATCGTCACCGAGTAAGACATTACGAGCGGCGAGCAATTAGGTGTACGTTCGGGATTCCTTATACGTACTAATACACGACGCGCCATCGACGAATACAAAATACAAATACGTACATACAACGATTTATATATCAATATATCTGTATACATGTATACAAGCGATGCATTTATACGGACGATATGCATATGTATAGGTAAATGTGCCGATCAGCGATGGCGGCGCGGCTTTTTGACGTTCACAGGACCTCGCGAGGTCTCGCGACGCGCGATTTTTCCTCTCCGCCGCTTGATTCTCCCAGTTTGCCACACAGCGAAAGGTAATTGAAGGGACGGGACGTCTCCCATACGTCCTTCTCCCTATGTATATGAATTTTTAGACATTATCCATACGTACATATATATTTTAAAAAAAATTATATTATAGTATATACATTTGTTATATTTATACACATGCATGTATATAGATATATAAATGTATGTAAATATATTTACGTACGTATGCGTGCGTATACATATCTCGTCTACCATTCCTTCTTCGTATCTTCGGGCCACGGCACAAGCGGCTCCGAACTTGGAGCTCCGCGGCTCGTCGCCTTCGTGCGTCGCGTTTAAATTTAGAGGCGACTTAGCATAACATTGAGTTAATTAGCCGAATGGAATCTAAGGCATTCACGTTCGAAGGCTACCGATCTGAAGACGGTACCTTGTGCGATGAAACGACCATCCTCGGCCGGTGCATCAGCCCTTCGCGGTCGAAAGGCTTCCTTCTGTATTCGGTTTACGCGCGCTCAGCGTCTGAGATGGTCCGAACAGGTACGGGAGACATCTACTTGGCGCCAGACCGCTCGTTCTTTCCTCCGCCATATAGACTGCGCGTCCAGCTTCTCTCTTGCTCTCTCTTGCTCTCTCTCACTCCACTGTTCTACGGGTTGGACATATATTCTCGGTTCATCGGCACACTCGCGAGCGTATCTTTGATTTCTCTTATTTTATACGCATGAGCGTAATCTCGTAAGGACAAAAGCACGAGGATCGAGACGACGCGCTGTACACTCTTGCTAAACGTGCGAAACACAGAAAGAACAAACCTTTTAAAGATGGGTGTTTGCTTGAGTACGTGTGTGTGCTAATTATTTTATTCTTTTTTATTACAACGACAATTTTTCATTTATTGAATTCTCCTTTCATTTATTGTATTGAATTTTCATTTTTAATTTTACTTCTTGTAAGATAAATTGTACGTGAAAAAAAAATGTGTTTAAGTCGCGAGACGATGCGAGATATGTAATTCGATTCGGCCGATTGCCTCTCTATTTTTATTTTCGTGTGGCAATTTACGATTACGTGAAATAGACTTTGTTTTTTTCTCCCTTTTTTTCTGTCACCGGGCGATAGAGTGGTCAATCTCGTCAACTGGAGCATTCGGTTGCGTTTATGGAATAGCAATTATCGCGGAGTAGCCGGATATCAAATGTCGTCGAACGTCTCAATCATGATTGGCCTGCTCGGGAAGAGGGGGGGTGGGGGTTGATTGCTCGCATACCGAAATGACAGGGGGACCAGCCCTAGACTTTGATGACGGACATGCTGCGACAACAATGTCACTCTCAGTCATAATAAATGCTATTCAGAACGTTATCAAAGCACTGAAACGTGCAATCAGTTCTTTGATATTGCACATAATCTCACTCATTCCGCCTTCGTCTTTTTAGACGTCACATAAGCTATCAGAATAATAACAATGATAATAATAATAAATGCAATGGGGCTTCTATTTTTTTAACCGAGCAAATTATTTTCCGGTTTCAGTAAGGGATTGGCTGGTAATTAATTAATTAATAAAAAAATACGATCAACTTTTGAGGCTCAATCTGAATTTAAAAAAAGCGAAAAAAATTTTTTTTCCACGAGACATTCATTATTCGGTGTGACAATTAATCAATAAATACAATTGAGTTCCATAGTTCTAAAACAATGAAAAGTAAAATTCATTAGCTCATTTCGAACTCGAGAGAACCAAAAAAAAAAGTTTTTTCCTTCACAATGCATTTATCATCAGTTGTCTTACGCATCGAAATAATTTTCTCGACGTTGAGACTCGAAGAACGAAAAGTGCGTGGAGAAGCAATTCGGTGAGCACCGTAGATCTTAACGGGACACGTCGGAGAGGCGTCCGATGCCGGCAACGTCGTCCGGGGTTGTAGATCACCGGGCGAAAGTGTGTGCGAGGAGCCCATAACCAGAGCTTATAACGCTCGGTCCAATTGAGAAACGGTGAGACGCCGCGCGCCGCGCTCCGAGCGAAAACGCGCGGGAAAAAAGAATTGACCGCGAGTCCGAGCTCGGAACTCGCTCGAGCAGCCGCGTTGCGGCTCGGAAACTCGTACGCGAGGGTACGGAGTATGCAATTCGTGCTACCTGACACACTAGGGTGGTTCTTATTTGGGTTATTTTCAAATTTTCATTGCGACGAGGTTTCAATCGATTGAAATGAATATAACAAAAATTTTTAGCCTAATTCGACCTTTTTAGTGGAATTTTTACTACGCGCTGATTTGAGGTTGCGTTTCATGTTTGAAGTACATGGAAGTTTTTTGTTTTTCGGTGGTTATATTGATGGGGCGACAAATTATTTCTGATAAAATCCAAGAGCACGTGAAATGAACGCTCAAGAACTCTACTTTCACAAAAAATAAATACTTGTATAGGTCATCTCATGCCACGTTCACACCGTCCCTATGAAGATTGTCATACAATTAATTTATTCCCTGAAAGTGGGTTTCATACGCGTTTGTTTCATACGGTATTGCATTTTTCCAGAAATAATTGGTCCCCCCGCCATCATAATTACCGAAAAATAGAAAAATTCCATGTATTTTAAACGAGAAGCTTCACCTCGAATTAGCGCGTAGTAAGAATTGAACGAAAAATTTCAAAATAGGCTTAACATTTTTGTTATATTCATTTTAATCGATTGGGACCTTGTCGCAATTGAAATACGAAAATGACCCAAGTAAGGACCACCGTACTGACACGAACATACACATGCATACATACATACACACTCGTACAAGAAGACGAACGGGAATTTGATACGCAGGCGCCTAGCGTTTAATCTACGCCTTCGTATCGCTCGTTATTAACCCCGAAGACCGAGATATTCACGAGTTTTCTGATGCTGCAAACGCGAGGATACAACGCTCCGAAGGCTCTCGTAAAGACTCACGTTCAATCTCATCTGCGCTGCCCATACGTCCTTACGATTCTCGGCCAACGATCATGTGGATCATTCGTGATACACGTTTGTAGTGCATATTAGAAATAGCGTGAGAATCAGTCTCGCACGAGTTTGTAATTGAACACCCGACTGACCTGAGCTTGCATCTGGCTACCTGATTTTTTTCTCTTTTTATTTTTTATTCATTTACTCAATGTTTTTTTTCGTTCAGAAACCATGTATGTACCAGAAACCCAGTATTTGCAGAGAATCGTTGCGGTCTTCACGACTGGCTCGACCAATTTCGTTGATTGATTTCTATCTTCATTTATTCAAAGTTGTATTTTCAGTGATTTCCATCGATCACGATGAATTACTGTTGATTGTATTTCTATTGCATTTGCAGGTTCCCCATTTTAGTAATGAGAAAAACAAATTTTCATTACGTATCTGATGAGAATCATAATAATAATATTCATTTTATATTTATATTTTATTCTAAATACTATTATTATTATTAATAATAATAATAAGTTAATATTTATAATGATATAGAATATATGTATATATTATCTATAATATATATAAAAATAATACTAATACTTATTACCATGATAACGATATTACAATAATATAATAATATTATTATTGAATTATTATTATGAATACTATTATAATATTACAATAATATTATTATCTATATAAAAATATTGTCTAGCAGCTTCGGGCCAGGTTTGAACTTTCTCTCCTCTACATTTCCACATACATGCACGTACACATATATCCATATACATTTACATATATGTACACATGGATATATAAATATGTACGGGATAATATTCGAATCTCCGAGACAGGTAGCGATCTCGGTCTCTACGGGTGCCCCCTGCGTAACAGCAACGATTGTAAATAGACGCGGAGATATACGGCTAGAGGCGGAATAAAGTACAGTACGTAGATGCACGAACTAAGGGGGCCCGCGTTCAAATACAATAACGTCGTGATGTTTATTGAATGTTGGTATCGAGAGCCGGTCTGTCCGACCGGGGCTCCGGTTCACCTCTCATCTTCAACGTTCGAACGCGGCTTCAACGTTCTCATACTCGTGCAGCTAATGCCTAGAGAACCGGTCGATGGACTACCGTTAATAGTATTTAATATTTCCATCGATAACCGTACACAAATGTAGTCGTCTCTTTCTCCCTCTCTCTCTCTCTCTCTCTCTCTCTATGTCTGTGTATTGAGCGGTACACGTATTCGTACCGGTCGAAGCGGAGCTTTTCCGGAGTTCACGCGAGCTTTCGCCTCGGACTTGCGACGTGTCGAGAGCGTGAACCATCGATCGGCCACCGGCTCGACGCGCGCTCATCAGAAGAACTGGTTGGGCTTTTCGAAGCCACAGCATCCTCCTTAATTCCCCCCCTGTCCTTCACCCTCTCGCTCCCTCACGTTTGGTCCAGCGCGACGCAAAATTTGCGTATAATATTATTTATGACACGTCCGGGTCTGGCGGGGTGGGGATAATTATTGGCACGCTCTAGACACCTTAAAGACGCCCTCGGGATCCGTTCGATCGACGAGATGGACGTCGGTCCTCGTACGGCCCATACTACGCGATTTATTTTGCGTGAGTTATCGAACCGTAAGTTTGGCTCCCGTGATCCGGTCGTGACCGAGAGGGGGGTGTATTGGAGGGAATTAATGGTTCATTTTTCACGGAGTCGTAATCGGCGTAGCACAAGAGGGACGATATTTGAAACGATAATTGGTCAGCCCTTTTTGAGTTGTTTTTTCGAGCAAATGGGGTCAAAATGTAAATGGGATTTTTTTTTCTAGGTCGAGACGATAGATAGAGAGATAAATAACTATCATTATATTAAATAACATAGATAAAAATAATGAAACATAAACTAAATCAAATAAAAATAAAAATGACGAAAACTTTTATCAACTTAATGATAATTATTCATTATTATATTGTTTGAAGAACAATAAGTAGCAAACTATGAGGAAAAATGTAAACTAAAACTGAGTTCATAATTAAGAAACCGTAGTTACATCAGAAATAAGTGAAGATACCGTATAAAAAATAAATAAAAATACAAAATCAGGGTGTGAGAGCGTTCTCAAGAAATTCTCAGTATCGGTTCGACTCTCTCAGGAATTTTCATTTGTTACATCGCAGTTATCTCACGTGTAATCCGGTGAGCCGATCGACAGCCATTGATAGATCAATTAGGACGCGTAGCGATCTCCTCGAATTAACATAATTATTGCCGCGCAGATTTTTATTCAACGATATTATACCCAAACAGGATTGCCCGAGACCGGTCTAACGGTAGATACACAGATTGCACATATGTGATGCACCACGAAAGTTTTTCTCGATGTTACCCAACAGCTTCATATTTTATCACGACGTAACGAACAATCTCGTTGGATTAATCTACAGATATAAAACTTAAAAAAAAATCTAAACACATAAATTAAATGAAAATAAAATTTAAATGAACTGAAAATAAAATAAAAATGAAATGGAATAAGATAATTTATGAAGGAACTAGATAAATAGTACCAAATTCTCTCTCAGCTTTCGAGTCTTTCCCTCAGGTCGAATTTAAACTTCGTCAGAGTCGATGTCCAAACAGAAGACGGTTTTCGACCGAGGAATGAATTTATTCACAATCCAATCATCCAGCAGCATCAAACACGTACTGACGTACGTACCTCTACGTACTTCGTCTACTATAACCCAACGATCTCTTCCACCGCCTCGAACGACCGCGAGATACTCCGCTGCTACATGATAAATGCGGCAAAAATTTTGATAACATCTCGCGGCTGTGCATCTCTCGAATATTTCATATGCAACGAATGTGTTCCTCGCCGAGTGTTGCAACCGTTATCGCGTTCGCGAACGTGATGCACGCGCGCAGTTTCGGCGGCGAACTAATCGCGAGGGTCGTTCGGCGTTTGGATTTTCCACAATGTTCGAGCAACAACGCCGCGTAACGCCTTAAGTCCGAGAGACGGCTATTGGATTGCAGAATCGTCACGAGGATTAATTAGACGAGAGGAGAGTTGGAAGAGGCTGTTAAGATCTTCGAGATCTTTCGTTTGCGTATGTGTGATCGTGTTTAGAAATGTCGCGCCAGGGGAGAGGAGTTGATGTACGTCGAATTGGTCCGATTTCATGGATATTCCATCACGAAACTTCGTATTCCCGTTTATTTCGTCCTGTATGAGCAATTTTCGGCAGCTCTGTGTTCAAAAACGATGTTTACAAGCTAAATTACAAGAATCCGATATAATCTATTTTTTTTTCAAATGGCCGCATCCGGTTTTGCCTTCAAACCACAGATATAAACCCATACACAGGGAGACTACTCGTGTGGGTGTCTGCAAGAGCGAGTAGTTTAACGGTTGACCACGTTGAGCGCGCGCCACGCGAAATGCGAATATAACGGGCTACGTACGAGCGTACGCTCATTACACGGGTACACGTACTATCTATATCTGTATATATATTTATGTTTATACATTTAGATGTATATGTATATGTAATTGCAACAACGAATTAGTGGAGTTTGGCCGCAGAGAGGATCGTTTGATCCCGTTTTATGAAAATGATTTTAATCATATTACGGATTAACCGGAAACCGGATTATTTATCCCGAGCGTTGTGATAACGTCCAATCGTCATAGAGATTCCGCGATAGTTGCGGTAAAGAGCGGCATTTCAAGACACCGGAATAAACGCAAAGGAAATGATAAAGGCCCGTGTAAGGGGTGAGGGAGGCTAGGGGGTGGGGATAATTGTGAGAGTTTAATATTCCAAGTCGCGAATGCGGTATGCAGGATACAGAAAAAGCTATTACGTAGTGTATCTAATGCTCGTACTTTCCAGTGATTCCATTAGCGAGTATTTAGAAAGATAGTCAGTGGACTATGGTATTGCTGCTAATTAAGCAGACTGTCCGAGCCGATTGAAAAAAAAATTGAATGAAAAAAACAAATGTTTTCATCGTTGGCCGTTTTTTTATCAATTTTTTGTCTAAGTTTGCTCGACAAAATGGGTCTTAATGTTATTTTTATTTTTTTTAAATGAAGAAGCTGTAATTAATTATCATACTTTCACATTGGATTTAATAACGAGGATTAAGAAAAGAACGAAAAAGCAATTTGCAAATTCCATGTAGAGGTTTGCATGAATTAAATTTGAATATCAAATGCGAGAATAATTTTGTCAAAGAATTTAATTGAATAAATTATTTTTATTATTATTATTATTACTATTTTTATTATTATTATTATTATTATTGTTATTATTATTATTATTTCGCACGAGTTTGAGAAACGATAATAATGCGAGGAATAATTGCGGGGTTGTCGGGTGGCGATGAGCGACCGAGCGTGGAAGCGACGAATCCACGTTTGCGAGGTTCATAAATCAACCACGAAGCGAGCGATACGAGAGAACTTTTTCGAAAGACGAGCGCGGTATAGTAGTGCAGCGTTACGTATCGAAGAAAGGAGGTGAAGAAAAAAAATAAGAAAAAATAAAAATAAAAGAAAGGAAAAGAAGAATGAGGAAGAAGCGGTGTGCGGCGAAGAGCGGAGAGCTAGAGGGGGTTCGAAGAAGTGAAGAAAAAATAAATAAATCGCGAAACGTGCTGGGGCGACGAACGGGAGGGTGGAGAACGTGTGCTGTTAGCACTTCTCTTCGTTTTCAATGTGTGCAACCGATGTTGAAGCGACTTGGATCGGAAGTCAAGTGCGTTCAATCGTTAATCACGCGGCCTTCGCTCGAAAGAAACACTCCCATTGGAAAGTGTGTTCACTTGGTGGGGTTACAACGTTCATCCATACAACAACAGCAGAGCAATTCACATAGATATTAAAGTATGTATGTATGTATGTAGCATATCACGTGGAAGAATATATTTGCGAATACATCGTTCAATTGTTGTATCGAGTTTTGCCCGAGATCACGTCACTCTCTTGTATGGAACCATTGTCCATTCACTCTCGTACATTTCTCTATGGTCAAAACTATAAATCTTTGGCACTCGCGCCCTTCACATTTTCTTTCCCACCACAAAGTTACCAATTAATGATTCCCATAAGCGAAATTGGAATTTTGTTTCTATTAAAGTTTGCTTCCATTCACGGGATCGATAAGTTCGTTGGTTTCTCTGTTTTCGATTACTGGCTTGCTTGTTAACTCTCACGATGTATCCATGATAATATCACTAGTTTCGAAATTGTCAAAGTTACAGGTAAAAAAAAAACAAAGTTTTTCAGATACTCGATAAGTCGAAGATGGTCGCGATTGTAATTCAAAAGCCGGTGGAAGTCACGAAAGACGATACATAGCAAGGAGGGTGGCTGTCGATCGTATAATTACCTTTCGAACTTGGTTCTCCACTCGATCGTTAGACTCGGTGAAGAAGCGAATGGCGTACGACGATGGGAAACGATGTCGATAAATCGCGACGTATTTTGCTAGGTATTGGTTTTCGAACAGTCTAAGGATCACCGAAACTCCGTGACTTCACAGCCAGGTCCAGTCACTGAACCTCCCAGGAAATTATCGAGATTTCGATATTGGCATGTTCGCATCATCGTTCGTCCGATGTGTCGCCACGGCTCTGCATTTCCTGCAGAACGGACATTGACTGGTACGAAGGAACGAGTGGGTTGGATCGGTCATCGCTTGCAGATGCTTCGCGGTAGTTTATACATCGGAATAGAGGTCGCCAAGGCTACGCGCGGAGCTATCCGCGAGAGGACAGCCGAGAAGATGAGGGAAGAGACGATGCCGAGAGTTACGTCGAAGGGGGTGACCGAGGAGATGCGGGAGGGAGGGTGGCAAAGGGGGAGAAAGAGAACGTCGAGGATGGGACCGAGCGTTCGAGGCGGAGAAGCGCAGACCCCGGAGGAGATGACCGAACGAGATGCTCTTTGAGACACTGAGAGCTCCAATAAAGCCGGACCAATTACTGGCCGGCAACGTCCTTTCCTCCCCCCCCCTGCTCCTCATTCCCTATTGATTTGCATTCAAATAGATGTTATACTCTAAGTAGACGGATCCTAATGGATTATCAGTCCGAGTCATCGCCGGCCAGCAGAAGTAGAAGCCCGGGACGAGCCAACCCGGCTTCAAAGCTTTCTCTCGCTCGTGCCCCCCTTCGCCCCCTCCCTCTTCGTCACCCCTTCCTTCCATCGGCCGAGCGTTACGAAGTCCGTGATGTCGGTACCGACGTCTCCACCCTCGGTCTTTCCCTCCCCCACATTTTCTTGTATAACCACTGTTTCATCCATTTCCTAATGAAACCCTCCTACCCACCCTCTTCGACCCCCTCCGGCCCCGTCCGTCCACTCTTCAGCCTCACCGCGGATTGGTCCTTTTTCTAAACTTACGTAGAAGCCCGCGAGGGAGACGAGAAAAGACGCGAAGCGAGGGGCAGAAGGTAATGGGGACCTCTGGCTCGAGGCTGAAGCGGAGAACACGAGGAAACTTATTGCCCACTTCACCCTCTCTCCCCCCGCCGCCCCCCCCCCCCTTGCCCCTTATCCCGCTCTCGCGGTCCCGCTACCTGCGGGAGCATGTAGCAAACCGTTCCCGATGAGAAATTGCTTCCGTCCACTCGACGACTCTGTAATATAAGTTGCTGGTGTACATTCCCTGGGTATAATAATAAGTTGACTCACGCTTCTAACGCTTTTGGCGAACCGAATGCTTATGCAAAAAAAAAAAATTAGTGGGAATAAAAAACGGTTTGGCGACTGGTGCGTCGTTAATTATGTGCGTTTAACGGCTGAATTCGACCGAACCGGGAGTCTTGGAAATGCATGTGAATGCACGTATGGAGAATGTGTGGCACACTCGTGTGCGCGATGAAACGAAATGGGCTGCGGATGAACAATGTAACAAACGTCTGGCAGACCGAAGGATCGCAAAAAAAGTGATGGTCCTATGATATTAAGTAGAAAGAAAGAGAGATATATTTGACAATGAAGGTACAGAGAAATTAATTTTTCCTGCACTTTTTTCTTCTCTTGGAACGTCCCATTTTCAGTCTTTGCCTCTATCGGGTCACGTCAAACGTTATTATCCACATCAGTGACGTTCTGGGAGGCTGCTTGTTTGAAAAAAAAAAATCCGCAAGCTCTCTCAGACGAAGCAAAAAACGCATTGGTACAACCGAACCAAGGAAGCATATTACAGCGTCGTAGTAATGCAGCGAGCCGAACGTAGAAAAATTTCGATGTACACCCAAACGACTCCACAACGGGTCGAGGAAGGGGAAAGGGGGATGACGACGAACGGCAGAGCGAACGAAATCCGAGTTGCTTCTCGCGGTAATGAGTTAAAATGAGTTTAAAAACGTTTGAAAGCCCACGTACGTGAGCGAAAAGCTCCGTACACGCGCGAATTCCTGCAGTCTATGTTTATGTACGCATTTATATGCATACACGGACACACACACATACACACGCATGTATGTACGTTTGTAGAAAACCGTGTACTGCCTGAGCGAGTGGTCCGAGAATGTGATTCTCGTGCGGTGGCGCTGTCGCTCCAGGAAAATTGTCTGAGCATCAGCGTTGCACTGTTTCGGCCATTTCACAGTCATTGGCCGAGAAAGTAACGCGAGAACGAACGAAGGCATGCCAAGTGACGGGTCATCGGCCGATTCCGGAAGGGCCGAGAGTTGCGTAGCCCTTTGCCGCGAAACTCTCACTTCGTCTTTCTGCCGGAAAAGTGGAATATGGAGAACGTTGAAATTTCGATGTGTTCAACGAAAAAAAACGATCTAGTCTGGAATTGGACATGTGGTAGAGTGGAGACTGGCAGGAAACTAGATAGCGTACCGTATCTGTGCTAGGGGCTACTGCTAATTAGCTGGAACGTCGGATAAAGAGTTCTCGGCTCCTGCAACTCCTGCAGCTCCTGCTTCTGCTCCTGCTCCTGCTGCTGCTGCTGCTGTTTTGCCATAGCTGCGAGAAAGGATTCGCAAAACATTAAAGCTTCTGATGCGCTGAATCAGCTTTCGCGTCGTATTACGAAACATCTAAGCGTCGTCTCGTCGTACTTTCACTCAGGGCTGACAATATTATAGACGCTGCTCTACCCTACGAAATTCACCCTTTTCGTGACATCTGATAGCAGGTTTGGATAGTTTGTTTAACTCATAGTTTCAAGTAGTTATACTATAAGGGTTCTGGCGCACGATCCCTACTTACCGACGTTACCGACCGAATTTAGGTTTTTAACTTATTCAGGTTTTTAAGTTATAACCTAAAGAACCTAAAAACCTAAAGAACCTAAAAACCTAAAGAACCTAAAAACCTAAACTCGGTTGGTAACGTCGGTAACGAGGAATCGTGCGCAAAAACCCTTATAGTATAACTACTGTTCCATTTCATCTATAACTCTAGAATTAGAATTTTTTAATAATATTTTCTACTATTTTTCGGTCGAGTCTGTTGGATTTTCTGTTGTCAGAGAAATAACTTTCCAGTCCGTACCGCACCAATCAACAACACCTAATCTGATCTCATCTCTCATTAATCGCCTTCTCATAATTCCCGTGAGAATGGAATATCGCAATGCCTTCGCGTTATTTGTAGTAGCGAAAATGTCACATTGGCTCAGCGTTAATTCACGCGCTTGCGGGGGAGTCTGCCGGCCGGAATAAGGTGCCGGGTGTGCGCCACTGCGGTAGCGTTGCTGGAATCGCGTTTGACCATTGCAGCTGCAACAGCAGCCGATGCAGCAGCCTCAGCGCATTCGTTGAGCCGACTGAAGAGGTCGGTGGCGTACTCGAGATCGTCCGGTTAAATCGAATTTATTCCGCAAGATTGTCCGTCGTCGTTAATCGTTCCGTCTCGCACGGGCCACGAGCCCGCGAGCTCCGAGTGCACGAAGATCCTGGACCTCCCGTATCACTTGGCATACATGAGCGCGGCGCTCGAGGTGCAACCTGCGGCCCGAGCGTATATCCAGCGCCGGGAAAAAAGACATACAGGCACATACGCTCTCCGCGCTCTGCCGAGAGAGCCAGCGCGCTTGGGTACTTGCGAGAGAAATTTACAAACGAACACGAACATACCCAAACATGCACGCATACACAAGAATACGAATAAAAAAATTACACACGTGAAAGAAGCCACGAGTCGCGTAGGCGTGGAACGGAGGGTGATTGGTTTACGACGACATTATTTGCGCTAACTCACGACACCGTGCATAATAAAGTGCAAAGGGTCAACGATAGGCGAGTCTTAACGTCGCTGCTCTTTCTCTCGTCTCGCGCTGTTAAATCCACGGTCCCCGAACCCCTTGCTGGCGCATCCCGAGTGCAACGTTTTATCGCAGCGCACGCCGCGCTTGTGCCCTTCCTCCATCTCCCGGATGACTTTCTGAAAGTTTCTTAATCGGGGGGATTAGCCTGATTTCGAAGCAATTGGTATTTATGGTTTTTGTGTTCTTTATCGTCCATCAGATTCCGGATGCAATCGGAAATTTGATATTTTGATGAAGGACTAGACTGGGTAGGGTTTCAGATGCTTTCCCCTTTTTTCTATTTTAAACAGAAGAATATGTTGATTAATCATTGGTACAAAAAATAATAAGTTTGCCGAAGCAGATTCGTAGATTTTCTGGATCTCGCAAATTCAAGAAGCAATTCGAAGAAATAATTGTAGCGCAAGCTCATACGTTAAATACTCCGGTCAGCCGGACGCACTTCATACGCAAATTAAAACCTAAAAAAAATATATCTCCCATCTTCTTTGAGCCGCGTTGCCGTACGAGAAGGGGCTCGACGTTGGAGATGGGGGGACGGTAAATTTCGATGGATTCGTAGCCGCGGCTGGTGGCTGCACGTCGAAACAGGGGTTGGGTAACCGTCCACTGATTCCGAACGCGTGTATGTACGCGTGTACGTGTCCGTGGGTGGATGCATACCTCACCAGCGGACTCCGATGGACGACGGGGGTGGACTCGGCGGTTTTCGTACTCTCGGACCAAAAGAGATGCTGGCGCGTGTTGGTTGGTCGTTCGATGGAACGGGGGTAAAGAGAGGAAGGGAGGGAAGGCGATGGGGACGTTTCCAACGCTAGGCGTTCGGAGTTTATAAAAGAGCGAGAGAGTAACGGAGAAAGGTAGAAACGAGATGAAGCCAAAAAACGTGTAAAAAGTCCGAGGAACACAGATCCGAAAGTGGGAGAGAGAGAAAGAGAGGGTGAGAGGGTGGACGTTGGTTGGTCGTTCGGGTGGTTTATACCATCTTTCATGTAATTACTGACATAAAATGCCATGAAGATTTTTCTCTCTTTCTCCATTTCCAACTACCCTCTCCCTCTCCCTTACCACCCTCTGCCCGTCACGGCCTCCCCCCCCCCCCCCCCCCCCCAGCGGACCACGGCCCGGCTGCCATCTCGCTCTGTATCTTTTCCGTGTGTCTTTTTTTCTCCTCCGGGGAGTAGAAAATTTTCAATTCCATTCATGTAAATTATTGTAGCGCACCGGCTCTCGACATGTGCAACTTGTATTAATGACGCAGTAAAGGAGCAGACGGGCGGAGAGCTGCCCATTAGCGGATGAAAGCGGAGGGCTCTCAGCGCACAGCCCGATAATAGCCCGACTTATACCCGCCGAGGTTGTGTAGCTTAAGCCCGCGTTACGGGGTCCGCCCTGCCTGCCCCCTACCTCCACCCCCCGCGGCCCTCCTACCGAAGCCACCACCGACCGAGCGCCAGTCCTCCTGACTCTCTGTGCTTTCGTCCCGTGCTCTCTCTCTCTCTCTTTCTCTCTCTTTGCCTCTCTTTCGCTTTCTCTCTTCCTCTTCCTCTTCCTCTTTCGCATTCTGATGCCGATACCGAATCCTGGCCGTTTGCCCGTTTGTCCGGCACGAACCCTTTGCTACAACTTTATTTTTCCCTCTTTCGTCGAGTCTCTCTTTCGAACTCGATTTCAACGTCTATCCTTCTGCATCAAACAAACCTTCTTTAGTTGCTTTTTGTTTGTTTTCACAATTCGTGACACACGTCCTTTTTTATCGTGTGCGACTTCCGGTCGGAGTGACAGGTCACGAGGAATTGGTATTGTCTTCCATGTTCGGGTGCGGCGTTTCTTTCTAGCGCAACAGCCCGCTACTTAACCAAGACCAGGACTTGGATCGACCAGGACTTGAGAGAGATATGGCCTTTAGTTACGTTGCTGAGTTGCATCCGGAACGCAATCTTTAAAAAATAAGTGGGACCCCGAGCGGGCACCTTGGTCCAGTACGGAAAAATATCCCCATCACTTATCACAATGAACCCGTCGAGATTACAACTTAAAGGACAATAGCTGCTGCATCCTGGAATCTCAATTCTACTTTTCTAACAAGGTCACACAATGTACCTGCGATTGGATGCACACAGTGCGTCGTACGTTTCCTTCGTTACGATACAACCGTCTTCAACTTAAAAATGCAGATCCAAACTACAGTGACCCAATGGACCGAACACTCCCACGTTCGGTCCGCAGCTTCCCGCACTTTACTGAAAACCGATCTCATCTCGCGAAGCAGACCCACCGGTGGATACAAAAAAACAAACGAAACAAAACAAAGCGAAACGTTTTCCAAGCAAATGCCTTCAGCCGCACAGTTCCGATAATAAGAATGAAGAGGCGTCTGTATTATCCTCTTTCGCGAGGAGCAGTCGATGCTCTCCGTGGCCATTACGGCCTACGGAGGCTCGGCTCTGTGACGTTCTGCCGGGCTGCTGTTGTCGACGTGTTACCGGGACTCGCAACGTTTCTGCACCGTGTACACGGTTCTAAATTTTTTTTCCACGAAACTTCTCGAGCATCCGAGTTAACCCGTAAAGAAGAAGAGTCGATTGCTCGATGGTGAACCGGAATTTGCGAATAATACGCGAAACACACGAGCCGTTGAGTATCGCACGTATACGCGAAAGACTACTGTTTACGAGGCCTGAGAATGCAGCTCGCTACCTCAAACGTTTGCCTCGCCCCGTTGCAAGTGCAATAATGTTATAGTAATATCGATAAGCTGCGTACGAGTTGCATTTGTCATTTGGCGAGTCAACGGCTTTGGCAATCCGCGTGTTGCACAAAGTATTTCCGAGAGTGTGTCGGGTCGTTGGAATTATCGCGGCGTAATATGTGCTGATGTCCGGAGGAGGGATAAGGGCGCGTGTTTGATACTGCGTTTGAGAGAAATCTTTATCTTCGTATTAAAAATCGTTTCGCCATACACAAAAGAAAAAAATTTCAATCTTTGTTATCATTAAAAAAAATATAATTTTTACTCATCCAAGGTCCTGCTTCGAAAAAAAATATAAATGTCGAAGAAGTCTATCCCATTGGTCCGTCCAACTGATTCCCATCCCCAAACCTTGTCCGTCTCGCTGCATAAAGACGACGAGTCGATTGCCACAATACTCCACAGATTCCAACGAACGACCGTTATTTAAGGGGTCAATGTAACGCATATCGATACCTTGATTCTTCCTTCTTCTCGCGAAGATTTTTTCTCCAAATCGAGTATGCGGGCCGAACTATAGTATCACAATTCTTCGAGAAACCGAAACGACGTTCCGGTCGATTGCCTCCCTTGCTGCCAGTTCCTTGTTCCACGTTCGTTTATACATTTTCGCATTTGACAGAAGAAAACAAAAAATACGCGACCGTAGTTTCGTGAGAATCGCGCCGATACGCATAATAGAAAGAAGATTACACTCGATTATCTTTTCCGTTGTGCGGACGATCGAATTGGCGAGAGGCCGAGTTGTTTGTGGCTCGCGAACGATATCACGTGCGAAGCGAAGGAACGTATCTCGCCGGTTGGCGCGCCCATTTCTACCGTTTCAGCCGGTTTATGCCCGGTGCTTCTGGACGAAGAGCTCTCGAATGGCAATAGTGGCAATAGGAGCAAACGAGATAAGGCTGGACAGCCGATGATAGCGTCTCATCCGCGGATTTGCATATATTTGTGAGCGACCTAAGGATTTGTCTTATTTATTTATTTATTTATTTATTTATTTATTCATTCATTCATCTCATGAGATTTTGAGACTCAAGCTCGGATTTTTGGTCGCCAAGAGAAAGAGAGAGGTGTATATATGGATATCAGATTAGTGAAATATTGTTTACTAGTCGACGAGGACAAGCGAATATAAAAATGAAATAATAATAATAAAAATACAATATAATAATAATAATAAATAATAGAATTAGGTCATATTATGACAACGCATTATAAAAAATAAGGGAATACTCTATGTAAAGATGAACATTTTTAAAAAAATAATAATAATAAGAGTAAACGAGTAAGAGAGGAGGAGAGAGAGCGGCATTGAAGTGGAATATGTTAGAAATAGTCGCGTACGATCGCGAAACGTTCGCTCACGAGGATTTTATCGCGAGGGAAAAAAAAACAAGAAAAATAAAAAAAAAGTAGTTGGTTACAGTGAAAGAGATGAGGCGCGATTCGAACGGAAGCAAAGCGCGAGATGAGACTCGAGATTGCCTCCCGGGGCTTCTCATCTTCGTCCTTTCCGCCATCACCTTCTTACGTGGCTCCTTACAGACCCGCATCAACGCTGGTATAGCACAAGCCCCGTTTTCCATCGCTTCCACTCGCCTTCTCACTCGCAAACGTCCACTTTATACTCGCGTCAATGGCCAGCAGCAGCATCCTGGCGTGTAATATCCAACGGCTGATAATACTTATACCGGCTGTGATATATATATATCTATATATGTATAGGATGTAGCACCTATGCGGTATAATATTATATTGTACCAAACTGTATTCGACATCACTGTGGCAATCCTCTCCTGCTTTGGCTATTCTCTAATCCTCTCGCTCCTCCTTTTTTCTCTTCTTTTTATTCTTGTTCATCAAAGTAACGGTCAACGATCGAGTTCACATTCGAAGATTTCCGTGTATCGGTGTCGTCGCTTCGGGATCGAAGGGTCGGAAACGAAATGACCATCGAGACAAAGATAAGTAAGCTTCACACGGGCTTTTCCTCGCGTTATCTCGTATCCCCGCAGCTATGTTCACGAAGAAATTGAGGAAGTGGAAACTTTGAAACACGAGGAACATATAATATTGTATTTATTGCGTTCCCCGACGTTCTCGTCGTTTCGCGACAACGACGACGACGAGAAGCAACGTAAACTGTCTGTTCTTCATTGAGACACTAACGGTATATTTTCCACGGGGCTTTGTAACACGTCACGGTTGTCTTCGTCCGCGTTCTGGTATTTCGCCGGCTTGTGAGCTCTTCGGCGTTCCATCACCCGCCGAGGCCGCCGCGAGCGACCGAGCCGAAGACCGATTTCCCCGTTGAGACGAGCGCGGAGATCGTTATATGACCCGTCGTTATTCACGATCGTTAGGAGAACCCGTGCAATGGATATGGATGAGTCACACGTGTGGGCAGAAGATACGATTCGGAAACCTTAGAGTTACACGTGACGGGGCACATCGTCGTCACGACGCGACGGGATTGTTTGGCGAGTCAATTATATGCTTCGGGCGATGCAATATTGTCGATCCGAGGGTAACGAGCTTCCGCTTATTTTGATATTATGGAAATCTGGTAATCTTCTGCATTTCACTGGTTTGAAATTTTTTTATACAATTCTTATCTCATTATTATTACATAGATTATTTAATTTTTTTTTTTTTTACATGGACTTTATTCGATCATTTATTTAAGGTATTGAGATTTTGTCTTCTATATCGTTGATCTGGGAATTCAATTGAAAACTGAAATAATTGACCCTAATGGAATCACCAATTGATAATTAAAATCGATAGAATTGTTAGGATGATCGTAATAATAAAAATTAATCATAATGAAGGATAAGCTCAATTATAATCAATTAAATTAATGAAACTCGTATTTTCAATCAACACAAATCAAATCATTACAATAATTTTTTTTAAATCTCATTTCTCAGTCTATTCGTCGACTAGATATTACAATTATCTCTACATCGATGTTGTATAATGCAGCAGTAACCGATAGACGGAAGGAAGAGCCTCGGGGCAATTCCACCGTAGAAGGCGACACTGCGCAAGACGCCCCAATAACATAATACATCACGCGCGAACGACCAGACAATAGACCCTGAGATTACCTCACAATGGTCGATGATTTACTTCTGCTCTCATTACCCTGCTTTGTCGTTGTGCAGGGTCGCGATCCCCGGGGCCGCCGCTATCATTAGAAAAGTAATGGAGGGCCCCCGCCGTTGGCTCCGCCGGCTTCACTCTTATATTATCCTCCGCGAGAATCGGCATCAGCTACGCCATCCGGCAATGACGAAAGGAGCAAAGGAGACACGAAGCACGGAGGGTGAGAAAAAACGAAAGACGCGAGCAACGAGGACAAATTAGAAAGAATCACCCTTAGTCGCGACTGAAGGAAACTCCATTATCCCGCTCGACGTCTTCTTCACGCCTCTTCGACGACGTTCTTTTTTCTCTTTTTTCTACCGCTTTCAACAACTACCACTCACTTTTATTCCGTCTTTGCTTCTATTCTGTAGTTTTCCATTCGTTACAGAAATCCCTTGGATCCGGTTTTTTTTCTCGAAGGTCGTTTGATTGGACTGGCCATGATACGATAATTATGTTGTGTACTTCTTACACGACGGCGTCGGAAATTTCGAATGCGAATTTTGTGCTTTTGGGATAATCGAAAATAATGTTATTACTCTGATGACCTGTAACCGACCTTGTAAGCCTCTACTTAGAAACTTCGATTCCAAACATCTTTATCTAAAACACGTTGTTCCGATGATATTATTTTGTGCCAACTTCAAGCAACCACCGCGTATGCCCATCCATATAGATTCGAATGTATATAATATATACATATATTATATGTGCAACCGGTATAGACAACGGGAAAATTGGCCGGTGCATCATCCAAACAGGCACATCACGAACTCCAAAGCATTACACCGCACTACGTAATCCGCACATTGGTGATCGACCAATTCCGCGTTAACGCACGTATATAATATTCTCGTATATATATGCCAACTCGTACGGATCTTGACCGCATAAGATTACCGTCTTATTCGCGATAAACGATGCCACGGGGATGCGAGAATCTCGCGCATCTTCGACGCGTACTCGATCGCAATCCCTCGGACAAGTTGCACCGGGCTCGATCGACCATGGCGCAACCGTGGCTACGCGCAGGAAATTGATTTTGTTCGACACTCGGCAATTCACTTCCGACTATCGTCGACTTCTCGCAACATCTTTTTCCGTTGAGTGCTCGATCTTCGAGATCGTGCCGCTGATATTCGACTTGTGTCAGTGACGGACAGGTGAAATTTTTGTCGGACGAACGTCAGAAATCGAAATTTTGATAATTTTTCGGGTTTCGGTTGACGAGATAGGTTTGATCGGGGCTGACGATTAGTCGAGGAAGCCCAAAGTTGTCGCATAATAATAATAAGAAAATAATATTATAGAAAACGATCAATCGGGCCGTCTCCCGATTTAGGGCATGAAGATGGGTCAGGAACGTTTCTATAATTTCATCAACTTCAGAGACGAATCCTTAAATTGGCTGCGAGAATCGGATTAAATGAATATTCAATTGTCATCCAATCAGAGAGCCAACAGATATCCACGCCGAATACATCCTGGATAATTCTTCTCCCCCCTCTCGCCAACTCCTCTGCCTTATCTTTCTTCTCCACGAAGTCAAGGTTCAACAACTGTGCAGACATAATCCTCACCTCTCGACGTCCAATACCAACACCGCGCCAACTGGACATCCCGTCAAACGCAATCGAGGACGACTCTTGACGATTTTTTCCAAATTCCATCGCACATTCTACGCCTCGCTCGCGCGTCCTCGCGCGTATCCTCAATAAATCCCGACATTACCCTCCGCGATATTGCATGTACGCACACTCGGGATTTCACATGCACACGTGGAAACACATTATTCACGAAAGTTCATCGGGGCGCACGCCACCGATGAAAATTTCCCTGTGTTTAACTTTAAATCTAATTTACGGTCTTGGGATATGCGAATAACGCGAGGCTGTATGTACGAGCGCGAAACACGTTGGCTGGCAACGTGTAGCGCCCGAAGGTTTTTCCTTCCTTCTTGCCGCCACCGAGCATCACGCATGAGCGTCATAAATCATAATCGCCACCGCGGACGCTAGCGTCGAGCTTTACCCGCACACACACACATACATACTTGAACACGCACCATCATAAATGATGATAATATATATATATGCTTATGAACGTGCACATACGTTGTCCGGGCGGAGATAATGGTTTTGCTGAATCGCGCGGGCGCAAGGTTAAGCAATGGTTGAGGTGCCACGGGTTCAACGGACGGGCTAGGCAGCCGTCGCCTTGTTGTATAAACTCCGTTGCATATAGCCAGCACCTCGAGAAGCAGTAGCTCCAGCTTCAGCAGCATCAGCAGCATCAGCAGCAGCGGCAACACAAGCAGCATCCCGCTTGTGACTCCGGGGTTGGTTGTGCCCGACTTTGTACCCATTCCACATGCTCCCTAGCTCTCTGGCGAGCTTTTCCACCATCGGCCACAGGCATCGCGGCACACAGGAACCAAGCAACAACCCTATCTCTCACCCACCCCCACGCCCTCCCCGTCAAGCCGTGGCAAAAGCTACCGGAACCCTCCATGGCCAACGTAACGTCTCACTCGCACCCTTAACGTCGACCTTTCCGCCACTGTCTCTTACGTTACCTCGCCACAACCTCCCTCCCTCCCCCGTGTAGCACTATCTCGTTCGTCCGAATGTTACACTCACGAGAGTTTTGCTTCCACGCGCGGGTTTCCACGGACCTTACACCCCGTGTCCGTGCCAACCTTGGATTCAAATGCAACACAAATGTGTACAACCCTGTTTCTCCTCTGCTGGGTACAGGGAGTCCCACCTTACGGCCATGCATATTTCATCGCGTAACTCTCATCCCTCTGCACCCTCTGCACCTCCGCCCTTCTTCCGTCGGGTTTCACTATTGCCATCGTCCGTGCTCCTCATTCTCGTACGGGTTCTACCCCTGTGGGTGTATTAGGGTGGTTCTTATTCGGGTTACTTTTGAATTATTATGGCGCCGAGGTCGCGGTTCATGCTGAAAATAAAAACAAAAATGTTGAGCCTTATTTGACTTTTTTAGTTTGATTCTTGCTATATGCTGATACGAGGTGAATTTCTCTGTTTGATATACATGTAATTTTGCTATTTCTTGGTTATTTTGTTAGTGGGGGGCCTGATAGTTCCTGGAATAATCGAATACCATATGGAATCGATAGGTGTGGACCCTAGTTTTACCGGAAAAAAATATGGACGTATATGGACCATCTCATTCCACGTTTACACCCTTTCTATGCCGAAAATCATGGAACTTGGGAACGGTGGGAACCTGCTGTGCGATGACCAATATACGTCCTTTTTCTGGGTGAAAGTAGGGTTAATACTCGGTAATCCCATATGGAACTGGGTTTTCCTAGAAATAATTAGTCATCCCCTAATACAAGTACCAAAAGATGAAGAAATTGCATGTATCACAAACGGAAAACTTTACTTTGCATCAGCGTCTAGTGAGAGTTAGACTATAAACGTCAAATCAAACTCACCATTCGTGTTTCTTTTTTGGAATCGATTGAGATCCCGGCGCAATCAAAATTCAAACATACCTCGAATAAAAAACACCTCAATGTAATCTATAATATATATGTGTGTAACAGTCCTAGTCTATATGTATCTATGGAGGTAGAGAGAGACTACGACTGTTTCTCCATGACTATACGCGAGATCTCTGAGTCTCTCTCACGTCTCTCGGTCTCCGTGCTACATCGACTTGTCTTTCTTCTCTATCCCTCTCTCCTTCTCTCTCTCTCTCTGTTTCTATCTCCGGGACGAGCTCGGGTAGACCCGCGTACTCTCTAAACTACGTTGCACTTTGACCCAACTATATTATGTACTTCTCCATCTACTTCGTAGCTGCATGCTATGTTCCGGTACGCCAGCCCGGATCGATAAGCTCTTGATGTATGGACGGTCGTCGGGGTGTGCACGGTCGACGGTGAAGGAACTGGCACGGCCAACGGGATGCTGCGGAAAAAAAAATTATCAACGAATCGGCTGAAATCACACACAATACAATGATCGTGACTTTTTAACCTGGGAACAGTTTTCAAGTCTTTACAATATTTTCCAATTACTTTCCCAATTTCTTCGAATTACAATAAAAGCTCGATAAAGAAAATTGACAATAAAATGAGATTATCAAATATTGTAGGACACAAGTGGAGGAAAACGTTGATCGAGGTGTCATGTCGTGCATCGATTTGTCAGTGAGTTACCGATGACAGGCTGTTACATAAATGCTACTGCTGGCTGCTGCTGCTGATGCTCGTACCGATGGTTCGTAGCATGCGTCAAACAATTAAATTTAATGTAACCCCTATCCCGCCCCCCTCCACCCATGTTTACGTGTACGCGGAGAGGACTTTAAAATAAATATACGGTTGTCATATGGCGATTAGTGGGGTTCTACGAGTCGCAGCCGTGTGGGGAGCGATGGTGGACGATGATCGATGGCAGTCATAAATAATGCGGCAACAACCCCTGGGGCCCTCGGAAGGCTTGTTCCGAGCTCGGAGCACGACGAGCCACCCTAGGGCACAGTGCGCGAATCCTCACCCTCGTCCACATCTACCTCTCTCTCGCTCTCGCTCATTCTCTCGCCACCCGCTTCAATGTATTCAAACCTACGATCTCCCTTCTTCGCCACTTCCACGCGCTCCCTACCCCTTCCCCCCTTACCGAGCAAATGCCATTTCCGATACACCACGCGCGCCGTGGCACTCGCATAGTTCGACGGGCGCTGTTGTACACGGTGTATCCGAAAACAGACGCACCCTTCAACGACGACACCCCTTAAACCCATTTAATTTAGATCCGGGTTATTAATTATTAATTGGCGTTGGGGTCTCATTATATCTCTATCACGCCCGACGCCTCGGCCCGCGTCGAACGAGAGAACGAAGGATCGTAACTAAGTTATGCCATTAACTTGTCGTGCCTTATTATTATCATCGTGGGCTGCCAAAACCGAAAAAAACAAAAAAAAAACTTCTGCTTTGATGCGCCGGGAAAAATTATATCAGATTCTGCATCACCTTGAGTTTAAACTCAAGCCGAATTTATCATTTATTATGTTTTTAGGCCATAGGGGTTGTCGGGTTAAACCCGAGATAAAATAAATCGTTGTTTTATTTTTGAGAGATTGTAAGTTGTTGCGAAATTGATAATTCATAGTTGCGAAGTGAAATCGAGTAGCTGTTTATCGATATCGGAGAGAGAGTTGTTATTGAATCAATCAATTCGCGTTTATCGCGGTGCTCGTGGCCGCGCGCGCATAAGTGACACGGAATACTCGGGGAATTCGTCTGGGAGCCGTTGCGGAAAATTTATTCGTACGCATTGATATCTCGGTTAGCGCGACGTAACGAGAAGACTGATGGTATCAGCCGGTCTACCTGTCAAACGGACATAACAATGTTGTTGCGCGATTAATGTTAAGCGTGTATGACCGTTCCGTGCCAAGTTAATTTTTTCAAATTTTTTTTTGATCGAGCGGATAGTTTGATTCATTCTTTATAGACTGCAGATAGCTGCGTAAAAAAATTTTTAAAATTCATTTTAGGAATAGGAATTATTATTATTTTTCTCAATAGTAGTAATAATAATAATTTATATTTATAATGATAATTATCGTTTATTAGTATAATAATGATAATAAAATTAATAACAATAATAAATATTTTATCATTTTGTTACTACTATCAATACTATAACTCAATATATAAATTATTATAATTATTATTATAGCCGGTAGACATCGCTATTCATATCTTAAAATATTTTTTTTACAAACCAACCATCGAAAAACATTTTTTTACAAATCTTAAATCTCGTTCGTTTCATTTTTTCACCCAATCCATGGATCATTGTCGAAATCGACGTGCATGGCATTTCGTAAGATTGGTCATGGTTATTTTATATCGTTCGAAAAGCCGATTTATGCAGATTTGACGTTTTTATCCGTCGTACCGGAGCGAAGGACTGCCGAGATAGATCCAGTCCCTCGACGCGTTTTGGTTGTACAAGTATAATGGAAGAAAAAAAAGGTAATACAGTTATCCCCGGGTGTACACCTTTTTTTTTTTTTTTTTTGTGGGCCGAGGTCCGGTGTTCGGTCGTCGGCTCCCGGTCTTCGCGGGTTCGCTCGCACCGGGAGTAAGTAAATTTTTCAGGCTTCTTTCAAATGCTCCCGTGTATCGAGAAGACTGCTCGCGCGTCGCCGTTGGTACTACGGGGGGATAAGAAAGGGGGAGATTCCCATTCATGGGGGTATTGTGCGGGTGCGCGGAATGGCCCGCGTGGAGGGTGAGCCTTCCGCTTGTTGCCATTGAGGCCAATGCATTCCGGGTCGAACGACAAGCCCTTTCTCCGGGAATCTCGTCGGATTCTCGTACGGGGAAACTCTTCGTACGGTTATACCAACCGGAACCGAGAATCCACACACGTACGCGAACGATTGTTCGGATTTATCGTTTTCCCGCATTCGTTCGAGTGTTCCGGGCATAAATAACCATTTGCATCAGATTCCACGTCGTTGAAAACGTCGCTCGTCGAACGTTGGTTAAGTCCGTTTGTGGAATTAACGGGTCAATTGATTCTTCCGAGATTATTGATGAGTAAAAATTAAAAATATATCGTTTGTATAGAATAAATATTAAGATTCAAAATATGATGAAAAAAAAATTAAACAGAATTTCGTTCGTAAATTACTCAATGAAAATAAGCCAATTCCATGCATCATCTCTCGGATCATTCTGCCTCAAGATAAACTCAACTACATTATTTACATGCATTTCAATTATTCACGTACTTGGAAAATTCCTGGCAATTCCATTCCCGGAAAATAATTCTACCTCATTTATTCAACCCACAAAGAAGTCCTTCTTTTCCGCTTTTATTTATTTTTCCACCATTCGCCGAACTATCGTGTCCATCGCAACCCCCCGCACGAAAAATCCCCGTAGTCGCAAATTTCCCGCGTTCTATTATCCCCGCGCCCTCTCCGATAGACAGACAGAAACGGAAAGCATAAACGGGACGGCATTTCCGTTTCGTCCTTATTTAGATACCAAGAGGATCGCCGGTGGCGGGCGCAGCTTCGAGACAGGACGGAGCCCGAGAGAGATAGCTCCGAGTCCTAACCGTCTTCCCGTGAATGCCTAGACTTCAAGTGCGGTGGCTCTCCCGCGGAAAAAAAAGTTCTCGTAAGTTATTGCCTCGTACCAACACCATCGCATAATAAATCCACGAGATCCCGGCGGCGGTTACCGCTGCCGTCGAGCAACCGAGCCAAAGCGCACTGTCTCCGAAGCTTGCCCGGGCGTATTGTTTTCCAGATCAGGAGAAAATATATGTACCGTGATGTGTTACGCTCGGGTCCTTTATGTTTCTCCGGCGGCAACTGCAGCCTCCCCGTTGGAGAGGCGGGGGAGTAACTCAGCCGCCTATTTTCACTTTGGTGCTCGCCGCGCCAACTTGCCGAAGTGAGATTGTGCTTTTGGATTATCGATTAAGTACAATTGCGCAACGGAAACGAAAGTCGCGGATTTGCTCGACATTACCAAGCCATGTGTAGCCTCTCCTGGATAGAAATAAATGATTCATTTGCCGAGATAATAATTATTAGATTTTTTTGCATTCTTTCTCTCGGATAGTTTTAAGTTGTATTACAACGTTGCTTACATTTCTCTACACTTATTACACAAGCCAACCGAGTAAACCTGTAATTACGTTATTTTATTGACGATCGGCAGTCAATGTACAACCGTTTTCTCATAGTCGTTGGAATGTTTTATTTTTCTCCATTAATAACTGAATATTTCTTTATTTACGACCAAAACGACTTCATTAGCGCGTGGGTTTGTACACTACGGCCTCAATTTTATCGGTCTTGCTGAGCTGTGCAAGACGCGGAAGCCACGCGCTCATTGGCCCACGGGTTTAACCCACCGTGCGCTGCACGGATCGACCGGCCGCGCAGTGAGGACTGTGCCAAAAATCGGGGCTTTAATGTACGCACAATAACGATCGTTTACCGATCAAATCGTGGGTATGAGATATTTCCGAGTGTCCATTGAGTACGATGAAATGTCGGGAGGTGTGACTGGAACGATAAAATACCAGGTTTATCAATCCTTCGTACCTACGTGCAATAGAAACATTGACAAACATATACGTAGGTGGGTTACTTACCAATCTCGAATATTGACCTGTCAATCGGTAAGCATTATCGGCGAATTCCCAACACAACCCTAAGACACAAACTATAATCAAAGCCGTACGACTCGACAGGTGAAACGTATATTTTATTCCGCAACAGCTGGACACTCGCATGCGTGTACGTGATACGTTGATAAGTCGAGCAACTGTAAGTGAACACGTGTGTGACGCGTAAGGTGGAAAATGAATAAATAAATAAAAGTAACAAAATAAAAAAAAAACAAAATTAATTCTACAAGTCCAATGGGATTACGAAACCTACAGATAAATACAAACCAATCGATTCGAAGTTATATGAAATGTTGCTGAAATCTTGCTGAAGGGTGTGTCAGAAAATTGGCGCATTTCTCCCAGGTGCGATTTGTACGGCCGACGACAAACGGTATTAACGCAACATTTACAAAGTCACATATTTCGAAATGGTCCATGGAACGCGCAGCGGGACGGCTCGCGATCGAGCCGTGTGCCCGGAAAAGCGGATAATCGCTCGGTCGCTCGACACTGACAGCGATCGCATGCAGGACAGCGCATATTTAAATACGTACATGCGTATATGTGTGAATGTATGTAAAATACGTATATGCAAATTACGCTGATCGATAGAATTTCATCTTGAATTTTCTGATATCGCGCTGCTGTCTCTGCTGGCACTTTGGTGCGTGTTTGCTGTCGAGCCACCTGCCACGTGTTACTCGCTAGACGAGCTCTCACTGTATATGCGTGATTTCGTTGAATTCTCTTTTTACGCAATTACTGGATTTTTTTATTTAAAAGAAAAAAAACATTTTCGTGCCAATTCGAAGACTTATATTTTCTCGGGAATGCGTTTATGATCGATTGCCGCACGTACTGGGATTTGTGTTTCCTGGTGTGGCTAGAGGCTCAACGATTATATGCATTATACACGTGCCTATGGGACGTTCTATGCGAGAGCTATACTTTTTTTTAATCGCATCTTTCGTCTCCAGATTCTGGTTGAAGTTAGGTTTGTAATTTTTTTTTGAGACGTGACGATAGAGTTCAAGAGGGTAAG
Source organism: Sussaba pulchella (assembly GCA_963971145.1). Taxonomy (NCBI): domain Eukaryota; kingdom Metazoa; phylum Arthropoda; class Insecta; order Hymenoptera; family Ichneumonidae; genus Sussaba; species Sussaba pulchella. The sequence continues at coordinate 18,539,364 of OZ020164.1, read as the reverse complement.
CTCCTATTCTGTATTCATGTACCTTATTCTAACTAAATCTATTCAAGTCTATGAATTTATTAGGTCTGTCATATTTTGTGTTTGAAGTAAAAATATAATTAAAAAAGAAAAAATCGACATATTTATGAAGAAAATTGAGTGAAGAGTTGGCATTAAATACCTCATATGAACCTGTTTGTCTGTCCGCACACGCACCACGAAGAAGATCTGACCAGCATCTGAAATAATCATTATACGTCAAATTACTTCATCAAGTTTTACCTTCGATTTATTTTTCCCCCGTTCGAGCAACGGACACGAGTCTCATCAAAACGTCTCCGGTACTCGGTTGCCGTTGGAACCTTCGAAAATAAAAAATTGGTATCCGCTCGAGCGGATACCATGATCATGCCGCATCGCTGCACAGATACTAGACAAGACACATACGATTACGTACTTATCGCTGTGTGCGAAGGAAAAAATCGCCACGGCGCGCGATGCGTTCTAACCCCAATTACACGCACGAGGTTCGTTGATTGCGGCTAAACGTTTGAACGATTATACTTCTCGCGCCGCGGTAGAGTCTCGTATGTTAAACTCGTCGGGCTCGGCGATGCAGTGATTGGCCTTTTACCAAACGCAATGATTTTTTTCACTCACCAATTTTTTCAAGACATAATAATATTCGAAACAATACCAAAAATCCGTTAAATTGCAACAAAAAACGACAATCTGAATTTGTGGGATCGAAATCGAAAAATTACCTGAAGTTCGTTGATTAATCTATCAATCAAATGCAGATCAGTTACAAATTAATGATTAATATCAATATCGAATAAAATTACGAGACGAACTAATTATTATTGAATCATTTAAATTATCAATTTGTAGTATTAATTGTCAATTTAATGGATTGCAACCGAGGTACCCACTTCCGTAATCATGGGGAAAAAACAATATCTCAAATCTTTGAAGGCCTCAAATAAATGTACCGACTCTCCAAATTCCCATTTATCTTGAGATGCCCACGACTGTACATCCCCGCGGCACTGTCAGTTCAATAATTTTTTATCCACATGAGCCAACGGAATCTCCTGGACAAGAAATCTCGCTAATGGTTGCCGAAGTGGAGGCGAAGGGAGAAAGGGCGTGGGGGGGTTACAGTCCGTAGCACACATAGCGGATAAACGCTCACGACGTCAACTTCGACCGCGGGGGTCGTCGTGGCAATCGTCGAGGCACGCGTGAAAATATTCTACCGCGAATAATCAAATTGCTTTATCAACTTTAATCGCATAAACGAAAACGCGCATGAGAAGAAGACATCCGTCGGCAAACGTTAGTTCCTCATTTACTTCTTTTTCTTTCTTATTTTTTCTAATTTTTTGTTCTTTTTTGGCGAGGATCGAAGTGCGCGTGTGCGAACGCGATGCTTCCATCGGCATGCGCTTGCACGCGCGTTGAACGCTATAACGCCGATCGCGCATGAGCCCAATCGGCACGGCGTGGCGACTGACTTCACCTGGCGTCCGGGGGCGCAACGACACGTCGCGGCATTAAAAGGGATTCCTCCCGGTGTGTATAAACGTTTCGCCGGCAAAGATCGGACCCCTATTTCACGCTTAATTATGGTTTGAGGTATTCTCCCCGAAGATTCTCGCGGATCCGGCAATCGGTCTTTTCCATCCTATTGCCGGGGGTTTCGTTAATGCAACGATTACCCCGAGGACGCGTGAGCAATGAAGAAAAATCTTAGCGGCGAGCATTGACTTCGGTAAGTAACTAAGTACTGCTCTTACGGCTAACCTGCAATTTGAATATGCGTAGATGTGGATATACTGCGTGTATTTATATTCACATAGGTGCGCATATGCAGGCACCTATTAATAATATAATTGTGCTCGTTAGCGCTCTGTAAAAGCGACGCCTGCTCATTTTCGATTGAATTATTGTTGTTGTTGTTGTTGTTGTTGTTATTATTATTATTATTAGTATTATTAATATTATTATTATTATTATCAATATTATTATTATTATTATTATTTTATTATTATTCCTACGTATCCATCCATCGAGTACGAAGCAATAATAAAATATTAATCGTATGCGAATATGAACAGAGAAATATATAATTGCAGACTTTACTAAAATTTCAATGGAAAATTATTTACACAAAGTTTTACGGAAGAATTATAATTCTCTGGCTAGTCATAATTTCTCGACTGCATAATTTTCTAACGATTCCTACCGAATTATTATGCAAAAATGGAAATTCCAAATATAATTCCGTTTTTCTACAACAAACCGACGCGAAACAAAAATGAACAAAAAATATCCCATCGAACTTTAATCGACAAAAATTTCATTGATCTCTTCGCCCGATGATTATTTATGAAAATCGCGTGATACACGGTTACACGGGACGAACGACGACATAAAATAGTTCGAAGACATGCGTGCGTTGTAATAAACGAAACGATGAGAAACGTTGTATACGACGGCAGGTGGCGGACAATCGAGAGAGATTTATTTCGCCGACATGATATTCGTATGAAGTTCGCATGCCCGGGAAGATCTTCGATGAAGCAACAAGGCGTTTCCGAGAGAATTGCTTCGTGATCGAGAGAGCTTCGGCTTCGTGGCTGGGACGGGTTGGGAGATCGCGCGACCGCACGGCCTCGTGATACGTGCGTGTATAATCTTCTTTGATACGCGAGGGGGCTCGCGGTTCCGCGAGCATGGCGAGTATAGCGCCCCGGAGAGGGGAAGAGAGAGGGAAGAAGACCGATGATCGGGTATTAGGTCTGTAAGCTCGCGAGTAATACGCTCATCGTTGACGCGGAGTTCTGGGATCGTTTGACAGCCCGGCACGTTCACGTGGGCGCGGGCGCTGCACGATCGAGTCCTGTATGTCCTGTTCGGGTCCAGCTATGCCCACGATAAACTTTCCCACCCGAAGGATCGGAGTGTAGACTCGCGCATACTTTTCCCATGGAATTTAAACCTACACTGTACTAATGGAACGAGAGCAGAATTTAATTAACTTGTTTATTTATTTGCTTTTTTGAAAGTTCAATATGAGTGGGTGAAGAAATCTCTGTTGTATTTTTTCATCTACATTTTTTAATCTATTTCCAAGTTAATGATCAAGATAGATAAAAATTATTCGATCAATTTATTGTGAAATATTTTTGAATAAAGATATTCCTTCATTGAATCGTTCGAATTATTTCTTCGAGTTTTCGAATGTATTACGCATTGCAGTACATAACAATAAAAATCAACGAATCAAATTAATTTATTTCGGAATATGCGTAAATTGAAAAAAATCCCCTTTTTATTAATTCGAATTTTCCAACTCTATCCACCATAAAATAACTCTCAAATAAATGAACAAACGTATGCAGCCTCTGAATTCAACCCATGAAAATGCTTAAGATTGCGAATTACGGCCGTAACTACTTCGCGGCCATGATTATTATTGAAATATGTTGTTCCCGAAGCCATCTTGCATTTCTCTACGAGCCACGAAACACGTTCGCGGCGAGTGCGAGTATGATTCATATACACTTAGACCACGCGGAAACGCGCATAGACATTTTTGGCCCTCGCGACGCGCCGGTACTCGCTGCATCATTGCCATATCTGTCCGATGAAACACGCACCGAGCTAACTAACCGTCTTAGCCTCGTCGTTCGCATCCTCGCATATTATTCCTCATGCAGATATCGTTCGTTCGCCGTATCCTTTTACGAATGGCTTTTCACATGGAATTTACGTGACGGGGACAACGTTCGAAACGTTCAAAGCCGGACACCGACGAAACACTTTGATTCATCAGCGATCAACATCGTGTTGTCGCTTATGCGCACGCTCGAATACTGAAAAAAAACGAATCATTAAAAAAGAAGGCCATAAAAAGAACGTGACATTTTTTTTACTGTGCAATAAAGTCACATACGCATGGAAATGTCCGACGTGATGGATTTTTTCCCCGTATTTTCGTTATCCTCAACAACGCACCAAATCGAGAATCGCTGCCAAGCCGATTGGTATTTTTTCTTTTGGAATTGTTTTTGCTGCGTCGTCGATAAAAGCATCGAAGTGTTGTATTGGTCTTGCATAAAAGGGTGTGAGAAAATTTTATTCGAATAGAAATATTGCCCACAGTCCTGGAACACTGTTCCAACGCATTGGACATTCTATGTGAAATCGACAAACTGCGCTTTGATTCTTTCTTCGTTTCTAACTTTATTCCCGTATTTTATTCGGATTCAAATTAATGTTCTCACGTTCGAAATGAAATCAATGCCACAATTTAACGAAATTTAGGTTACTTTTCAATCTTCGAATATTTGAATCTGTTGCGAATATGGTGCGTAAAAAATATTACGCCTTACGAAGCGATAGAAGAATTGTTAGGTTGGTTCGAATGGATATAAAAATATTCTACACATATATTATAGCTTCCATATTAGAGTACGGACAGCTAAGCTACGACTAATCTCGTGTTATATCAGAGTTACCGAGTGAATGCTAATTGCTAAATACGTCTGGAAAGGTGAGCATCGACATTTGCAGGTTCTTTGATTCACTGCTCCATCCTTCTGCCTGCTCGTGTGATGACTATATACACGCCTATATATATATAGATACAATTAATAAAAGGCGCGTATCGTACAGTCGATCTCACCGCATCGGCACGATAAAAAAGTTCATCGAACACTTTGCCGCAGCAATTTTAATTGTCTTCAGCGTTTTGCCGGTTATCCCAATCAGAATTCCTCCGTACGATTGTCGAGAGGGATGACGGTGATATCGGTTCGGGGTACGGAGCAACCCCGCAGGCACGTCGGTTGATGAACGACGATTGAAAATCGGCATTGTTTCTTAATTACCAATTAGCGTTTAATCATCGTCGAGCAGGTGGGTCGTCAACCGGTCGATCATCGACGCCGATACACTGCCCGCCGATCGTCGGGGACTCCGCGCGCGTCGGGGCTACGCGTATACCAGCGTCCCGGCGAATAGCCGGAATACTGCGACGACGACTTACGACTCCGAGGATACGAGAGGATGAGATGAGAATGAGAAAAAAAAATAACGAAGAGCCGAATAAAGAACGAGATGGAGAAGGAGCGAAACGATGAGGTAAAGGAGAGTAGAATGAGGTGGGAGAAGAAAATAATTGGAAGACTCGATGAGTACAGTAGAATTTCTCATAAGTCGACGCCTGTAAACAGATTGACTGTGGATTTATATTTTTATAGATCAATGAAATTTTTGAATTCTTTCCATTTCTGTTTTTTTTTCTTTTCATTTATCTTTTTCAAATATATTTTTCGAGTGAGGAGCTATTGAGTGCATTCGACTGCACCCTCTAAATCAAACTTTCCAGCCTGTGCTCAAAATATTTCCATACAATAATAAGTAGTGACAAATTCGTTGCGAACAATTTGCATTGAAAAAAAAAAAATTAATTCCTAGACAAAATCGTTTCGCCGATTCGTCGAGTTACGAGATGACGTACTGTACCGCAATCCGGGTGCCAAGACTTTTCGAAACACGTACCAACGAGTAGAATCGATTGGCTTCGATAGCCGCGGCAACAGCACGAGCAGCACCGGTACCACCGGCACCAGCAGCGGCATACGTATTATTAATGTCACCGTTGGCATAGCTCGCGATTTTCTTTACGATCGTGGACCTGCCTACCGTCCTGCCTTCCATACCACGCGAACTACCTGCTTCTATCTATCGCGAGCCAATAAGAAGAGACTATAATATAATACGGGAACACGAGGAGAGAGGATAGTCGTACGCCCGTCGTCCGGAGAGATATACACAGCCCCAACGACAAGGACGACGACGACGACGACGACGACGACGCCGGTGATGCTATTCGAGGAGTATGAGACGCGAAAACGGGGGCTTATCTATATACGAATGAGAGAAGAGAAGCATCCTCTTGCTTCTGTTCGAAGCCAACCGAGCAATATCAGAAGCAAAGTGAGGGAGAGTTTGTCTGCTGTGCACCGAGACCGAAGCCTGCACCGCTCGCTTCCCTTCTGCGCTCTGCTCTCAGCGTAAACGGAGGCGCGCGCGCCAGCGAGCGCTCTCTTGCGAGCCTGCATCATTACCGGGCCAGCAGAGGCCCGCGGCACTCTTTGTACCCAGCACGTAATTTCTCCGCTATCGGAGACCGCGTTTCGCGTATTTCTACGCTTACACGGGTTGCCTGAGTCGCCGAAGAGTAAACCCCATCTCCCCTTCACCGCCCCTCTCCCCGATCGTCGCCAATAAGATCGGCAACGAGCATCGACAATGCTCTCGAGAACGTTGATGGACCATTCTAGTATTCAACGGCCCTGAAAATTGCCTTGTGACATTTTTATTCCTATTGGAAAGAACTTTAATCGGATTTGAATTTTTTTGTTCGTTTTAATCTTTTTTTGTTTAATTTTCTAAAGAAAATATAATTTGATTGATCCAGGATGGTGCTTAAAAGAAATGACGCCTCATGGTGGAATGTCTGACTTCTTTAAAACATATTTGAATCACAAAAAATATGCTTCAATGGTCGGAGCATTATTAAAGATCCCGTAGTCGATGAAAATATTGCAAAAACGATGTCAATGAAAATAAAAATCGATGAAGAATCGTTGCGAGAACGCGAGGCAAAAAACATTATCACAGCTATCCAAACAAAACCTCCAAGCTTGCCATTTCATTCTCCCCGCGAATCTCGCGAATACGCGGAAGAACGCAGACAAAACAAAAATTATACATCCACAACTTTTGATTGAATATTGCGGGGTAAAAAACGATCCGTGTCATTCGTGTATTGGCTCCGGGTATCGAGAATATTGGCACAAGCGAGAGTCGAATCCGAAATATAAAGAGGAAGGCGAGAGAGGGTGAATCGAGGACGAGAGTAACGAGGGAGGTGAACGGGTATATTTAGCGCAATGGGGTTGCAGGACGAACGGAAGAACCGTTCCGGAGGGGTGGAGGGTTGAGGAAGCGCGAGTTAGGGAAAGAGGAAAAAGGGCGAAAGCTGAGAGAGCGCGGCCCGAGCGCCCGAGAGAGGGCGTGGGAGGAAGAGGGGGTAGCCCCTTGTAAAATTTTCCCTTTACCTTGATGACAAAGAACCGAGAGCGTACCGGCGAACGGGCGAACCTCACTCAATGGAACGGACGAATGGTTATGGAAACAGCATTTAATTTGCATAGAAGGAGTCTCTTTGTCGAGAGACGCGAAGAGAGCGAAGAAGAACGAGCGAACGAGAGAGAGAGAGAGAGAGAGAGAGAGAGAATCCCGACGAGTCAGAGGGCGACCGAGCGATAGGAAGAGGGACGGAGCTCGAAGGGACGAAAAAAAACACAAGAAACGAGGGAGGTTGGGGAGAAGGGTAGTAAAGAGCATCTCGAGCGCCTTCTCCTCACTGTTGGCCCGATGTGAAAAGAGCATTGTCCTTTATCTATCGATTCGATCGTATATTTTATTCAGATTACGCGCTCCTAGCCAACGGAGAATCTCTTTATGATTAGACATCGCCGACGTCATTGTCCAGGCGCGAACGGCTTTGCGGGCCCACACTCGTGAGGACGCGCCGACGGGGAGGAGAAGAGGATGTTTCGTTCTCCTAACCCTTGGGAGAACTCTTCGTTACGCGTGTACTTCAATCTGTGGATTGCCAATTTATCCGAGAGCCTAATTAGTAGGATTGCGCATTTGTAGGATTTGCGAATCGAGAGAAGAATGAGGAAGGACATTAGAGGCCCTCGCGAGTCTTCGAATTTCGATACCATTGCGAGACGGAGCTTGACCGGTAGTTATCTAGCGGCCAATTGCGATATTGATACACGTTGGCTCGTCCTATTTATGTGGTGAGTTTGAAAAAATTCTTTGAATGAATATTTAAAGAGCCTACTTGTTGCCTTCATTTTCGAAAAGTATTTAAGAATGCTGCTCTCCCCTCCTCCTCCTCTTCCTGAGAACAGGCTCTCGTATCTATATGACAATTAAGCTTGGCAACGTGTTCGTTCGCCGACCGCTGCATCGTCCTGCACGTGAATATATATAGGGTGAATCGAAACCACAACGACTGGCCGATGAATAATGGTAGGCAATGAAAATTCCACGTACTCTTATCACGAAGCGAGGACTTGGTTCACGAGTGTTAATTAGCGTGATTGATCAACCTTGACCTCGTATCTCACGAGCACGAGTTGCTCGGCGATGCACATTGATACCAAATGTCCATCGCATTAACAATAACGTTAATGTCGATGCGTTTGCCGACGTTGAACTACTTCAATTACTTCTAAATACTCGAATGACTTGTGTCTGGATACTGTTCATTATCGTTCACTCTATTGCTTTTACGGTGAATAAAAAATGTACAAGGCAATCACGACCTAGCTATCTCCGAATTATCAATCAATCGATTAATCTCGCGCTGTGATAATATTTTGAGCACAGAAAGCTTTGAGAATAACGATAATTTAGGAAATAAGTGTTCGATACCGAAGTACTCGTCCCACTTGGCGCACAATGAACGTCAAACAATTTGGTCCAATCGATAATCCACACAAACGACTCGCATTTATTGCCCAGCCTGCGTATCTATATATGTGTACGAGGAAACAAATGAGGAAGGAAAAAAATTGAGCCGTACGGTGAATCAACAATCGTTTACGATGGGTAATCAGGCGACATCAAACGAGAGCGCCGAGATCATCAAGAGTAATTGTTTACCCAACGATTCTCCGCCTTCGTAAAACCCCGGGGTCGCGATTTCGTTTTTGTGCTTTCGCTACGTAACCCATATACATGTATATCGTTCATATAACGTGACTCCGGTGGTCCCGAACCGACCTTCCCATCTTTGTCACAACAATAATGTTAATTCAACCCTCCCCTACTTACTCACCCCCGGAGAAACCGTCCCGACAATTTGCCAGACACACAAAAAGAGTTGACAACTTGAAAGGGAAATCGAGCCTATTGACACAGGAAGGGCAAAAGGCCGGTCAGGGGATATATCGACATTAGCCGGCTCTTTCCTGCTTCGAGTCAGGGGGTTGCATGGTTTCCCATCTCGCTTCTCGGATCCGGACTCGCTTCATCCACTTCTCCGTCGACCAACGTCCCACCCTGTGCGCGGACCACCTACGCGACGACCCTTCGAAACATAATGCGTGGGGTGCGGAGTACCAAAGTCGATAGCCTCTGAGCAATATTCTCGACGGTCCCATCGACGACGATTGTTGCGTGGAATCATTGCACGATTAAGCTGATCGAAATACTCGAACAGTGCGTCACATTACAAAAACCCGCCGGGTGAATGAAATCACCCAAAGTTTTCATTCGGACCTACTTTGACAGAATGAAAATAATCGGATAATTGCCCAGTACTGAATTCAATCCAGCTTAGCGATGTATACCAGATTGCATCGGTTTCCAATTTAGACGAAGAAAAAAAAAACTCGTGCTTCATTCTTCGCGTCTTCCTGGGTCATCATCGAGTTCGAAAGTACGATCCGCGGGTCCGTTGCGTGCATTCGTCGCTGCGATCTTGTTTCACGAGGTTGCCCGAGTAGGGTAGGCGCATCGTTGCGAGACGGCACGGTCCGTATAGAAACGGTATCAACAGGCCGCATCTAGGAGCTGGAGCGGCCGGTCGATCAATCACCCAGGTTGGACGGGACTCCGTCGTTGGACGGGACTCTACAAGCGTGATCAAACTCACGGACGTTCTTCTCCGTTCTTCCGACACGCTGTATGTTGACCAGTTTGTGTATTCATTATCGAACGGGTAGCCAACATATTGTAACACAAAAATATAATTTGAAAAAATAATAAATCAGTCTATCTACTGTATTGCAATACGGTAGATCTGTAAAAAAAGGTGACAATTTTTCAATATTATGTTTTATCCTGAAGAGTTTCCACGATTTTATTTGTCTCGTGCTAAACGTCTGTGATCATGCTCGACGAACATCCGAACGCCGCAGGGAGCTGGATCAGAAAGCCAGGTAGTCCATTTTCCATCCACACGGTCTCACCTAAGAATCACCTACCGCAGTGTCCTCCACCGGTCGTCCCGAGCACTCCTTACCATGCACATATCCAAACTCAGACGACTCATCCGCCATTGCCGCACAGCATTTCCTTTCGCTAATACGCAGGTAATACCAAGAACACACGTTCCAACTAACGCATACGCGAACACGACAGTGAAACATGCACCTCGGTTCGCCCATGATACACGAGATGTTTATAGTCCCACACAACGTTCGTTCTCGCGAGAGACGACGCCGCGAATCCACATCCCCGACGTCGCCGCTCGCTCGCTCGCTCGCGCGTAACCCCGTCAGCCCAGGCCTAAAGTCTGTGACGAGATGTTTGTATCTCCGGGTTTCCCGTTTGATGGCGAAACTACGTAGCTAACTGCGACTGATTTGGCGGCGTGATATTGGGTAGCCGAGAGTCCTGCAACTACGAAACCCGGGGAACAAAGTTAGTTGATGAGTCTGTGGGTGGTTTTCCTCTCTGTGTCTCCGTCACTCTTGCTCCGCCATCCGTTGAGACGCGCGTAGCGTGGTGTATACCGAGAGGGTAGCTGAGTCGGTGCAGTTCGGGGAGGGTGAAACGGGGAGGCGGAGGAGGTGAGACGGTACGCACAAGGCGAGGAAGAAGGATGGATGATTTCGAAGCGGGTTCGTGTCTTCCTTTCTCGATCGCTTTATGGCGCCGTCATCAGCGAACGAGAGAGAGAGAAATAAAGAGAGCTAGAATGCTCGGCTTCGTGTACAGACAGAAGGCGAAGCACAAGAGAGAAAAGCGAGAGAGCAACGTGAACAGACAGCGAGTATACATCTTCCGTCCCACTCCTATATAGATATTTAACGGGTGATGTTACCCTCCACCCCACCGTGCATCACTGTCCCGCGCGCATCAACCCTCAAACCTCCAACCCCCGCGATTCCGGCCCGTTCCCCTGCCGATCCTCGCCCTTCCGCTTTCCCTCGCACCCCGTTTCCCCCCCGTTGCTGCTTCAACCGCTCCCTCAGCGAGTTACCTCTTCGTTACCGTCTCTTTAGTATCACATGAACCAATAAACATCTTCTTTGATGTCGGCTGCGCATTAATTAGTAAACGACAAAATTGTATTTAAACAATGGAGAAAGATCGCAGAGCCCGCGTAAAAGTGAGAGTAAAAGAGAAACATCGATGGGCGAGCGAAGAGGGTTGGAGAGGGAGGAATATATAGACTGTGGTGCCGAGAACGAGGACCGTAATGGAAGGGGGAGAGAGTGAGGGTCTAGCGAGAAGTTTCCAAACAAACGGCGTTCAAGTAGTTAGCGAAGAGGTTGGCCGAAATTATATTCCTTCGATGCTGCGAAACTGGCAAAATGGACGATCTTGCTCTTTGTGGGGTCGCGTCTGCCGTTACCGGTAGCGAAATCTTGTTAATTCACGAGATAAACATCGACGTCACGGTGTCTAAATTTCCTCGTCTCTTTTGATTTTCCGACTTTCCACCGAGTTCGTCAAGTTTGTCGGGATAATTGTTGAGACTCGGAGATTTCGATTTCGTGTCCAGCTTGTCTGATTATGAGATTCTCATGGGACGTTTATATCCACGTGCGAATTATTAGAGACAAGCAGGAAAGATAGCGACGGAGAAAATTTAAAGGTTGACTTTCGAGATAATTTTCGGATTATTTTAGTAAAACGGTAAGATTATAAAAACCGTTTTTCTCAATCAAGAGATTATACGAGCATGAAATCTTAGAAAAAAAATTTCTCTGATGGCGCTGTTCGACAGTGATTATAGATATGTAATTGAAACCTATTTCCGCAACGGGAAGTCGATCAAATAATTAATTTTGCATAATTGTCGTTGTAATTTATATGAATGAAAGGTTGTTCCCATCATCCCCATGAAAACCAAGCTTATGACAAAATCGAAACTCCTGCTATCAAATGATTAGACCAACGTCAAAATTCGCTCGATCATTACAACACAAACCTCATAATACCGAATCCGACGAATTCGCAACGACCTCCCAATGCACGACGATGATTATGACGATTTGATAGCGCCGATAATTTCGTCGAAGGTAAAATGTCTCCGCGCATTTGTGAAACGGCAATGAAGCAATGGCCCAATCGCGAAATCCCCGTCACAATGGCAGCACGGCCGACATAGGAAGTTCCCGCATGATACCCTGGCAAAGGGGTGGATCCTGCAGGATTCCGGAGGCAAGCGCGGTGGCTCGCTCATCCCCCGCTCAGAGGCCATCAAAACCCGTCGGACAACAGCGAGAGAGAGACGGAGATGACGCATTTCCAAATGATCGTGGACCCGGGGACCTCTGTAACAACCCCCCCTACGGTGTATGGAAGGAGGACGCGAGTGAGCGACCGACGCTGATTGCGAACATCCCACGTCTATTTATATAGCTTAACCGAAGCGAAACACAAGCAAAATATCCCTTTAAAGGATTACGTCAATACAGATCGGGCTCGGTGAAGGCAGAGCGCAGCAACAACTGGCCGACGGTTCGTCCGTGCCAAGAGAAACGGGAGCTGGAGGGCTCTTGGTTTCGCGTATTCGATTCATTTGTATCTGTCGTGGATATCGGCGAGAGAGGAGTAGAGGAGGGGCGCCACAAGAGGGTTGGGCGGGTTGTGACGTTGCCTCAAAATCAATCAAAAGCGTCTGGCTTCGTAGGCAGATTCACGGGTATTAATCGCGGCTTTGGTTAGACACTGTACACGGAAAGCTCACACAACGCTAGCGCCAGTATCGCAATGGATTCGGCTATCGCGCATTGATACACCGCAATGGAAACCCAAAACCCGTCGGCGATTCACGTGTCACAACATTCATGGACCAACGAATCGCCTCCCTTTTCCGATATTGATTTATCGTCTCAACCTGCGCTCGTAACGATTCGACGAAACAACGATAAACAAAAAGCAACAAAAATAACAGCCCTGCACTGCACCGTAAATTCGAGGCCGAGATAGTGCGAGTGCAGTCGATAGTTGAGGGTTTGGAACACGTTGGACGGAAATTCACGAAGTTTGGAAGGAACCAAGTTCGGGTTTGGGGATGGTTGAGGAAATTGGGGGCCCCCGAAAATTTGGCAGCGTCAACAGAGATATTAATTAGTCGAATCTCCGGGAGTTTGCGGAGCAGACTAGCCCGGACTCAGGTCGGCTCGGGCACCGCACTTTCCCGTTTAGATTTACGTAATACCGGTTCACATGTATTAGTCAGACGCGCGGATAAACGGGGGAGTTTGAGGCTGAGCCTGCAGCGTCTCCGGTTTCTTACCCGTGTGTCTGTCGAACGTTGAGGCTCTCTGAGCACACACGGCGCGCATAGATAAACCTCTGATACCGGTGGTACATCGAAATACACGTGAGTGCGATGTGCCTACGTAATGTTCGGAATGAACTTGCCCGGGCAATGTTACCGCACTGTGGATCATATTGGTTCTGGCTGTGAGCTTCTTCGAGTAGCGAGATGGTTTCCCGGGAATGATCGCTAGACGATAGTCCCGGCAAGTATTGGCATAGGCGGTGATTGTGGGGTATAATGAAGAGACGGACCTCCGGGCTTATCAATCTTCCGAGTAATCATCGGTCTGGAATAGCACCAAGATATTAGGGATCTAAGGCCATCAAAATACAATTATTTTTAAGTTTCACGATTCATAAAACCATACATACCGTAAAATTGACCAATGACGAAAACAAGGAACAAGTAGAATAAGAAGGAGAAGAAGAAGAATCATAAGATCCTGGCCGTGACTCTATCTCACTCCTTTGCTCTCTCTCACACACACACACGTCTCTCCCAAGCTAGTTGTGTACCCCGGCTCGTCGATATCCCGCTCGAGCTTCGGCTTCGCCAGCACCTCCATTGCCACCGGCACACGCCATCAGCAATGCGCGGTACCTACATCTCCACCTCTATTTCTCATCCTCATCTTCCTCCCCGGCCCTCGCCGCCTCACCTTTCGTCTTCCACCGAAGCGCCGTCTCACCCGTACACCCGGGAATATTTAGTCAGATGAGGAGACTCGAACAAACGCCTCTAAGGCTTTCTATTAAGCCGACTCTTTGATGTGAGCTACCGGAAAGCGCTTTGCCGGTCCCCGCTTGCGCTTCGCTTTTCCTCCACCGAACCCGTTTCCTCGCCCCGGTTCCACCCTCAACCGCTCTTCCTCCCTTCCTTCCTTCCTTCCTGTTTTCCTTCTGCCTCTGCTTTCGCGTCGCACACTCGGGTCGGGCTTCCGCCTCCGCTATCTTCAACGACGCAATGCCTCCACAACCACCCGCCACCTCTTCATACCCCGCTGTCGGATCTTCTTGCGATGCAGCGACTGAAGTCGCGAGGAGAATCGCGATAGGAAAATAGGGCGAGTACGGGCGAGAGAGAAAGACGGATATAAAATGTAACTCACGGGGCAAATGAAGACTAAGAGCCGGAGCAGGATGGTAAAAGATAAACTATGAGATCCGAGACAGATACTATGCATCCGAAAACCGAAAGACCGACTGCAAGCTTTCCACCGCCCCTCCCCAGCCGACCTACAACTACTCTCCGTGTTACTATTTTCTCTGTCTCTCTCGTTCTCTCGTTCTCCTTGCGACTCAGCTATTCCGTTATGTGGAACTTCGTGTGCCGCATCGAGAAGCACATCACACCCTCCGCACCTCGCGCTTCTCCACCGTAGGTTCTCTGTTTATTCCCTCGTAATACAGAAATTCCTCAACCCCCCGGTTTCACTCGCTCAGAATTTCTACTGTTTGCTGCAGTCAAAGCGACTTTTAGCTCGGATCTCTAACTTCCTCCATCCGTATTTCTCTCTCTCCCTGCTCCCTCCCCGTCTTTACCTCTAGTGGCGTTGCCTCGTGTCGAGTCTCGGGATAACATACGAGAGTCGAATTCTTTTGTCATATGTATGCATTACATCTCGAAGATAAAATCAAATGAAATAAATATTTTCCCATCATAACATTAATATATAATTATTATGAATAATGTATTTGACCTCATCTTATTATATTATATATTTCGATAATGTGGTCGTGCACATATTCACGTTCGTTTTTATATTACTTAATACCATAATCCTGTTATGATTAAATTTATCTTATTACTCTGAAAAAAAATAATGATCAAAATATAGAATAAATGAAAAAAATAATAAATTGAAAAAAGTAAAAATCACGAAAAACCTACACGCAGGTGGAAGCGGATTAGCGACGACGAATGACGAACCGACCGAGTGTAACTGCCGCACCGAGATATGCAACGGGGCAACTCGTTCGCGCTCGTGCGTATGCTTAAAATTGCTTCGGGGCAACGAGACGACGTCTTAATAAGTGCGGTTGCGGGATAAATTTTCTTTCGCGAAGCAATGCGCGGTGACGTGCATCACGAGAAACACATTGCACCGAGTAACGTCGAAGAGCGCGCAGCGGTGCATCTCTCTTAGGATCCGGTTGTTGCAGTGAGAATGCGATAGGTACGCATTACGCGTTTATGAAAATAATGCAGTAGGTGCAAGTGCGCGAAACGCAAGCTTCGGGACTGCGCGATGAAACTGACCGTTTCGTCGGTGCGTTAGGTTGAAAATTCGCTGCATCAACTGCGGTCTTGCAGTCACTTTCATTGTTCCGTATATTTATTTTTATACGCGTATATGGGGTTGTATATACATATGGTTGATGCAGTTTTCAGCGAGTATTGCGGTTGCTGAAATGGACTTTGCGGCCACAGGCGCGCCATCTGCGATATGTGAAGTCGGGGAGCGAGCGGATTGAGGGAACGTCATGAGAGTAATGTGCTCGAGGTGAGTTCGTGATACACACGCTCGTCAGACGTTGGCAAACGATTACGCAGTCGAGGGCAGTCAACGGTTGATGCCTCGGTCAAGTATTCGAATAAACACGGGGTTGAGGATCGAAAAGAGTCGCGCACATGCTGTCGCGCGACTATGCACAACTGGGTAATCCGGGACAATAATGGAATTTCTTGTTTTTCGATGGTCCGACCGAGACTGGCATTGAGAATAATTCGTGCTCTTTGTACGAGGAACCACGAAGAGTATAATAAGAAAACTCCAATTCATCACAAGTGGTCGATAAATTATTTATTCATTTGAATGTATATTTTACGGTGTGAGCAGTGACTCGTTTGAAATAAATGTTCGAGTCGTTGCGAGTTGGTAGATTAGTTTTTACGAAATAAAAATTTGTCATACGCTTTTCTGGATTTTTATCTTTTTACAATTATTTTGAATAAATCGACAATGAAGTAATTCAATTGGATATTGAATTTCAAGGCAGCGGATTCTTTTCGAATTCGAAAATGACTAATTATGCTGTGTTTAAAATCGTTGAACAATAGTTATATCTCTTGTTCGATGGGTTTCCAAAGTTCGAAGCAGCAGCAGCAGGTAACAAACGTCGAATATAACGGAGAGACAACGAGAGTGGACGCCCCCGGGGGCGATGCCGGATGCTCGGACCAGAGTCTCGCATTGCCCGGGCAGTAGGCTAACTACGATAGAAAGTAGGTCCCTCTCCCACTTGCCCTCCCGCCGGCTGTCTTTTTATATGCTCGTACCACTGTACCGCGCGACGGTAGGCCCATACCGAGCCATATACGATGAGATAATGGTTGACGCACGTCATTAAACTCAAACGTCCGAGCGTTGCATTGCAATCCAACAGCTCACGAGCCAATGCATCCTGGTGAGTTATATCTGTTTAATTATAAAATAATTTTTTATCCGCGAAAAAACGAAAAAATAAATACAAGAAATTTAAGAAAATAGCAATAATAATAATAATAACGCAATAACGACCGACGAGTTCACGTGTTTGGGCATTAAATTGATAATCGAACGTACGTTCAACGCAGAAGACCGAGACATTATTGAGCCGTAATATAAATTTTTTTCTCAAACAAACTTTACGATAATTCAAACCGATATCTCCACCGATGCGTAAATTCCACACGAGAAAATCTAATGATTTTTCATAATCGTGGAAAACTGTGATACATTCGAAAAGTAATGAAATTCTTGAGTGCAACGGATATATCAGACGCGTTTATACGTATGTATACATGTATAGACGTGCGGGTAATGTACGTAAGATCAGAAACGTTTGTTGGCGATAAAACCGCGGTTATGCCGTGAGTCCCGGGTGTAAAGCCACGAAGCCAAAAGGCATCAACTGAAAAACAAACAGGGTCTGGAGATCCGTGTGTATATCAACGATGAGACGAGTTTCCAAGATGCAGGCACATACGTCACATCAAATATCCACATGGGGCAGTACATGGATCCATGGGGCGTTTCGTCCCAAATTATTCGATCGACGGACTTTTATGCCTTGATATTGTCGATGATTTTTTCAAAGTATCCTCTGGATCCTACGACCTCGCTCTTTTTTTAGGTTTTTTTAGATCACCCCTTTTACTCACCTCACCCCATTTTTTTGATCAGGAGTGAACTGCTATCGTGCTATTTTTCAGTAGGCTCACTTTTTTTTACTTAAAGAACCGAAAAAATCGATTGTCCATCGGAAATCGTTAGAATATCGATTTCTTGCAACGTGAATTTATGTTTATCCTCTCTTCTATAAAAAACCATCATCATATATTGAAATTTGAAAAAAATCGATGAAAATTAAGAAAAATATTAGTATCATGAATCTCACGCCAATTTCACGAAACCAGTTGCTCATTTTCGATGAAGTATCTGAGAAAAAACGTTGATCTAATAAAAAAAACGGGCTGATAGCAGATCGCCAGCGACTTGAGACGAAATTCCCCATATACATTTCGTCCCCGTGTGCGCGTGTGGGAGCGCGCAGACAGACGAGGACCGCGCGAGGATGAGACACCGAACGTCGACTCCGTGCGAGACGAAGAGACGCTGCTGGTGCGGTAACGAAAAAGAAGTGGCCCGGAGGCTACCTTATGTTTAAACGTTTCTACAAAGCAAACCAAATAATGTTAAATAGCGGGGCGTCGTCGCAAGCGCGGGTCGAGTTTGTGCCGGTTTTACCGAGCCCCGGCTATCCTCTTCGATGTTTGTTATAACATTTACTTTGGTGCGCCACTGTTGGCCGGTTTTACGGGCCAGTACGGCGGTGCGGGCACGCGGTTACCGTGGAAAAACGTGCGTGCCAGATATCCTTCACGGCTCTTACGACTCTTTTCCGCCATTGCGTATAACTCACTTTGGTAGAGAGGCTGCTGCGCGGTCGTGGATCTTGCTTGCGCTGCTGCTGTCTGCTGCTGCTGCTGCTGATGTTGATGACGGTGATGGTGTTGCTGGCGGTGAGATTGGTAGCGAGTACAGCCACCGAAACCGTGTGTGTACATACCGCGTAAACGCTTCAACGTTCGCCGGGCGTGCACGCGCGGATTAGCTACACGCGCGTGAGATCCAGCCGGAATTTTTGCCCGATACTCCACGCTCGGTGTGGTGCGCGTCGGTTACGCGATTATCCTTTTTCGAACGTTGAATATAACCGCGTTTCCTTATGGTCCTAAATGGTCGGCGCGTCGGGCGAGCCGGAGCGGCACGATTGCCGCGGAGACTCGACGCGTCTTTAATGAGTCACCTGTGATCGATTTTGCGCGAATGTTTGATCGATCGGCAACGAACGCCCGGAGACGGTCAAGAATTCCCGGGTCTCGGCGACGGTTCGCGCCAAATGGAATCGCTTTCCGCTCTGAGAGAAATTATATATATATAGGGATTTTATGGGCTTCTATGGTTGACGTGTATTTGGTCGATGAAAAATATTGCGAGTCTGTCCGCTGTTGGATTAATGTTTAGGTGCGGAGAAACCCGGCTAGCGCCTAGGGTTTCTGTGTACTATCCCTCTCTCTCTCTTTTTTACTTGGTATCTCTGTCGTTAAGGGGTTATATCTGGTTGTTTGGGTCGAAAAAAAATGACATTTTTCAAGTCGATTTTCTGCAAGCCGCTACACACGCATGCAGAAGCCTTTAGAGCCCCCGAATGGATGATTTGCTATTCGTCCGACGAGATTAATTTTATCGGCGAAAAACCTACACCCAAAACTTTACACGCGGTTATGTCGGAATTATGTTCTTTTAAAAGTCTGGGAAATTATATCGTTTCGTATGGAAATATTTCCCGCAAACAACTAGACATAACCCCTTAAACACATTGGTTTCGTCACTGCCGCGAGTGAATATCAATCAATCCGCAGAGCCCTTTACGAGCCCGACGGAATCACGTCGATGACTGGAACGCGCATGCACCCGCGCGAACGAGCGATTCTCCTCTCATTCCGTTTCAGAGAGAATTGTTAAGCTAAAATTACCACATGGCTCACTTTCGCTCCCCCTCTCTCTCTCTCGCTCTCGTCTCTTAACACTCGACTGACTGTCTCAAAGCACACACGCCCGTGTCTCATCGCGGATGCTCACGTGAAATCAGCGCCTCGCGTACGTTCGGTATTTTGTGCGTTCGGAGCCTGTGCGTGGGCGTATGTCTTCCAACGGAGTAGGACTTCAAAGAAGGATTAATTTTCGAAGTTGCTGGAAATCGTTAATGCTCGTTTCGGTTTTTCGTCAGTCAACGGTAAAATTTCCGGTAAGGAAAAATCGTCGACCATCTATGAAATTGCTAGCAATTACGTCAAACATGATCGAGTATTGAAAATAATAATAATAATAATAATATAATGTGTAATAATAAGTTTAATAATAATAATAATTATTATTATTATCATTATTATTATTATTTTTATTACTATTATTATTATTATTATCACCATTTATACGCAGACAACACTAACAATTAGCGAAAAAAAAAAAAAATTGCCGCGAAACAAGCAAAAAAAAAAAACACGAGAACTTATTCCACGACCCAATATTTAAGAAACGTGATTCCTCGTAATTCCACAATTTGATCGTTCAACAGGTTATCCATAAGCATCGATGTATCGTCCGACGTTCGTGTTTCCAAATACGTACCGATGTCCCGACTTGGACGTTGCGTCTCGTTGTCACAGGTGCAGAACGGGAGAGGGAGCGGGGGGAGACGAGAGATTTTGTTAGGGAGAAACAAGAGGCATCCCGTTGCCTCATTCCCATCGCCCGGGGATACAGAAAACCTGGTCGTACGCCACGTTGGAATCGGCCAAGAGGGGGGGAGGGGGCCGCTACGACCGTAGGAGCAGCGAGCGAAACGAAGAACGAGAAATAGCGAAGGAGACAAGGCACCGCCGGGCGATTGAACGCGGGGCAGGCGGCGTGCTTCACCGAGTTAAGAGGCCTTCTCATTTAATAGTTTAATCGAACCGAGCAACATTCCAATTAACAAGCCATGTGGGTCTGCCGCGCGCGCGCGCGCGCGTGTACAACGACGTCGCAACGCCGCGCGTTGCACCGACGCTGCACCATCGCCGTCACCGTCACCCGTAGCCGCGCCGCGCCGCCATCATTGCGATCATCGCCGAGGAACCGTCGAACCATGTTTTATTGCGTGCTATAAAACTGAGCTTGTTCGAACGGGCAACAACGAAGACGGCGACGAGAACGCCGGGGGTGCGGCATGAGGTGGACGAGAAGGTAGTCCGGGATGGGTAACGAGCGAATAGCAAGACGTTATAATAGAAAGAAGAAGAAGAAGAAGAAGATGAGAGTAGCGACGAGAAAAATTTCGCACGTAATAAAACAAACGGGGCAGCCACCTCGGTCGCCGGGGAGAAGGATGCACGTTGATGCAAGGACGTTGCCACCGGGATGCAATGGTGCGTATTCGCACAACATGATGGTACCAAATGAGTACATACATATGGATATATCTATGGGAGATTTCGTCCGAAATTATCGGATTGAAACCCTTCTATGTGATCGATGATTTTTTTAAGCATCCTTTGGATCCTACAAGCTCACTCATTTTTTCAGATTTTTTAGAGAAAAATGAAATTTATCTTGCGAAAAATCGATATTACGATTGTCTTCGATAGGCAATCGATTTTTTGGTCTTTCTTTCATAGAAAATTATAGAAAATAATTTCAAAATCGATCGTCCGTCGAAAATATTTGAAATATCGATTTTTTGCATGATAGACTTTATTTTCCGTTTTTTTCAGATAGGAAACCTGTGAATAAAAAAATGGACCAAGGCCAGGGAGGTCCAAAGAATCTAAAAAAAAAAAAAATAGTAAGATCCCAAGATCCAAAACGTAGTAAAAAAAATGATCGACCACAACGGGTCACAGAAGGGTTTCAATCTGTCGTTCCGGGACGAAATGGCCCATATGTCTATAGGCACGACGATCAACCTGAATCGTTCCGTCTCGCTTCGCCCGCCTAGTTTTCCCAGCACCGGTTACAGAGCAAATCTGCGGCTGCGAGTAGAAAGGCAACACACACACGAGCATCACAGAAGCACCATCCCGAGGCGAACACTGGTATGGGTGACCGCGGAAAAACATCTTTACATCGTTCCACGGCAGTACGGACGTACGCGGCGTATGTATATGTATACGCAAGACGACGAACGAAGGGAAGAAGGGAGGGGAGAGAGAAGGAGGTAGAGGATTCTTGCCCTAACAATTATCTCTAATGGCGCACGATACTATAAATCGACATGCGCATAGAAGCCGAGCTCGGGGTCCGGCCGATGTTCCTCCGACGTGGGCAACCCGATGAAATCGGACTCCGCCACGTACGTAGGGACTCCTGCTGGTTACGCTGGCTATACGCACAAACGCGTCTGCGGATTCGCGAGAACCTCCGTAGCCAAGTACAGGAAAGATAGTGGATTACAGAAAATGCGTGTGCGCACGCGTTTCTGATGCAGCTCCCGATGGCAATGAGGGAGGTGGGGAGGGATTTGCCAGAGACGCGCAGTACAGTTGGTTCTCGCCTAACACATCGTTTTTCTTTCGTATTGATTTTGTTGAATAGATTTGGAGTTAATTAATGATAATTTCGTGAATATTCTCACTCGGAAAGCTGACGCTTAATGGATCTGAATCCCTTCCCCCTTCTCTCACTCCAATCGGGCGAGCAGAGCGAGAGTTTCGGAAAATTCATTGATCCAAATGAAAAATGTATTGGTTATAGCGAGTTTGTATAAAAATCGTATCGAAATAATAAATAATCCACGTATCACGATCAAGAACGTTGCATAAAATTGGCGAATAGACGGTAATGCGAGACAAGCGCGAGTGTACTGTACAAGCGATGGTTTTACCGATGTACCCAGCTATGCTCAGACTTGTTGTGTACGGCTGAACGGTGTGTACAGTGTGCGTGTGCTACGCAGCATCCCATCTTGTCTATAATGCCTCTTGGACGCAACGAGCTCGGGTTTGTTCGAGTCTGTTCTCGAACACCGGCGCGACCGCCACGTGATGTTGATCGGCTTATAACAGTTTCTGCTACAGAATCACCGTCGAACATTATACCGAACGGCTCGGCGGAAAGCGAGGCAGAAGCACAGAGAGAAAAATCTTCGGCGCAGCAGAAGAAGGAATCTACCGGTTGTGTAAGTAGCGGCACCTGACTGCAATGCCGATGCGCCCCGCAGGCCGGAGTCTATACTTCGGCCGATAGAGGTAAGTCGAAAGAATACCGGGAGAACTACACCACTTAACCGGTATACAGTGTAACAATGTATTTTGTATATGAATAATAATAAATAATAATAGTAGTGATCGTAATAGTTGAATGTAATTTAATTGTAATAATATTGATTCGATTTATATATATAATTAATATTGTCAATAGAACTATTAAATTATATAACATTGATTCTTATTATCTATTTTTCACATGTTTATATGTATATAATATAAATCAATAATAATATCGATTACAATTGATAATATATTAATAATATTATAGTAACATTATTATTACTATATTGCAGGAATATTATTATCATAATTCTATATTGTATACAGCATCTATCTAATAAATAAAATATGTACTACCTATAATACTCACTCGATGTAATATACGCACTAATGATAAAACCAAATAAGTCTCTGTACGGGACACTCAGCTAGTTTAATCGAGCAAAATACGTTCGATCCGCGCTTGCGATCTACGCACCGATACGGAAAACAAGAGGACGCGCACCTGTTCGACCGTGCTTGCCGTTGAGGAAACATCGAGCAAAGACACAGGTATGAAGCTCCAAAAGAGGACAGTCTGTTACAACATCCAACCGTTTCTCTGGGCATCCGTGTGGCAGATGAAAGGGAATTTGACCGCGGAAATTGTAAAATACTATAACGATCTAATTACCACGTTCGTAAGTTCTGACTCGGTATTTGTTTTTTTTTCTCCCACATCCGTATGAGTTTCGTCGTAAAAACCAATAGTGTGATGGATCTTTGTACAATCGAGTCTCTTCTACTCAACGCTGTACGTCCGTGCGAGAAGATTTTTTTTTCAATTTCTATTTCTATTTTTTTTTTATTATTCGAACTTGTTGAATCTTTCGAAGTTTTTTTATTGATTTTTTTGTTCGCCTCGTGTTTGTGAGGGGGCGTAGTAAGGCAGCGAGTAACGAGTCGGTGAAAGGAAATTAGATATTCGATCTGTTGTCGAGTGTCGCATGATTTACAACTCTCCCGGTGGACGGCTACCTTTTGCTATATGGCAATGCGAACCATCTCGCGGGAGAGATGAGACGGTCCGATAACGACTCGAGGGAACCCAAGAGATAGGTGACAAATGATATAGCCTCGTGCCGTTAGTGCGTTTCGTTAATGCAACTTCATTTTCCATGCTTTGACTTTTGATACTGGTTATAAGGTTTGTGCTGTTACTGGCAGCTTCGACTCACTCACGCTCACACGCACACAGATACACACACGCGCACACACGCAGTGAAACGAACACACATGCAGTTACGATTGGGACTGAGAGTCAGATGGTCCTCTTGTCTCTTCAATCGCAATGTACTCGGCACGGTAGCAATACATGCAAGTCCATTCTCCATTATTCATTCCAAAACGTAAGAAAAAAACAAAAATGTATGACGATCTGCTCGGAGGGTTGAAAATATATGAATGGCTCAAATGCAAAGTTTAAAATTTATCGAAAAAAAATCAAGATTCTCAGCTTTGTCGCGTACCGAGAAAATTTTTCATTACAATTTGTCCACCCCAATGATAATGTCGTGCAAATCGGATTACATTGTAAAATTCAATCCTTCCATTATGGTGCAATCACCTGTGAAACATTCATAGATTTATTGTCCCACACAATAAAGTACTTGTAACCGTGATTAAATTTATTTCTCCTCAGATTTTTTAATAAAAAAATCACATCATGGATCCGCAATGTGGGATCAGCCTGTACTAAATAATTCTAAATCGTAACGTACATGATTACGCCTGAAGGGATAAAACGTTCGTCGGTACACGAAAGGGTGAGAAATCTTCGCTCGCGTACTTTCGTGTAACTCAATACATACGTACATACATAAATATGCATGTACGTGCCACGAGCATTGTAATGCCCGATACCGCATGAAAAAAGTAAAAAATAAACGAAAAATATAATAAATAAAAGTAAACGGACGGAGCTCGCACTATGTAGCTCGCGCGGCGCCGTTGACGTCGCCAGGGAAGAAGTGTACATATGGGTTCAAGAGCTCCGCAGCACTCTCGGGGCTCTCCGCGTTAGCGATAAATAACGCGGCCGCTCAGGAAATAAGGGAATGAACGCGAGACGCGTGAGGCGAGAGAAGAGCCCAACACTCGCGCACACATATGGACTTTACACGGCGTGTAAAGTATTAGAGAAGACCGCGAAAGGGGCGAGGGGTGTGTGAGGGTAGGGAGTCAAGTGGAAAGGAGACAAACTGGACAGACAGGAAGATCCTGCGAGCTATGGCGGTAGAGGACGACGACGAAAAACAAGAAGAAGAAGATGAAGATGAAGAAGAAGAAGAAAAAGACAACGAAGAAGAGGTAGAAGAAGAAGAGGAGGAAGAAGAGACGAGGAAAAGTTGGCGCGAGTAAGAAACCGATGGGAAGATAGATGAAGAAAATTTTTTTTTGAAGAAGAAGAAGAAGAATGAGAAGACGAGGAAGAGTCGACGGCGGCGGTGGACGACAGAGAGGCCGCAGGAAGAATGAGGATAAGTCGCGCGGCGGCGGCGACGGCGTCGGCGTCGGCGGCGGCATGGTGTAGAACTTGGAGAACGTAGAAGGAGCGTTATATACATCGTGCTCGTATACCACGATTCGTGACGTTACCTACTATGTATTATAACCCTGTACTTACCCACAGCTGAATCTCTCTCTCTCTCTCTCTCTCTTTCTCTCTCGCTTGGACAGCGACGCCGGTGTACATGCGTATCCGCAAACGCTACAAATATACATGTGCAATGTACACGTGCATTAAGTACAGCACGTTTACACAGCGACGAGAACGAGTGAGTTTGTGGCTTCGAGTAATCGTGGTTTCCAATTGGCGAGATACTTGTTGAATCCATTTATGGATTTCTTTCATTATCATCATTATTATTAATTAATTAATATTTGATTATGTTTGAAGATATGAATAATTTAATTAAGATATTGTTGGACCTTGATCGATGGGGTAGGATGGATTGATAAAGGGAATAATGCACTTCTTTGTTGCGCATGATGTATTTTTTATTTTGAATTTTGAACTCCAATGAATAAATTTAAATTTATCGCATCAGCTGTTCGAAATTTCGGTGATAACTCAAATTCTTGATAGACAAATGAGATTGCTATGGGGAATGATATCCGGGAAGCTATTTAGAAAAACCATCGTACGTTATTAAGCGATGAATGAATTATACGGGGAGAAGAAAAAAACTATCAATCGTTTCTTCTCCGTTCGATCTTACGCGTTGGCTCACGTCACTCTCCCGTGGAGACGAACCCGAGACACCGGGCATGACGATCGAGATATTTGTTTTAGAAATTGACAGGTTAACGTGCCACTGCTGACCCGTCGATATATATATACGTATCTACGGTCCGTGATGTATAGCCACGCTGGTATAATACACATTTGTTGCACGAAACGTGTTTTAATGAATCACGGAGCTACCACCCGTACGGAACTTGAGCAATCGCGTCCGTTATAATCCGTTGTAATAGGACATTCGATATAAATAATTCATATCACAGATTGAAAAAAAAAAGTAAATAAATAATAATGGAGTGTCAATGTAACATTTGTTACAATGATTTATTTTATTTATATTCTCCGATGAAAATAAATAGTATCGCATATTTCTTTCAACTTGAAGGAAATAATTAGTCCATCGGTCCGACAATTCTATGAATAATGAAATAATTTGAATAATTAGTCAATAATTTGGGAAATTTCGTCGTTGGCATGATAATTTTCCGAAGAAACTACAATTGGTTAATTATTTTAAACAATCGAAATAATAATCAAATGACTAAATCACCAATCTAATAATTGAAAGAATTATTTGATAATGTGTTGATACTTAATAACCAATCCAACAGTTGAAATAATTATTCAATTATTCGTTAAATTTCATCGCTGGTATAACAATTTTCGTAATAATAATTCCATCAAATCTAATAATTGAAGTAATTGTTCAATAATTTCCTTTATTTCGTTACCTCTTCCCCGAGACTGACCCTTCTCGAAATTACGCACAAACGCAGATGCATTCTCGCGCTCTCGTTACTCAACATATTCTCGCTGTTACCTAACGGTGCGTGTGTCTCGTGTAACAGCAACGAAATTGAACTCGCGCGCGTGCAATCCGACACACGTGTACCATCTCCGACCGCTGTCTTCCTACATCCCCGAGCTTAGCGCTGACCCGGGAGCGCGTGTTCGCCAAACGTGTGAAAACAAATTAAAAACAACAAATTATTCAAAAACAAAAAGAAAATTTAAAAAAAAAAACGGAGAAAGAAATTGCGTGAAAAATGACGATGAAGGATGAAATGAGGAAGAGGATGAGGATGCGATGATTATAAAGGCTCCCCAACGCAGCATTAGAAAGTGGGCAGTGTGCGGAGAGAAGCTTTCGCGCTGTGCAGACGGACAGCCGGTAATTAAGATGTCTACTGTGTGCGCGGCTCGGTTCGAAAGAGCTGCGCGAGATCCCGCACAGCCGTACGAAACCAACAGAGCGAGTAGAAGAGAGAAAGAGAGGGAGTGAGAGAGAGTGAAGGAACGATGATGATAGCGCAAAAAGCTGTACGTACAACATTCAACGTATGTCTTCTGTCTACGATGTATATAAGTTGCGTCTTCCTTCTCGTCGTCGTCGTCGTCGTCGTCGTCGTCGTCGTCGTCGTCGTCGTCATCATCGCACGCTGCGGTGTTCCCGCGATTCCGTCTTGATTTCCCCGTATTTTCTGTCTCGCCAACTCGCGTCCCGTTGGACAGCCAATTTCACGCGCAAGAATTCAACGACGTCAGCAATTGTCGTTCGCGATAAAAGGCGAAATTATTAAATTCACGAAGTTGACGCGAAACGCGAGAGTTGCGCAATCGCCGACGTCTTCATGGGATAATACGAATGCAGGTCACTGTCCCGATCTCGAATTTTTAGAAGCAGGTTCTCGCAGACTTTCATGTTCCGACTGATAAAAAAAAAGCTGCAACTTAAAACTTGCAGCCCGCTTCTTTCGAATTCGAGTTAAAAATTATAATTAAAATGATGGAAAAATTGACGGTCCACCGTCGATTTTCAGCGAAACAGTGGATTACGAAGAAAGCTATTGGTATTGTACGAAGAGTGGGACCAAAGGTGCACACCTGGTTCCACCTGCAGCCGCGCGACCATGAGAATGGGAAGAGAGCCCCACCGCTCCTGCGTGTGCAGTGCCAGGATGGCTCAGCAGAAAGGGATTCTCCGTGGCCTTGCGTCGCTACAGGCTGAAGAGGGAAAGGACAAGGCGCGCTGTACGAGCCCGCGAGGCAACGAAGAAGGACAGAAAACACGAGATAGATCGAGGAGATTGAAACGAAGGGAGGGCAAGCACGAAAGAGCTATACGGAACGAGAAAAATAAAAATAAAAAAGGATGAGAAAGACTGGGAAAACGTGAAATAAGACTGGTGAGACGAGACATGAGCGCGCGCCCTCTTTCCAAACCCCCTTCGCGTCCATTGTTGTTTGTCTCGGTGAATATATTTTAATTGGATGTAAGAAGTTTCAGGTTTTACCGACGCTCGCGTTATTTATCGTTCAACAATGGTTCCGCGACTGGTAATTAATTACGTTGTTTTGCGTTAGTTCTGTGGTATAAAAAGTTGGAAGATCGAATACGAAACATGGCTAACCGATCGGCATCATCGTATCGGCTTCTCGGCAATCGGGGGATGCGTTGCGACCGAGCAATTAGCGAACCATCCGAGGAACAATGCGATGAGAGTCGCAGGCATCGGGTAGAGCCAATGGGGCTGGTAAGCGTATCGAAGCGTGTGGTTGTGTGGTTGAGGGTTTTTCGATGGACTTAAGAGACTAAGTGTTCGAGACTCCGCGGTTGGGATAAAGGATTGGACATGTAATTGTGGAATTATAGAATTATATCGTTGTCATAGAATTAGGGCGACGACAAATGGACCAGTTTCAGCAAGTGGACGTCGGATTTTCAATTAATGTATTGACCAATTGATCCATTGATTTATTGATTGATCAATCGATTCATTTGTGTTATTTATTTATTAATTTATTGATTTATTTTTATTACTTTCTTTCAATCATCCGTACTTTTTTACTGAAAGTGCGCAATTTCTGTTTTATCACTATTTTTGTGTGCAGCGAAATATTGTTGCTTCTATGGTTGTTCCCATGGCGCTTCGATAGTCGTCGTCGATTTTTGATTGCCCAGGACCGATGTCGCTCCTGCTGTTGCTGCAATCGTGTGTTGCCCTCCGAGTCTCTCGCGACTAACGAGCGGCTGCTCCTTGCCCGCTGGGACGGAGATGCGTTTCGTCTTTTCCTGTTTCTCCGTTTAAAGCTTCTCGTCGCTCCACGATTGTGCAGCTTCTGCCGATTTTCATTTCATCATCCGTTCGATCGAACCGTGCTTCGACGATT
Organism: Sussaba pulchella; assembly: GCA_963971145.1. Classification (NCBI taxonomy): domain Eukaryota; kingdom Metazoa; phylum Arthropoda; class Insecta; order Hymenoptera; family Ichneumonidae; genus Sussaba; species Sussaba pulchella. Next base: position 18,510,256 of record OZ020164.1, on the reverse strand, counting down.
CGCCAGAAACGTCGTAAACCAAGAATTTATCATTATTATTGTTATTATTTTGCGGTACAAATGTGTGATTTCATGGGTGAAATTATCCAGACAAGTCAGTTGTTGGTACTCTCGTTTATCGAATGGTGAATAGAGAATCTTTTTATCTTTTATTTTTCTTCTTAATATTAATAACTTGTTGAATTGAGTTAGGAGGCTTATTTCCTTCCTTCGAGATTGTTTCCTGTCCTGCGAGACCTCAGTCGATGCGAAAAATCGCGAGCGATAAGTAAGGGGCTGAAAACGAAGACTGTATACAATATCGAATTACGTGTTGACAACAGCTTTAGCACATCGAGAAAAAAACTGTATATATTTCTTTAACCCCCAGGAGAACCAAGCTTCGTAATATTGGAAAATAAAATCAAATTAAATTTTGGTCCATCCTTCGCCAATTCAATACAAAATCTGAATCTACAATTGGAGTCAAATTTGACCTAACGTTTTTAACTATCGAAGTAATACGTGTATTTATTTTTCTTTTTATAATTTTTCATTAATATTAGAAAATATCGAAGCATCAGTCAATGACGTGACGTATTAGCGTAGTGATTTCTATCTTCTGCCAGCCCGCGGGTTCTAAACGAATGCGAAGGATGAGCCATTGTCTCGGGTTACTCGTTACAAATGCGAAAAGCACACACAACTCCGAACCTCGAGCTTCTCGTTTCGTCCCTCTTTCGAACTAGCCACGCAAACTTTTTTTCTCTTCTCTTAAATCTTTTTTTCCATTTTTCTCACTCAAATGAGGTCGCGGGCAAATATTTGTGACTGTTCTGCGGTTGTAGGCTCGATAATACCGAGAATCATAAGCAAACTAAACTTTTTGTACGACGTGTTATCTACGGTCTCGCTCACTAATTGACGTTACGCCAATTGCTGACAATCGTTCGCTTGTCGTATACGCTTGCCTCGCAAAAAAAAAAAAAAGAAGAAAAAAGTATTTATCAATGGTCCACGAATGGATTGGACAAAGAACCCAGTTGCGTCAGCGTCTTCGCTGCTTGACCGATGGGGCCCCAACGCATCACGTCCCAAGGGCAACGTACGTAGAATACATGAAATAAATTTAAAAAATCATAATCAAGCTTCCACGATTTTTATAAAATATTTTACGTCTACTGAAATCTTTACGATACAACGGAAGAATTCCCAGAAATTGACCTTAAAAATAAAAACATTTTTTAAATTGTAATAAACCAAATGCAGAGATAATCTATCGATGATTTTATTGAGAAAAAATTCTGGCTTTGTAGGCTAACAAGCGAGAATCTTCCTCGTGCATGAAAATACGAGCTTTTCGTCACATTTCGTACCAAAGATTAAATCTTCAAATTCAATTCCATGTCTCTCTTCCCCCCCCCCCCCCCCCCTCTTGCGTCCCGTCTTAGCCCAAACGACACACGACATCATCGACGACATTTTTTTTCTACATTCCACGTAAACACAATTATACCGTTAAAGACGTAAAATTGTTCGTTCTCTCGGATCGTACAACAACTCGACGCTCGAAACGTACGCCATAACCATTACCAGTAACGTACCATGCCTACCGTACGGTTTAGAAAGGATTTAGAAAGTTTCATATATTACGTAGAGAGACCAGAGCACAACGCAACAACGGGCGTCTCTAATCAATTACTGTGTCGTGGAGCACCAACCCGGGGAACCACACGAGGTGGTAGGGGGCAGAAGAGGGATGGGGAAAAGGGAGAGGAGAAGAGGAAGAATATAGTACTTTTGCCGCAGAGTCCAAGTTGAGATCGTGCCGCGTTATTTTCATCTATACGTCCGATCGGTGAAGATAAGAATATCTCATGAGGCAGATCAGGGGCGAACGGAGGGAGGGGGGGGGGGGGCAATAAGGTCCACTCGTTATAAACCAGCTGATTAGTGTCACGAGATTTGACGTCAAGCGTTTCCCCTTAAATCACTTCGGTCCTTACGTCCACATTTTTCTTGTTTCGTTTTTTCATACATATTTTTCTGGGTTGCGTTCAAAGAGTTAGATGTGAAGGATTGAATAAATCCAAAGAAGGTTGGTATGAAAAATGCCTGGAGTCGATTATCACGTGCCGCTGACCACCGCGAGCTCGCCGTTGACTGACCGACACTGCCGACGCATTAGCATTGTGTAACGGATTGCGGGACGCCAATCGCCTCTCGGATAATTGAAACAGTACGTGCAATAAATCGCGTACGCACGAGAATTTCCATAACGCGTGAACAATGACGTAAAAAAATAACGCACAACGTGTGTTCATAATTGCGAAACTTCGCCGCATGTGGTTTTGTTAATTTTTTTTCGTTTTTTTGCAAATTGCGCCAAGCCTTGTCGTTGCGCGATGATTTATTTTTATCGCGGATCATTAATTCGTCGGCAAATTGTTGGGAAAATTCATACAATAATCACGGTGTTTTCATCGAGAACGCGTGGGTGTGATAAAAATTGCGAAAAAAATATCGCGATGCGGTAATTATCGAAAGCAGACCGGGGTTATTTGTCACGCTGTGATCGGGGGGGGGGGGGGGGGGGGTGTTATCGGACGTGCGCGGATTGAGCAACGGGGTCACGGCTCGATGCGCCCCTGTAGAGGGGTTGCGGATCGAAAGCAAGGAAAAACCCATTGCTCGAGGGCTTAGCGATGTCACTGGGTCTGTGGGCGAGAAAGGAGCAAGCGCGAGACGACAAATGCAATTACGTTGCCAATCAATGGAGAGAAAACTTCACGCTTATGAAACGACTGTATATCGATCGTCCGGTGACCCGCGAAAAATACAGGTCGCTGATAAATCAAAACCCCTTAACGTTTCTATAAAATCTCGACGGTGTTGTGATGTCCAAGATGACGCCGAGTAATTATAAAAAATGTTTAATTCACAAATTATACGCGCGTCAGTGGTGAAACAAAAGCTTCAGACGTACATGGAGTTGGGGTTGTTGAGGTCCAGAAGGGTTGGTGGGTGGTGGTGGTAACTGTGTTCTTGTGAAAGAGACCTTCGGGAGGAGGACAATCACCGGCCAATTACCCGAGTCGACGGAGGGTTTCAGTAACGGGAACAATATATATCCCTTTCTTTAAGGGAGTCGGGGCAGAATGCGCAGGGGTTGGGGGCTAGGGGGAAACGTTTGGACGCGTGCTCCGCGCATCGATGCGGATCGCGTTGAATCGTTTCGCGGAGGTGTGAGGTCGTGGCGAAGCGGAAAAGGATGAGAACCGACTGCGGCCTCGACAATCGACGGTTTCGTGGGGTGGCTCGTGCGGGGGAATGTGCGCGCCATTGTTGCCCACATTCGCGCATGGGGATCGTCGAACCGAAGTTGCGGTGACTTCTCGTGGCTGCTCGGCGAAAGCCGTGGCGAAAGAAATCGAGAATGAGAAACGGGGTAGACGATGGTGAAGGAGGCGGAGATCCAGGGTAAGGGGAAGGAAGAGGGGTTGGGGGGGACGATATGGCACGGGGGCAGAGAAACACAGACGACACTTCATCAGCTCCAACGGCGGGTCGCATTGTCATTTGTCCCGCGATACACGCTACCGAGCTTTCCAACCCCGACCCATCGTTAGCCCGATGCTTCGCGTTACTGATGCCATTATTGAGGACTCCGGCGGTACTTGCGGCCGTCGTCGGCTACACGACCGCGACTAACCCAACAGAATGGATCGCGCGATATTACACGAAGATTCTTCCACCTCAACCGTCTGCCTCGCTTGATGGCGACTCTTTAGAATTTTATTCCTTTTGCCCCCCTGCGCCCCTTCGTCCATCCTGAACCGTCGCTATTCTTTTTCTCAGCTCATTCTCTTCCGAGCGCCCTCCCTCGCGACTCCCTTATCCCCTTTGCCGTCATGTTCCTTTCTATATACATACATTTTTTATTTTTCATACGGTAGAAACTTTTTGTTTAATTTTTTTGCGGCCCGCGTGTAACGTAACGCGGATAAAAGCGGTGTCTCGGAACATCATCGATTCGATGGAAAATACATGGGAGATTGCGTGCAGCCGAGAGCCTCACTGACAAGGGTCGAAACTCACGAGTATCCCGAAGTTTCAAAAACCGCAAAAAGATCCCAGCTGTCCAATGGCGGATCCCGTCAATGGATTCGGTGTGACAGCTACTTTTATCAAAATCGTCGTGAAACACGCATTTGCATGAAACGGCGTCAAGTGCGTGCAGCGAGTTCCCGCGCAAGGACCAATAATTGCTATAATTGTCGACAGTACGATTGTTCGAAAGCGAGATGCGCGGAGGAAGGAGGAATGCGGGGGGGAGGGGGGGGGGGGGGGGGGTCGTAAGAGCGGAAGGGAAGAGACGTGGCGAGAACGATGTGGAAACATGGCGCTCGGTAGTTATTCGTAGGACAAGCAGCGGACGGCCGTCCGAGGTGGGATTCTATGGCTGCGCATATGGAACAAGTGGTCGCTTGATTCTCGACTGATTGTTCCATTCTGAGAGCCGGTGCTCCGCGGCATTCCCCTTTTCTCCTCGGCTCTCACCCACACCTCTGGCCTGCCTCGGTTACCCGCACGGTTGGCCATTCCGACTTCGCGGACGAGTCGCCTCGGTCACGTCAGATCGTGTGCTTCACTTTGGATCACTCTGTCTCAACGTTTCCCAACGTTTAACGCACTTCGTATGGACGGGGAGACCCGAAATATGTATATTTATGCGGATGGAGGTATGCTCGTGGACTGGGGGATGATTCAAGGGATGTTTGGTTGATGATTATTGTAATTTATTATCGTTGTTTTTATATTATTACTATTTATGTGAAAATTGTATATAGACAGTGGCTATATACAATTATATAGCCACTATATTATTATTATTATTATTATTACTTATGTTAATAAGTACTTATAATAATAATTATTATTATTACTATAATTATTATATAATATATTAATAATATATTATTATTATTATTATTATTACTATTATTATTTTCTCACTCGAGTATATTTATGTGTGTAAACTAGGAAACGGGTCAGAAGACACTTATCCCACCTCAACACCTCGAACCTTGTCGCCAGAACCTCAACCTCCATCATCTCCCGAATCCCCAAAATCGTCCCAACGTCCAGCATATCCTAACCCATAGAACCGTTCGAAACTATCTTCAAGATATCCCGAACGATGTTGTTAACGGGTAATTCGGAGAAAACCCACGGAACGAATGGATAAAAGAAACAATCAACGATTTCACGGCGGCGTGATTGGCCGTATTGTTTGTCACGGGTTTCGCGAACACCCGAGCTACGACCGGACAATGGAGGAACTTTGTTCGACCACACTATTTCGCGCCCACCGCTCATTCTCTCGATAACATCAGCGGGCTTCCCAAGCGCTGAGGGCTTTCGCCGGAACAACTGCCGGACAATCAAAAGTTGGTCAATCAAGAACGCGAGGTGGATTTGATAAACGTGCGCAGACTTCCGGTCCGAAGGTGGACAAGAGAAAAATTATTTATCACTTATTTTGTCGCAGTCATCAATATTGTCGGTGCAACCCACTTCAAACGAACCGGATCAACAAATTTGTAAAATCGTTTCATCTGAATTTCAAAAATGATGATAGAAAAAAAAATTGGAAAAAAAACGAGCAAAAACTTTGCGGGTTTCAACTTTAATACGCAACGTCGTGTAGGTGCCTGAAGCGGGGCACTAAGGCATCGGATAAAAAAGAAACAATCAAGAATAGATCCCGCTCAGCCTCCCCATCGCTCTCGCGTGTGATTGCCCGTATTGTCTGCGGGGGTACTATCGCACAGACAATGAAACGTGCGAGCAGTTTAGCGCGCGCCGGGTGTTCGTCATTCTCCTCTCACCCGGAATCCCTTTCAAGATGTTGTACGCGCTTGCTCCGTTCGTTCTGCCAACAGCGAAGAGTGGGCTTTGGTCGGATGGCAATGTGATTCGAATAATTTTTTGAAAAAAATGATCCATGATTGATTATTGTGGAACAATTAAATTTTTTCGACTGACCGAATGTCTATGACATTTTTAACTGTAATAATCATATCTATTTATAATACTTGATATTATTATACACATAATATTATGTTATGATAGGTACAGTATTATATTCTTATACGTATAATGTTGCATAATGATCATAAATAATTACAATAAATTATTCTCCAACATATTACAATTATTTTTAATGTATTCTCATTGAATCAACGCCCATTCTCGGTCTCAGCCATCACAGACATTATTTCATTCTATTTTTTTCATTTAATTCGGTTTCATACGATAAAAACGTTTGATCGTGCGATGGATAGACGAAAGTCATTCACCGGCTCACACGTTATCCTCAACGACCACAGTAACTCATGAGGAAGTGAAAATACACGAATTCGGAATTTTATTCAATATTCTTCGTTCTGTCGTGACCTTTTCGCCGCATTTGAAATACGTAATTTAGCCGTGAGAGTCTCAAAGAGAGTGCGAGAGAATGAGAGAAGAATCTTCGGAGATAGGACTGTCCGAACACGAGTAACAACCCGGACTGTCTGTAATTACCGTTGAGCTTGTTCTTATCTCTCTCTCTCCCTCTCTCTCTCTCTCTCTCTCTGTCTTTCTCTCTGTCTCTCTTTCTCTCTCTCGCTAGCTCTTCCGAATCGCTGCTGTCAGACGTTTCGTCACGAAACGTTGGCCGTCACGGAGGACGTGGAAGATGAATTATAAGTGCCGTCGATCTTTCTTCAACGGTATGCAAAGCACGAACAGATTCGTATAATTCACGTTACAGAATACACAATTCATATGAACGAAAGTTTAATATGTAGTTTAGGAACGAAGATGGTCAAGAGCATGCGATGGGTACGCTACATACATATATGCATTCCATACGTGGTTCTTGCAACAAAACAACCATCGTCCACGTCTCGGCTATTCAACACGCCTCTGATTTTTAATATGATTTATTTTTTTTTTTTTCTTTCATACCGACCACACGATTGTACATTTTTTCTCGAAAAAGTTGCAATCGTTTAAAATAATCCTCGAGGGTTGTAGACAGTGATTCCGACGGTAATTGTACGTCAATAAGAGACGTCAGACGAGAACGATACGATGATTCTCGACACTTGCCAAGCTTGAAACGTTTTTAAAGAAAAAAAAAACATGTTTTTTCTTTCGGGCCAGAGATCACACGCCTCTGGGAAGTTCAAGATTTCGCACGTTTGGTCGTTGTTGCACGAATGTATCGTAAGCGCGAGCCGGTCTGCTACTTTGTAAGACGTTGGAGCAATTTTTGAGAATAATCGAGTGCTGCGGCGGCTTTGAAAGCGCCGTGGAAAATAAAGCGCGCGTGGTAGAGATTGGCAGCGGAATCATCAGCATCGACTTCAGCCGCATCGGTGGAAGGAACAGGGGCTGCAGGAGCTGCAGATTCACGAGGTCTATTAAGTACATGCGATCGGTCGCCCCGAGATAGATGGTCACGTATACACAGCCCGTGTATGTATATATATGCTCCCGTTCGAACACAAACTGTTCCGTGGAGCTTATTTGAACGCGAGAGCCACGGCGTCGACTTATTTCTTACAATGTTACAAACGTTTACAAACGCATGGAAAATATCGTTTGAGAGAAAATTATAATACGAATCAGAAGTAAATTTTTTTTTACGGTAATTGTTTGAGTTTACACGCCATGTGTATATTTATTAGGTGCTTTAAATTCATATTTTCAAATGGCACGTTAAAAATGAATAAAAATGTGATAATAGCACGATAAAGTTAAACGCTCGGCTATTGAGTAAAATGATACGACGCATGCGATAAGTCATCATAATTATGAGAATACTTACTTAAAACGTTCCACTCTGTCATTCCCAGCCCCGAACGCTGACAGCTCGTGTGCACAAATTCATCGTTTTCGTGCCTCAACGAAATTATGATAAATATATTCGAGCACTCGCTATTCAAACGTACATATAATTATTCAATGAAAATACTCGTCCCGTCGCTACAACGAATATGGTTTGCCGCTTTATGAATCTCCATTCAAATGCAAAATTTTTCACATGAAATTATCCCAAATTTTGGGTTGATTTTGCAACGGGAGACAAAAAATTGAGAAGCAAACAAACAAGTCGTATATCGAAGACATTTTGAACATATTGACATCCAAATCCCGACATAAGAATTCTACACCATCCCATACATTTCCTCTGCGATGACGCAAAAAAAAAATCCCCACAACAAAAACATCGCCAAGGAAAAACACCCATCGATAATATCAATGATTGAAAAATATTCGACTCTCACGGTTTCTAGATAGAGTACTGATAAGAAACGTTCTTCCACGAGAAAACCAACTCCATCCCATGACAATTAAGAAATTCCAGAATTATTCGTCGCCTCACGTTTCCATCCGGCATCGTGCGAAATTTCCATTAATCGTGTAACGACATACGGATAAATACACAAACACACAAACACGCGCACAAATATGGATGATGGTTACACAGCGGCATGTGAAATATTCATGAATAATGTGGGCTCATTAAAAAGGGCGGGCGATTGGCCGTCGAAAAGAAGCTTCTTCTCCTCGAAGAAGTCTCAAAGATCGTAAACACAGGTCGCGTCCCCGTTGCGTCGTTAATATCGTGGCGCACACAGTCGCATGTTTGCACGTACCCCGCCTTATCCAGGAGACAACCGCGCAAAGTCGTATGCACATGTAACGAGCATGTAACCGAACATGTGAATACACGTACGTACGCGAATGCTCGATGGTTTGACTCAAGTACGGCGGGGGGGGGGGGGGGGGAAGCTCGGGGATTGGATCAGTCTCTGTATCCAGCATCCACCGGGTATTCGCACAGACGAGAGGTAGATTATGACGTGTTCTTAAGTGCGCTTACCTCGGGCGCCTCGCGGATGCACGCGGAATATGTCTCGAGCATCGGCATCGACGGCAACGGCGACGGCGACGAGTTCGGACTCTCGGCCCGCGCCGCAACGACGCTACATTCGCTGTTTTTCGTCTCACTCGTTCATGAACGATTATCAAAGCTTCGAGTGTGCGAGTGAGAACGTAGCGCCACAAAACGATCGTTACACGTCGCCATTATAACCGCGGTCACGGGGTACGGGGAAAAAATAAAAATAAGAGCAATTAAATATCTTAATTAAGGCTATTAATCAAGTTGTCGTGGATGCGGCTCCCGTGTGTGCTGCTGTTGCTGCTGATATCGCTGCCGCTGGTGCAGCGCTCGCGCGCGCGGCATGATCCGGCTGTGCGCGATGCAGTTTGCCGGGATTCGATTCAGGGGGAATAGTTGAGCGTACACAGAACCCCGACGATTTCTTGCGCTCCGGGCGCAACATCGCGCCGGTGCGTATGAGAGCGCACGATACGTCGATGGTCTAACGTGCGTTTCCAACTAGTTAATCGGGATGGGAGTGGGTTTTACCGAGTTCCGCGTGGGTCTGAGGTTGTTACGGGCAAGATGGAATATTGTTACGGTGTTGAGGGGCAATTTGTTTCGAAAATTCGGGGATTTGAGAATTTTTGGGGTGAGAAGTATTTTGAATATTACTCATTAATTATTATATTATAATTAATTAATGCTAATAATAATTTTAATGTGCGGAATATTGATTTGTCTATTGATAATATTATTATTATTTGAAATATGATATACGCATATCGAAGATTCGAAAAATCGTTGATGGAATCAACTCCTATGATAATGATAGGAGAAATTTGCGTTAACTTGGATCAGTTATGAAAAAAACGGTTCCTCCAGCCCGGACGCACCCTACAGTAGATTTACTCACGATTTTCACTAACACATCTCATCTGCCGGCTCGACGGGGTACGATGTCATACGTGCGTGTCCACTCGAATGATGAAAAAACGTGAATTAGAATCATACGGGTATGACACTGTGTCGATTATAGAGTGCGTAAACGAGTGAGAGATAGCAGAACGAAATACATAATATACATATATATTACACATATATTCCTTTCTGGTATATCTATATGATGTATAGAAAAATGCCCAATCGGGAAGGCCTCCAGGCAACGCTCGTGCACGGCCTTATTAGGATCCACCACGCTACTAATACCATTTTACCTGATTAAACTTTTTTACTTTTTTCTACCTTCCAGCCTCTCGCGTCTACCGCTCGGGATAGTCGGGCGCGCGCCCGCCTGCAGCGCATACAAAACTGGAAAATTGTGTTCGACTGTCGACTGCGACACAGTGCGTGACTGGTCGAGATTATGAACCGCAAAAGAATTTGGAAAATTATCGCGCACACGTTCTACCAGAGAATTAAGCCGTCTCGAGAACAGAAAATTTATGATTCAACTTTATATTGTTGGACTTAAAAAAAAATTGTGACTCTACTCGGGAATAAGAATGAGTGATTAAAAAGGAGAATCAATCCGCTAAATAATAGTTAAGCCACGTGAAAATTCCCCAAAATCGATAATAGTAGAGAAAATATGTTTGTCAAAAATTAAAAACTCGTGAATTGATTATCCCAGTCTCGATATTTATCGACGAATCAGAAAATTTATGATGCAAGAATTTCTACATTCATATAAAAAATCAGACCTCGAAAAAGAAATTAAAAGCAGAAGAAAAAAAAAGAACCGTCGCAAATAAGAGACGGGTAAATAAAGCAAATTGAGACGATAGAGCGAGATAGAGACGGAGAGAGTGAGACGTGGAATTTAATGATTATATTTCAAAATGGTCTCCGCGACTTCGGGAATTAATGATGTATCGATCGGCACACCAGCGAGCAACCGCGATCGGCTTTGGCAACGAGATTTTTCGCAATCCATTACAGATCAGAGCAAAAGAGACTCCAAAGAGAGACGGAGAGAGATAGAATGAGAGGAGGGGAAAAAAAAAAGATTGGTGTACTTCGGGTACACGTAGATGCATTCATCCGAGTCGATCGATCATCGCCTCGCGACTCACGTTTCTTTGGCGACTGGCGCACACCAATATCATCAGCCAAAGCACAGCAACACAAAAACGCACACAACGCACACACGTACGTCTATATATATTAACGTAAGTATATATAGATTTTCGCTTCAGACTACAGTTAACGATAATAGTTCTCTCTTGTACGTATATATGTATATATATCGTCGATATATATATATATATATATATATATATAGGGCGTTGAAAATTAAGCGACTTATTCGGACGCGCGCACGCTCGGTTCTGCGCCGACATAACTTCTTTATTAACGATACAACGCCGAGTAACGGCAGCTGACACGCGGTTTATCGGTCCTCTCGCTCGCCCAAAGCCCGCCGGAAGCGAGAACGAGAACCCGCGAGCTGCTCCGCTTAAAAAAAAATACATATAGATGTGTATTATGTATTATATATGTGTGCACAAGATTGAACTGGTTGCCCGTCGAGACTATGCAGCGCTCGCAAGATTCGCCAAAACGATTCTTCTTTGCCGATCACCGCACGATTTAATTTTCTTTTCGTTTCTTTTTATGTTCGTTGTTTGGGTTTTTTTTTCGGTAATTGAGGGCAAACGATTGAGGTCTTTGAGGGTCGTTGATGCGATTAACGACTGCGGGGATGATTCGACGAGTTGTTCGAGTTGTTTATCGCTTGATAACTTATTTTTGGTGATTTACGTCTCGTCGGTGATGATAATGGAGGGCATGTCGTTACCTCGGAGGGTGGAGGACAATTCGAAGGTGGTTAGTGAGTCAATTTTTTCGAGCAAAAAAAAATGTTTTTTTTTATAGAAATAAAATTAACCAACTTCCGTAATACAATCTAGCTTGAAACTGGGAATTCTAAGAGAATGCGAATCGAAGAACCATCGATGCAGCAACGATTGTACGGTCTGTTCGTTGGCGCCGATTGGAAGCTAACATAGTCGGCGGTACGACAATCTCTCGTTCTTACTACTCAAACGTTTCGAAACTATTTTATACTTCGATATCGTACTTCGGATCGTCCGGCAATACGTTTATTCATTTTATTTCATTTTCTTATTCATTTATTTGTTTTTTTTTCGCAGATCGGACCAACGACGAACTCAGAGACTTATTTGAATGCAACAAACTCGTCGTCGTCATAATCCTCGTAGCTCGTTGATATTTTATCCAACTCGGCGTGTCGTAAAATACCGATATTTATCGACATTGCATAACGAACCAACGACCCGCACCACACAGAAATATTACAGAAACTCGATGTTGTACACCGAATGAGATTCGAGCGAATCGTTTTATGGTTTTGAACGATACTCCAGTGGCATGTGGCGCAGCGAGCTTATTATATTCGCGGACTCCCGTCGATTACTCATTGTTAATTATTCGATGATTATCGATCCAAGCCGATCGTCATTAGCGAAACGAAAAAAAACGACATTGATTAATCAATTACTTGGACGAATAATAATAATCTGATCGACGAAAAATGGAATGTCGAATGTCGATTTCCGTTTGCACATTAATTATTCGACAATTATCGCTTCAATCTGATTCCTATGATTTGGCTGATCGACAAAAAAAAATTTACCAGTAAATTTTGAAAATAATAAAAATTAAAAAATATTTCCAATACTTCTGGAAAATATCGAAAAATCCGTGGATACCTCGACGCAACTGTGGAAGATATCACAGCTGAAATACCATCGTGACTTTCGAAATAATATTATAATCCAACTATCTCCGGGAGATTTCGTTGAGCAAAATTTATTTGTAAATTTTATTTTCAACTTTTACATTATCCCGCAAACGAAGCTCCGATGACGGCGATCGTCAAACGCCGGTTGGGAGAACGACGCCGGCGAGAGGTTTGCGGCACGAGAAGACAGTCGGTCGGGTTATGGGAATTAAAACTAATGAAACGAGATGCGGAGGGCGGCGAGCGAAGGGGCCTCGAAGGAGGAAGCGATATAGCGCGATTAGGATCTGAAAAAGAGCGAGAGAGACGCGTAAACGTGTGGGCTCTTGACTTGGCTCGGTTTTCCCCGGGGAATCTGCTTCGTACGTTCACTAGCTGCCCGTTTCATCGATCCGGGGAATATATATCGTGCGAAAACGTACCGCGATCGGATAATTGTGCCCGAGTCGGAGAATGCGTTCGCGATATTCTCGTTTAGTCGAGAAAATCTAACTGCTAAACCCGATTTCTCATACGGCGTCTTATAACGACGATTGAAATGGAAATAACGTTTTATTATAGGGATTACAAGAACGTCCGATGGTCGGAGAATTAAACTGGACTGCGAGACGGTTTATCGTTTGAACTTTCGTTTGTGCAATTAATTTTGCAGGTCTTGTTATAAAATATTGCTCAACGAAGAACTCGTTAAAATAATAATTTTTTTTCAATGTTAAAAATTTCAATATTAACCACTATTAATGTAAATATCATTGATAGATAACATTAATATCTTAACTATGATTTTATCAAAAAAAAATCAATCAACACAATGGATTTCAATACTTCAATTCATAATAAATTAAAATATTATTTCCAAATAAAATAGTCACTCGACCAACGTTATCACAAATTGTCGTCTAAAAAGACGGAACAGAAAACGAAAAGAAACAAACGTAAGCTTCGATCAGATTCTTATTTCCCACCTGTAATCTTATCTAGAGTTATTCAGTGAAGTGGCAAGAAGCAAGATGGTAGTTGCTTCCGGTACACACCTAGCAGCAGCATCAGCAGCATCCAGCTAGGCTAGATAGCGAGACCTGTTCAACGTTGAAAGGCTCTTATTGGCCCGAGCACCGAGTATAATAAATACATATACATATCTACGGCATCTACGCGTCGAGCTTTCGGTCCGTTGTGTAGCGTCGCTGCAGTCGAAGCTTCCTCGACGCCGCGAGAGGGGGCGCGGGTTTGCCGGGAGCTTTCGAAGCCGACGAAGGAAGGAGAGAAAAGCTTTGCACGGGTTCGACGGAGCGTGTAGTAGGTCCTGTAAGGGTAGCTAGTCGTCGACGTGCTATGTTGTGATGTAATTAGGTTGTCTGGAACACTCACGTCACATCACGGAACACGCGGCTGCTGCAACCCCGGACGGAGACATAATGCGGCCCCGTCTATAACTCCGGTTGGCAACCTTCGGAACCCATCTAGCCGAGATGTTTTGCTCCTTCGCCTGCATTTTCGCTATACTACATATACGACGTTCCGCATAAATGTTCTGTATCTTGTTTACTTCCCTACAGTGTCGCCCACTCGCTTCGCGAACGTTAAATATAGGAGGAAAGGGAAGAAGGGGAGGGGAGAAGGGGAAGAGGATCCTTCTATGTTTCGCGTGGTTCACCCTTCGGCGAATTTGGGCCCTCTTGCCCCACGAGGCTCTGTGTAGACGGAAATGAGCGAAACTGTGTTCAGCCTCGCCCCCCCCCCCCCCCCCTTAAGACAGACAGACTGACAATAATATGCATAATTGTGGTAGATTGGAGGTTGCTTGCTGGGGACATGCGTGGAAGATTTGTCAATGAGATGTTTAGGGTTTGGGAAAATTATTTTGGATGGTGGATAGTTTTATCAGTTTGATACTTATTTCGATGATTTGTCACTGGAAGTGATAATAATGAAAATGTTTCACAACCAAAATCCTCGAGGCACATTGATATCTAATCAGTCCGGTTGCTCCTCATCATAAATTCGTAAGACTTAAGTTTTAGTCGCGAAGCATATAATTTTTATTTCGGGTCGATGTAAGAGTACAAAGCAACCTCGTTCGTCGATGTAATGCGCGGAGTTAGGTTCGGTAAAACTGACTTAAAAGTCGTCCACGATCGACGGGGGTGCAGAGAGGGGGCGACCGAGGGCGGAAGGGCTAAGGGCGACTATGAGCCTAAAGAAAAAAAAAGTATTTATTCGGATCGTCAAAGAACCCAGGTTGTCGCAGTCTCGTCGGTCGTATCTCAGCCAAAAGGATTTCCCCGGGTAATCTCATGCAAATTGTTAAAGTTATCCAACGGTCGGAGGAGAGAAACTAATGTGATTTGTTTTTTGGGCGGGTTCGACGACGGGTGAATGTAATATTGATGGGTTTGACGTGAGGGGGTGGGATGGGGAGAGGGGGTTTAGCCATGCGTCGAAGGGTGCGTGCGGTACGGCGAAACCACCCGCTCTCACAAAACAAAATCCTCCTCATTGTTTATTAATTTATGTTATAAAACCGAGTTCTGTCGCTTCTCCTCATTTATTTTTTGACTAATAAACAAATGGATTAATAATGAATACGTAGATTAAGCAATTAATGAATTAATTAATTCATAAGTGGATGAATGAGTAAATGTAATATTTCTAATTTCTTTCCATCTAAATTTCAATAAATTCCATAGAAAATTTATTTATCCCACAACATTTAAATTTCACGTAAAGATTATTTCCGGGCGATGCTCAAGCATCGTTCAATTAAAATCGAAGAGAAATGAGATGAAAATAATAATGATATTTATCGACGATATGTGTATTCATTTGCTTTGACAGATGCTTCATTTCCGGAGATAACGTTGACCCACCGATTTTTTCCACACCGACGTCGATGGATCGAGTACGTGATGTATTGTACGGTCGTGACCCGCGTGACCGGAACCCCCGTCATGGACCCTGGAGTCACGTGATTGAGAATCCCTATTAATTGCCAGACAAATGGAGGTACCGAACGTGAGTCTGTACGTCTTTACCTGGATTAATGCGCACAAAGAGGAGTTCATTCTAGCGGGCACAGCAAAATATCTTGAGAACAACATAATTTAAAAAAAAGATCGTTGCATTAAAATCTCATGACTCAAAGAGGGCAAAGTGGAGGGAAACAAGGTCATTTGAAGGTCAATATTTTTTTTTCTTAATAGAAAGGTGTACTTTTTCGTACACGTTTACATTTTACACAAACGAACTACAAACCTAAAAGATAAAAAACGATTCCAAATTTATTAAAAAAAAAAATCATCGACGATTGTTACAAGTTTTTCGATGACTACTTCGGTCGACAAAGAACAAACTTGTCCGCCACCATCACCAGAGCACCGGCATCGTAGGACGTAGGCTCATAGCCGAGCCGGGTTTCGGATCTGGCCGCCACGGCTGAAAAAGACACACGCACAGATGAAAAGAGAAAGAAAAATCACAAGCAAGAGCTAGCTCGCGCGAACGAAAGAAGAGTAGAGAGTAGAGTTTTTGTCGTGCCATTGTGTCACAGCCCGTTGCCGCGGCTCTTCGGTCTATTGTCCGCATTCATCAGCGTATTCATTCATTCAATCCGGCTTGCATTGTCTCGCTCATGGTTGTCCTCTCGCCTTAAGGTCGCTCTCCTCCGCGCCCGGGCTTCTCTCTTTTCCGACTTCCCTCGTGATTTCGCCTTCAACACCAACGACCTCGCATTGTACCATTCTCGGCGACCGGCTACGCGTGTCCGTAACGCATGTACACGCGCACTCGCACGTACACACACCTATGGCTGCCCATTTCTATTTATCGCGAACCCGCGGACATTCACGAGCAACAACCCCGTACGTCTCGTTCGCATTAGTGCGTGGTTCCTCCCCATAAATAAACATGCCCGTCTAATATTTTTTTCCTAGATGCTATCCATCGTCCGACTATTAATTCGACTATCCGTCCTCCATCTCTCTAATTTCTCGACTCGTCACCTTCGCTTCTACTCTTTCCCCTTTTACTTTTTTCTCGTCCAATTTGACAAACTTTGGTGCGAAACGTCTCAACGCCGGCGGCATAAACACACACGAGTGAGCGATCGATATAAAGATACACACATATTTTTCTAACGAATTTTTTTTAAATTCATTTCGTCGATATTGCGACACTCGGTCGTCGTCAGAGCTGCTGTTTATTCAAATTTTCTTATCGACAATCTTATTTTTCTTCATTTTTATTTTCACGAACGTCTGTCATCGGATACAGGAGTCGTCTGGTTTTGAGATTTTTTACAGCCCGAAGAGGCTTAATTGACCGGAGACCTCGCCCGTCGTTGTCACCGTCTTATATATCATCGCGTGTTTTTTTTTTTGTTTTTATCCTACGAAGTATTGTTTCGATCTGACGACGATTGCTCGTACCGAAAGCGTTTCGACCAGCTCCCAACGTCGATGTGGCGATTGCGGGACTGATTCCTCCGGACGGGGGCATCTTTACGACCGTCGATTAATCGTGAATTCCGGTGACCCGCTGCGTCTGTGGCAAACGCCGCAAAGTGTGGATTTCGCGTTTCAAGATTCCACGGGGGAAACTTTACAGGCCATCGGATAACTGGAATTATTGATAGTGCCGCAATATCGAGTTTTATATGGTCACGGTTCAATGGCGAAACTGGTGTCACGTATTGCTTCGTTTATTTTACATCGATTATTCGAAATTAATATGCATATAATTTTCTTTTTTTTTTTTCTTTTATTTTATTTTTTTTTTTCGCGAGTGCCATTGCTATCCCGAGCTACCAGTTTTAACGTTAATCTCCATCGAACGATTATTCCGCCAGAGATAAATACCTCGTTTCCTGGCGTATATGCATCCCATTGGAATTCTCGAGAGCAGTAAACTTGTTATTGAACGTCGGGTACATTTAACGGAACGTTGATGCCGCGACTTGGATTAAAATGGGTAGGAAAAGATTTGCGTGTCTGACGAGCAATCATTGACGGAAAAAATATTGCGAGTACTTGAACAACTAGCGGAACTGTAAATCGCTGGCGATAGAACGCGTGCGGGCGAGGTGGGGGAAGAAATTGATGCGATTCAGTAATTAATCCAATGATGCGTATAGCCCCGGGCTGGTTGAAGTTGATATTAAGGGCGAATAAATTATCCGGGTGGAAAACAGTAGAATTTAGTATCTTTTGGTTTCACATTAAGGGAAAAACAATATTTATACAGAGATGTATAAGATATTCAATAAATAAAATGCCTCATTGGGATCCGGGCCGCGTAAATTGAAGATATAGGGCAAGATCAATATCTGAATAGAAATCATTCTAATTAGGTTATTTGTGGCTCTACATCAAGAGCAAAAGCAGATATCAATGCAGATATAAAATATAAACAACTAATTAACCGTCCTATATGACCCAGAGCCCCTTGAAATTGAGATAAAGGTAAATTTAAGTATCCGAATGTAAGTCAGTGAAATTAGATACTTTGTGGTTTCTCATTGAGGGCAAAACAATGTATATCGATATATATGTACAAAAGCTCACAATGGGGATTCCCCGTAAGTTTTGTGCAGCCTCCGATGTTGAACGAGAGTAAATGTCGAGGAAACTAGACAGGAAAACACACTTGAGTGGGAAAGGTTTTGTGAGGAACGAGGAAGGAAGAGCGAAGATTCCGGGACTGCGTTCGGTTCGGGTTGAAGTTAGTTTCCCAGTCTTGGAAATGATGTTGGAGAGAGGATTTGTCGGGGTGAGCGAGGGGAGGAGTACCGAGGCGCGAAGAGGCAGCACCGTCAAAGCTCATTTGTCAACGTGCGAGTAACAATTGTATTTCCCGAACGAATTACCGCGGGAACCCATGCAATATCGGCACGGATATTGTTTCGCGAAACATCGAGTTCCGGTTGGGGTTCGAGTCTGGATGTTAGTCACGTGGTATTCATGTACGGGCTATTCCACGTTAAATCCATTGGGCAAATTATTTATTTATTAATTTTTTTTCATGATCTTGTTAGGGTAAAAATACAATCAAGATGCAAATCCCTCGCCTTTTTTTTTATCTAACCATTGTATAGTAATCGATTTTTTTTTCTCAAAGATTTATGCTCGAATAAATGAGCGACTGAAAATATATTTTGAAAAATCTAATAATTCATTGGACGTTTCTGATTTCGCCATGATAATAATTCGGCCTTACAGGTGCAATTTTCTCCTTTTTGGTATCATGTAAATTAAAGAGAAAATAGCGTGGAACGAACCATACGTGTACGACGTACGTGATTACAATGAATCAATGTTAAGACGCGAGCTGTGCCGCTACGCTAATCCGTTATGTATGTAACGCGTTGTGGGACGTCGAGATTCGAACGTTTCGGTGCCACACGTTTTGTTTCATTGAATTGTCGCTCACCCAAAATGTTCATCGCCAACGTGAATTGTGGATCGGGAAACTGGGGTAGAGGATCGAGATCGTAGGGAGGATTATTGTCGTTTTGCGCGAGTCGGCATTCAGTGCGTGTGTGTGTATGCGTGCTCCGTTGCCACAATGTTCGTTGAATTCAGCAGCGAAGCTTGCACGGTGCGAAACAGATCGTGAGTTGCAGAGAGTCATAGTCTATCGCGAAGCCTTCACGAAGCTCGAGCTTAGGAGTCTTCGGGGCTAAGTCGTACCGATTGCAAGCATAGATATATATATATATATATATATATATTCGTATAACGTCGTTGCAGTCGAGGGTTGTTTCCTCAACGCCCCTCACAGCGCGACCCGTGGCTTACCGAGCATGGAAATACAATTACCCAACATCGAATACTGTGTTCTACTCGCGAGAGTCGCGCCACCCGACTTACACTTTCGAGAGAGAGAGAGAGAGAGAGAGAGGGAAAGAGAGGGAAGGAGAGGGAGAGCAACGAAACGACAGACGTCGACGTAACGACGCTTGATTGTATAAACTCGACAGGATATTCGGTTTAAATAAACAATATTAAATCGTCAAATGGGATTTGTGCGTTTGTAACTCGAAGTTCGCCGCTCACTCGTCGACGCGGAATCGTCCATGGATTTTACACGAGTTTCCAACAACCATAAGAATTTTGATCGAGCAAATAAGCTTACCCATGCGATGCTGGGTCAGGGTAGAATTATCCACCTAATTTCAACGCAATATTCGAAGGAGAACGAACAAAAAAATATTTCGGCATATAATTATTTCTGTACTCCCATATCAATCGACGGAAATTTTTTTTTTTTGTATAATTCTGTTAGCAATTTAATTTTTTTTTCCACTGAATGATGAAATTTCTCGACTTCTTGCTTCCATTTTTTCAATAAAAAATTCTGCGTAAATCGTAAACGGGTAAATGAAGTAATCTTTGATCGAGTTTCTAAATTCTTGTTGACGAACGACGCATTACACTCCGTAACGTAACGGGAAATTGATCCATTCAACAGCATACTGTATTCACGTACGCGCACCCTCTACACATATGCACGTATACATCTGGATTCTACCGTACAAACAAATTCGTGAAAATTTTAATGTCTACCAACACAATCGCTCTTTTCCACAAGCACACACGAACAGACAAATGCTCGCAAGACCCCGCACCGATTTCTCGACGCGTCGCATTCGCCGGGGCTTACGGGACTTAATGTCTCGAAGCGGTTTGACGGTGATTGAGTCAGAAAAGCCGGCATTGCGTTCAGTAGTTAAGATAAGACGTTCCGCGTCGCGTGTGCGTTTCGCGCTCAGCCGCTCGAAGAGCAAATATCTCGGAAATACGAAACTTATTTACGTATATCTGTTGGAAATCGCCTGGGTTGACTCTATCGAACAAGATGTCGAGTACGGAACTCGCGCGTGTGGGACGAATACGCGCGAGTCACACGCGAACATCGGATTCGACCACTTACGCATATGTACGTACATATACTATGCTATTTATATACATATGTGTGTGTGTGTGTGTGTGTGTGTGTGTGTGTGTGTGTGTGTGTGTGTGTGTGTGTGTGTGTGTGTGTGTGTGTGTGTGTGTGTGTGTGTGTGTGTGTGTGTGTGTGTGTGTGTGTGTGTGTGTGTGTGTGTGTGTGTGTGTGTGTGTGTGTGTGTGTGTGTGTGTGTGTGTGTGTGTGTGTGTGTGTGTGTGTGTGTGTGTGTGTGTGTGTGTGTGTGTGTGTGTGTGTGTGTGTGTGTGTGTGTGTGTGTGTGTGTGTGTACATTGGCAATCCGCTACGATCTACAGTTATTTATCGAGTGCCTCGTTACTCTCGTCGCGTCATTGAATATCCTCCAGCACGTCTGTATAATGTACGTACATCGTACTAAGTAACGTCTACCGTCAAGCTCATTCGCTTGGGTTTTCCAATCGCGCTGAGGTATGCTAGCGGCACACGACCGGATTGACGAAATGAGACAGGCGAGGAAAACAAAAACCCCCGACGAGTGCAATTCAATCGAACGGTGGGATAGATTTATTTCAACCGAGACGGGGGCGAGATAGCACGGATGATATTTAATGATCATAGATCTGTTGATCTTGGAATAAGAGAAAATGTATGTAAATGTGAATGACGGATGGGACGAGTGGAGGTTGGTGCTGATTCATTTGTCACACGACGCGTATCGAATTCCAGAAAAATTGTAATGGATTTTGAAAAAATTGCGAAATCTCGTTGCGGAATCGTTCGTCAAGTTGATGTGTATTTTCCATAACGCGGAAAGATTTAACGCCGGGAATTTTTTTGTAGTCGGTAAAAGTCGAGAAAAGAAATTGGATAGTGAAAACATTTTTCCGCGATTGGGTAATCGGTTCTGGGAAAGCCATGTCCGGGAAAGACAGGGCTGGAAGAACGAGAGAGAGAGAGGGATGCTGGGTTCTTTCTCGTCTCGTCTTCGTGCGAGAAACGTGTACGGGAACGAAACGTCTGCTCTGTACAGCGGAAAGGCGCAAACGGATGTGGGAGAAGGGGAGGAAGGAGAACGAGGAAAAATCGAAGGCAATCTTAGTTTTCCAAAGTAAAGATATTACGTTTGCCAATGCGGTCGAATCGGTTGGGCGATTGAATGCAGAACTCGATTTTACTTTGCTATGCCCGGGCGGAACATCTGTACGCCGCCTGAGTAGTGCATGTACTCATATATATTAGGGTGGCTTGAAAAAAAACTTTTTTTTTCTTCAATCAAAATACACTCACGCCAAACTATCTTCCGTCAAGAGAATTGTGTCCTGAGATGAGCCCGAT